>JACEGR010000960.1:0-200747 GCA_014170235.1 Listronotus bonariensis | reverse complement strand
ACACTCTAGCTTAAAAAGTTTGGTAATTTTCTAGAAACCTGCGGCAACTCCGATTTTGACGAAATTTGGTATACGGGGTTTTTGGGGCGCTGATCACGAATCTGAAAGGTTTTTTGGCGGAAACGTTTTGTTCTTGAGATATTCATCATCAGACTTGGAATTTAAACTAATCCTATTTTAACAATATTTCCTTTCTTTTTGCACACAATTCTTGATTTAAAGCTAAAGTGGTACACAATATTTGATTTTCACCTTTTAAAACCCCGATTTTTACGTATTTTACATTATTTTTGCATTAAATTGCATAGCTATACTTTGAATCATTTCAATCCCAGTGTGCCATGAAGCCCTATGTGTATGTGTGGTTGCCGCATTATCAAAGAAAAGCCACTCAATTTAATGCAAAAATAATGTAAAAACGTAGAAAAACGGGGTTTTAAAAGGTGAAAATCAAATATTTTGTGACACTTTGGCTTTAAATCATGAATTGTGTGCAAAAAGAAGGGGGTATATAGTGAAAATAAGCTTAGTTCCAATTTGAACTTTGATGATGAATATCTCGAAAACGAAACGTTTCTGCCAAAAAATTCTTACAGATTCGTGATCAGCGCCCCAAAAAACCCCGTATACCAAATTTCGTTAAAATCGGAGTTGCCGCAGTTTCTAGAAAAATACCAAAGTTTTTTACCAATCTTTCTAATAATTGGCATCTACTTTCTTGATATAACTACGCTCTATTTAAACTAAAACCCGTAGTAATATTGCTGTAAGTATATTTAAATTGTAAAAAATTGTGAAAAAAGGTCAAAAGTTGATTCTTTGGGTTTACACCCTTGTAAAAATTAGATTTTATTGTTTTTTATATAATTTAGTTCACATAGAAGAGAGTAATATGTTATTAAAGTAAATTTAAAACCTCAATAATTTCAGATGAAAAAAATATTTTTAAAATTTTACAATATCTTCTTAAATATGCGAATAAAATATCCATAATAAATTATATAGAATTCTTTTATCTGAAAAAAAAATGAAAATCATTATTAAAACCTGCTCTTAACCTATTTGCCCCCTTAAACTCCGTGGCTACAAGCCGTCCAAATTTTTGGTAGAATGGGGTTTTGCAGTTTTAGATGCAAATGCCTAATCGAATAACAGCTAGACTATTTGAAATTAACCAGCAACCTTGCAAGAATGATGCATTGAACGAGATGAACAAACTAAGAAACATGTTTACCAATAACTAAAAAGTAAAATACAAATTTAAAATTAAAAAAAATATATTATTAAAATAAGCTTTACTTTAAACGCTCTAAAAAATACCTTCTTTTTAAATTTTACTATCGGCATTTACCGTCACTACACAAATTATATAATATAAAAACTTATAAAGAGATTTACCAGTGTAGATAAACAAATAAATTAAATACCTTGATCATGTTTGTTTTAAATATTTAAACTAAGTAAAAGGAGTACTTAAACCTTTAAAACTAAATATGTTGATTGCAAAAGTTTATTTAGCTCTATTGCCATAATATAATTATCACCCTAATATTTATTTACTCATTAACGGGCATTGCCCAATTACAATTTTAAATAACAAGCATCTACATATATATCTAGTACTAAGCTTTTTATTTAACAAATATTCATGACTAAAATTTTGTATTTTAGTTAACCACCAAAATACTTAAAAAGCAGTAAAAAATAACAAGCTACTAATGATTAAGAAACAAAGAAAAGAACATCTAAAATTATAAATTTAAAATATACACATTAAAAAATCTAACCTTAAAAATAAAACAACATGAAGCCTTAATCTATAAAACATTGGACTTCATAATCCTTAGAAGCCTATTTAGGGATAGATTAAATAAATCGTCCCCCAAATTTATTGGCATGCTTCATCAATCCATTTATTGGGGGAAAATTGCCCATACAACCTTTGGTGAAAATTTGTTTGAAAGGTAACAGAATGCCTTAATGTCCTTGAAGGAACATAAAAATTTTAGAAAAGAGCAGTTCACTACATTGCACATTCCCATGAATTAATTTAAAAAGAAACAATACATCAGCATTTTCACGTCTAACTTTCAAACTTTGTATATTAATAGCTTTTTCAAGATCTTCAAAATTTATTGTTTCCTGAGGAATATGCAATTTAAAGGCAATGTACCTTAAAAACTTTCTCTGAACAGAATTTAACATTTTAACATATTTCTCATAATATGGATTCCAAACAACAGAACAATTTTCCAAAAGGGGTCTTACTAACGAAGTATACAATAGTTTTATTGAATTTACATTTTTAAAATCTTTGGTATTTCTTTTAATAAACCCTAAAACTCTAAGGGCTCTATTCTTGCAATATTCAATATGGGAAGAAAATGTAAGTTTATGATCAAAGAACACCCCCAAATCTTTAATAGTATTTACGTGGCTTAAAGGCTTGCAATCAATTCTGTAAATATTTCTTTGTACGTTTAAAGATCTACTAAACTGGATTGATGTGCATTTTTTATATTTAGAATCATTCGGTTTCTTGTACACCAATCATAAAACCTATCCAAGTCCGCCTGTAAATTAATAACGTCCTGTCCGCTACTTATCTTAAGAAAATTTTTTAAATCATCGGCATACAATAAGAATTTAGAGAATTTAAAGCAGTCAGCCACATCGTTAATAAAAATATTAAACAATAAAGGAGAAATGTGTCCTCCTTGAGGAACTCCAGAGGGAACATCAAAAGCTTTCGACTCAAAGTTATTTATTTTAACTACTTGCTTTCTTTTGGATAGAAAAGATCTAAACCAGTTAAGTAGTAAACCATGTACACCATAAGTATAAAGTTTGTCCAGTAAAATCTTATGATCAATTTTGTCAAAAGCCTTGGAGAAATCGGTATATATGGAGTCTACCACACAACCGCTCTCCAAGCCTTCAACAATGTATTTGCTATATAACAAAAGATTTGTAGTTATAGATTTGCCCTTATTAAAACCATGCTGATTACAGATTATTACATTTTTAAAACTAAATTCTAGAAAGTTTGCTATTAGCATTTCAAATATTTTTGAAAACAATGATAACTTTGTAATAGGTCTGTAAGTCTTCAATGGAGTCTCTGGTCCCAGATTTTTTAAATACGGGTGTTAGGTAAGATAATTTCAGAAATCTGGAAAAATGCCTGAAGTTAATGAATTATTATACAACAACCACAATGGCCTTGATAGTGCAAACGAACATTTTTTTAAAAATATTGGGGTAGCCCATCTGGTCCAGCCCCTTCTCTAAATCAATATTATTTAAGGCTGCCAATACCTCAGTTATTTTTATTTGATAGGAGGACACATTTACATTGAAAGGATCACTATTGTAAATCTTGTCACTTCTGATATATTTTTGATTATTGTTATCAGAGTATGCTGAAGAAAAGTGGTTTGCAAAGGCATTAACAATATCCAAACCACTGGATAATTCTAAATTTTGATATTTCATTAAATTTGGTATTTCATTGTCGTTTCTTTTATTATTAACATATTTCCAGAAAGTTTTAGGATCCGACATAACATTTTGTTCAACATTTCCAACATACTCAATGTAACAAGATTTAGATTGTTCTTTACATAATGCTCTTAGATGACTAAATATTTGATAATCAGCAATTGTTTTTGAAAGTTTATATTTCTTATGTGCTTTCTTTTTACTTAAAATGTTTTCCTTTAATTCATCACTATACCACACAGGAAACTTAAAAACATTTTTAAAAACTTTCTTTGGTACATAAATATCTATCAAATTATTAATGATACAGTAAAACCAGTCAATAGCCACATTCACATCACCGTTCAAAACATTATCCCACTGAACATTTAACAGAGATAGGTTAAGACTATCAAAATCACTTTCCTTAAAATTATATCGATATTCCTCATATTCCAGTGTTTTTGGACTTGACTCAAGGTCGACTTCAAAAGACAGTGCAGGGTGATGCACGTCTAAATTAATTAGAATATCACAAGCACAATTAACTACAACATTACAGTCATTAGTGAAAATTAAATCCAGCAACACACCATTAGCATTAGTGATTGTATTGATTTGTTCAAGATTTGTGTAACACAAGGTGCCTATCAAGTGCTCACCAATAGAACCAATCCCTGTAGAATTATACTCATCTGTCCATTTTAAGTTTGGTAAATTGTAATCTGCAAGTAAATATATAGGGCAATTTTCATAAAGGTTAGTAAAATATTCAATGTTTTGACAGTGTTCTTCATATTCACTTAAATCACTATTTGGTGGAAAATAAACACAGCAAAAAATAAAGTTTTTATTTTCATAATTAATCAAAATCCATATTTCCTCATGACACTTAGAGTATCTCATAATATCAAGGCGTTTTACCTTAAATTTGTTCCTTACTGCAATTAAAGTACCTCCACCCCTTGCTTTCTTAGTAGCTTCTACATCTCTATCATTCCTAAATATTAAATAGTTCTGTAATCCCAACTCAGCATTGCTAATGTCTCCATTAAGCCACGTTTCTGTTAATAAAACAACATCATAGTCCGATGACATAACATTATTGCTAAAAATCTCTATTTTTCGTCTAATACTTCTAACATTTTGATAGTAGACATTAAGTGCTGTCAATTTATTTATTTTCTGAGGTGTTGCTGATATTTGGACCGAAAATTTCGTTCACTAGATGTAGGTTGTCTAGAAAAACCATCATGATGCACAGAACTTTGATTATTATATCTTGTACTTTTTCTTTGCCCAAACTGGTAAGGCCTAACTATAGTATTGGTGGGCCATATATTGCTGTTACACAATTTGTGTTCTTCATCCGGCTTTATAGCTAATTTAAAGGAGCTAACATGAGATATTTTGATGTCACTCTGTCACAAGTCAAGACATTAATAGAGTTGTTTTTAAGTGATCGGTAAGCATGTCCACTGTAGTATCTTCAACAAGATTACTAACAAAATACCATTTGCGTTTTTCAGCAGCTGCTATGGCTAGATTGGAGTCATTTGAACCCCTAACGATTAGTGGAAGTCTTGGTTTTTGAATTTGATCTTGAACTTTATTATTTCCATTAGAGATTAAATGATTTGGTCTCATTGTGTTATTTTTCTTTGTTGACTCAACTTGTGCCTCATCAATGGCCCTTGAGACTGTTGTAGTGTCAATATTTAGTTGCTTACTGGTTTCACCATTAGTTTGTGCATTTAAGACATTATAAGATAAAGGTGTGTTGTAGGGAATGGGATTATTGTCCAATAAATTAGTTTGATATCCCAACTTCTGGTTTGCCATAACAGGGGCCATCAGAAATCTGACCAGTTCTTTATTTGCTCCTATAATTGCATCAGCAGTTCTTTCAAATTTTGTTGAAGTAGCATTCATATGTTCTTCCATTTTCTGAGTAATTTGTTCAAATAATGAATGCATACCAGATTCAGCGTTTGATTGATTTACTATATTATCAGGTGAATTTTTCATTGATAAAGCATCTGAAGTATTGCCCAATTCTTTATTCTTTAGGGATTGAAGCTCATTTTCTAGGCTCTGAACTCTTTCTTTTAACTCCGAAATTAAAACGTCATAATTTTCTTTGCTGTTTACTGCTTCATTTAACTTACGGTTTTGCTCTTCCAGAATAGTAATTTTATTTGTTAATTTTTGAAAAACTTTGTTTTGTGTTTCAAAGTCTTTAATTAACAATTTGACATCCATATGACGACATTGGCGATTTTTCGCTTCATTTGCTTGTATCATGCAAGCAGGATGAAAAGAACCTCCACATTTTAAGCATTCCACGCTCGACGCAACACTTTTTTACAGTGTAAACATTCTATTTTGTCGTCATTAGCTATTCTATTCTATTTCTATTTTTTTTTTCTTGGTTTTGGTCCCTTCAGGTCCAATCCACCACTCTCCCCCTTCCGGACTATGCTTTCCAGGGCTTCGTCGGCGGAAAATCTGGATAATCGAGCTCGTAGCTCCCAGAAATTCAAAAGAAAACAAATAACTCCACAATCGATGCAATGCATAAATTGTCGACTGTCTAACCAAGATCTGCTACTGGTGTTACGTATAACCTTCACTTTCACTACTGACAGTTCCCATGGCACGCCCATCTATTTCCCGCCATTTGAGAAATACCTCGTGTTCACCACCAAACAGGATACCATCAGCTTATAGGAATCTTCGCTCACAGCGCTTAGATCCAGAAGAAAGATGCCGTCAATTTAGCGTGAATCTTTCCTTGATCCCCGAAGGCAAAAAACGTTAATACGACACCTCTAGCCGCCACTCCGGGAAGAACTTTGTAGTCCTCTACGCACGTCCGCACTGTTCGGAGGTCAAACAAAGAGTCCAATGTCGTCATTAAGCTAGATTAGTTGGATCAGTAGGGTTACTCATTGCTACCCCAGTCAAAATTCACTTAACTTAAATACCTTTTTCAGTTCCGTTTTTTTATGCTAATACTTGTTATAAAGTTTTTATACTTTTAAACTGATATGGAATAAAAATATTTCGAAATTCAAAACAATTATTTAAGAATTAGCAATAAACAATTGTATGTTAACAAAAATTTTATTACACAACACATAGCTGTGTTTAAATTATGTTTGGTTGTTAAAAACTAAATTTTTTAGCCACAGGTTTACTATTGAAAAGATAAAAATACTGGAGCGAACTGACACGTGTAATGAGATTTTAAACGTGAAAACTAAACTTTTTAGGTGGTCAAAAGTAACAAAATAAAAGAAAACAAATTATAAAAGTAATATTAATTATTTCATTTTCGTCGCATTTAAACATCTTCAGGATTTTTGTGCCTGAGAAGATGCGTCTTTAAATTGTGTCTGTAGCGACTTTCAAAATTACACTGATCACATTTAAACATATCAATATCTTCAGGAATTTTATGCCTAAGAAAATGCCTCTTTAAATGACTTTTTGCAAAGTTTTATATTCACACTGATCACATTTAAACATATCAACATCTTCAGGATTTTTATGCATAAGAAGATGCACCTTTAAACTATCTTTGTGCAAAGTTTGAAAATTACACTGATCGCATTTGAACATATCAACATATTTGGGATTTTTGTGCCTGAGAAGATGTCTATTTAAATTACGTTTCTGTATAGTTTTATAATCACACTGATGGCATTTAAACATATCAACATCCGCAGGACTTTTATGCTTAAGAAGATGCGTCTTTAAATACCATTTGTGCAAAGTTTTATAATTACATTGATCGCATTTAAACATATCAACATCTTCAGGATTTTTATGCCTAAGAAGGTGCAACTTTAAATTTTTTTATGCAAAGTTTGATAATTACACTGATTGCATTTGAACATAATAACATCATTGGGATTTCTATGCCGTAAAGATGCGCCTTTAAATGGACTTTATACAAAGATTTATAACCACACTGATCACATTTAAACATATCAACATCTTCAGGATTTTTATGCCTAAGAAGATGCACCTTTACTAAATTTTGCGCAAAGTTTGAAAATTACACTTATCGCATTGGAACACAATAGCATCTTCGTGGTTTTTGTGCCTGAGAGAATGATAAGTTAAAGAGCGTTTTCGAAAACTTTGATAATCACATTGATCACATTTAAACATATTAACATCATTGGGATTTCTATGCCGTAAAAGATGCGCCTTTAAATGGACTTTATACAAAGATTTATAACTACACTGATCACATTTAAACATATCAACATCTTCAGGATTTTTATGCCTAAGAAGATGCACCTTTAAACTATTTTTGTGCAAAGTTTGAAAATTACACTTATCGCATTGGAACACAATAGCATCTTCGGGATTTTTGTGCCTGAGAAAATCATAATTTAAAGAGCGTTTTCGAAAACTTTGATAATCACACTGATCACATTTAAACATATTAACATCTGCGGAGTGTTTATGCCGATAAGAATGAGCTGTCAAATAACTTTTTCGAAAAGTTTGATAATCACACTGATCACATTTGAACATATTAATATTCTTATTTAAACTACTTCTGAACACAGCTTTTTGCCTCCAGTTCCGCTTCGACATTTCTTGACGACCGTTCTCGACGACAGTCTTATTACATTTTTCTTGGCTAATGCAATTTTTCAAAACCCTAACAACAAAAAAGAGGTTAGGTACAAAACGTCTTTATTTTTCGCTAAATGAAGGTATACAGAAAAACCACAGCTTCCTCATGCCAAAATATTAAAATTTGACCAAACATACTCATGTCTAAAAGATTTTAAGGAAGAAACAGGGCGTCAAGGTAAAAAAATATTTTTAATTTGTTTAGATAATTTCTATTACATTTTAAATATTTTAATGAAACTTGGTACATGGGATTTTTTGACATAAACTACAAACATAAATCGAAAGATGACTATCGATATGAAAAAATAAATCAAATAAGTAACAACAGTTTTTATTAAACAATGTTTAAAAAACATCGATATTACTTGTTTGACGTATCGCTGCCATCGATGGTAAACCCTCGATGTTCAACATCGTTGTTTGGCTTCGATGTCGCATTCCTAGTCACTGGACATCCTGTAAAGACTTTTCCTCTAATTTTAAAGAGATAATTCAGCCATAGCAGTTTGTCACTACAGTTTTGTAGAGTTTTTACTACACAAAAAAAAATGAAACAACTGCAATATTGTTTATCATGTATATATTTAATAAACACTCAAAACACTAGTCTTATTGTTAAATTAAATTTAACTTTAAAAAAAAACCCAAAATTGTATTTACTTTTGAATTCTGCACTAAATTGTCAATATTTTTTATGTGATCAAAAAATGATTTATTTATTTACAGTATCTACAGCTTTGCCATTTTCAGATACCATCTAGTCTAAGGAGCAATATAAATCTTAAAAAATATATAGGTCTTAAAAATATGTGCATATACCTAACTATGATATCACAAAACTAAGTCAAAATTGTACCACTATGCTAGTCTACACTAGATACAATAGGAATATTATTAAATAATTTACATAATTGATAAAGTTAAAAAAAATTGTCTGTATCTCTTAAGTTAAGACATTTAGGACATAGGTTTTTTAAAATTTTTAAAATTACACAAGAATTTACTCTCCTATAGAGTAGCACACCCTGTATAGCTTAGACCTGGCCAAACAAGAAGATTTTTAAATCCAGATACCATAAAAACAGCTGCCTAAATCAACGTGTTGAAAGTATACCTTTTTTATGTGAAATATCTTTAAGAATGAGACTTTTTATCTAAAAGTTACATATAGATAGGCTCAAAAAATGATCTCGTTTTTAATTTAAACAAGATACTGCAGGTGACGTCCACTACAGCTTACAATAAAATTGATTTCCGCACCATTAAAAGACACCCTGTACCTTCAATCCACTTAGCTAAAATTTTGTATACACGTTTAGTTTGGATGACAGGGTATTAAATGAAAGGGCTTGCCGAGAGTAAGTCGAAAAATAAAGTGATGTCACTTTAAATCCAATATGGCGGACTAGGTTTTTATGCTTTCCTACCACAAGGGCATCAAATAACAGAACTTGCTGAAACTTCGAACGTAGATATATCGGGATTTTTGTGTCTGAGAAGATGCATCTTAAAACTGCGTTTGTAGCGAGTTTGAAAATTACACTGATCGCATTTAAACATATCAACTTCTTCAGAATTTTTGTGTCTGAGAAGATGCATTTTAATACTGCGTATGTAGCGAGATTGAAAATGACATAGATCGCATTTAAACATATCAACTTCTTCGGGATTTTTGTGTCTGAGAAAATGCGTTTTTAAATTGCTTTTCTCCAAAGTTTTATAATCACACTGATCGCATTTTAAACATATCAACGGCTTTAGGGTTTCTATGCCGTAGAAGATGCTTCCTTAAATAGTCTTTGCGAAACGTCTGATAATTGCACTGATAGCATTTGACCATATCAACGTCTTTGGGATTTTTATGCATAAGAAGATGTCTCTTTAAATCACCTTTTTTAATAGTTTTATAATCACACTGATCACATTTAAACATATTAACATCTTCGGGATTTTTGTGCGTGAGAAGATGCGTTGTAAAACTGCGTGTATACCGAGTTTGAAAATTACACTGATCGCATTTGAACATATCAACTTCTTCGGGAGTTTTGTGTTTGAGAAGATGCGTCTTTAAATGGTGTTTCTTCAAAGCTTTATAATCACAATGATCGCATTTAAACATATTAACATCTTCAAGATTTTTGTGCCTGAAAAGATGTCTCTTTAAATCACTTTTTCGCAAAGTTTTATAATCACACTGATTGCATTTCAATATATCAACATTTCCGGGAGTTTTGTGCCTGAGAAGATGCTTGTTTAAAAAGCTTTTTGTGGCGACATTGAAAATTACACTGATCACACTTAAACATATCTTCGGAATTTTTATGACTCAAAAGATGCAACGTTAAATGACATTTCTGCAAAGTTTTATAATAGCACTGATCGCATTTAAACATATCAACATTTTTGGGACTTTTATGTCTGAGAAGATGTCTGTTCAAAAGGTATTTCTGAGAAGATTGATAATTACACTGATTGCATTTGAAGATATTAACATCTTGAGAATTTTTATGTATGAGAAGGTGTCTCTTTAAATTGCTATTTTTACTAGTTTTATAATCACAATGATCGCATTTAAACATATTAATATCTTTGGGATTTTTATGCCTGAGATGAGTGTGATAATCAGACTGATGATGGGTGTGATAATCAAGCTGATCGCATTTAATCATCATATTAATATTCTTATTTAAACTGCTGTTGAAATGAGATTTGTGCCTAAAGTCCTGTTTCGGCATTTCTTGACGATCATTCTCGACGACACTCCCATTATATTTTTCTTGATTAATGCAATTATCCAATATCCTAAAAACAAAAAAAACAGTTTATATGTAAAGGAAGTGACCAAATATGGAACAGTATTCCTAATATGGAATACCGGCATTTTTCTTAAACGGAAACTCACACAAGCATTTAGAGGGGTTTGTCTCTTTTTTTATGTCCATTCGCGAATAGAAGTGGTATATGCCAGTAGGGTAAGCCCACTGATCTCGATGGATTACCAATGTTATTACCTGCGCGAAACAAAAGTTACATTTCATGGGCGAAAAAACCGGTTTGTGCGCAAGCAAGTTGAGGGTAACGCACCTGGCTCCAAACAGAGTATCCGCATTATCTGAAATCGGAAAGAATTTGTCGACCGCGTCCTGGTTTTCTGTTCGAAGTACGGTAGGTAATAAGCGGCACGGTCAGACCGCGGACGGGGGTACGTGGTGCCGGTGTTTATATTTTGCCACAGCTTTTAAGTGCGCATGTTCGTCCACCCATCCATTTGTTTACTGCGCGAGGTCGTAAAAATCCGAAAAATGCTTCTTGCCACTGCGAGTCTAAATGTAGGTTATCTATGGGTAAGCCCTTTCGTCCCTGTAGAAAAGTTTTGTTTTATCGCTTTCTCAGGTATTTAAAAAATACGTATTTTTTCAACAAAAAGTGAACGAAATACTGTTTTTATAACGTTTAGAGATAGTTCAGATGTTTTGATGTAGATCTCACCGGTATTTGATTGTATTACTTTTTAAATATAAAAATATAAAAATTAGTTTAAAGTCGTCGGAAAATCTAAAAATGGACAGATCATAGTAACCAATCATTGATTTATCGCTTTTGTGTACTGTTTCTTGTACTTCCATGGCTTCTGCTCTGACGAACTGTCCAGTATAGTTCCTCCACTCACGGTTCCCAATAGAGAATCTCGTGGTGCCGCACGTATACATCCTTATACGATCCAACTGGACAGGCCCCAAACTTCCCACTTTGTTCGTTTTTTATCCCTAGAGTTTCTAGATTGTGGAACCTGCTGCTCGCGGAGGTCTTTTCTTCCCCCAAATCTGCAAGTATTTAAGTCCCGTGTCAACAAACTCCCTCTTACCTCGCTTAAGACACCCACAGTACGTTAGTATTTTGGCTTTTAGCCTTCGTGGATTGTCCAAAGATAAGAAAAAATCTGTTGCAGCACCTTACAAAAATAATAACGTAAAAAAGCAAAAAATACGAAAAAATAAATTTACAAAGAAAAATAATTAAAAAGAAAACGAGAAGAGATCCAAATAAAAATAGCAAAAAAAAGATTAAGCTTAACTCAGATTCAGATGATGAGGTGGTGCTGTTTGATACAGACTGTAAGCCTGATGCCTTAACATGCTGTTTTCGAATAATGCTCATGAGCATACATGGACCCAGTGCAGTGCCTTATGTGTATGCTCTGGGCACTCTTATTTTTGTTGGTTTCTAAGTTATACCAGAGTTTCCAAAGAGTTTCTTGTTAGTTAAGTTTAACTTTTAATGGTGTTTACACTATTCCATAATTGGGGTACCTATTCCATATTTAGCTACCCTCATCATTTTTTAGTTTTTTTAAATCTTAATTTAAAATTGATCAATGTAACTAAAAAATTTTACAAAATAAAGGACAAATATGTGATTGTTAATAAATGCTACAAAAAGTTTTTTTATTTATAATTTTTATGCAAATTATGCAGTGCCGGATTAAGTAAACGCGGGGCCTGTAGCAAATGAGAAGAGGGAGCCCTTGAGTTACATTGCCTATTGAAATTTAGAATATAAATAAAACAGAACATTTACAAAAAGGCTTTTCGTGATTTAAGGCCTGCAAATTTAGAAATAACACAAATTAATATTAGTTTTCTTATTATTTTTGTTTGATAAAAATTTGTTTTTTGGTTTAGTTTTTAGGCTTAGTAATAGGTTTCTTATTTTATTGGAATACAAATATATTATGTTTATACATATTTTCTGGGCTCTAGCAGCTGCTTCTACATGGGGCAAGCTGATGTAGCCCTTTATTTCAAACATATGTATTTTATTGTAAATTGTATAAAATTGTTTTTTTTGTTGGAATAAAAAACCATTTATTATTATGATTATTATTACTCCCGAAAATTAGCGGCTACAAACAAACAAACAAACAAACAAACAAACAAACAAACAAACAAACAAACAAACACACAAACAAAGTTACAAAGTTTACCTCTTTATAATATTAGTATTGGTGAAAGGAAATTGAGTTGAGGGGAACTTATTTTCGTCAATGCAGCCCCTTAAGCAATTTCGCGTTGTATCGCCCCAATTCAGGCCCGAAGAGAGGGCGTTGAAGTCGGTGGCCTGGAGTGATTGGGGGGGCTCGCGTGGGATGAAAAACGTAAAAGTAATATAAAGAATAAACCATTTAATAGGCTTTTTGTAGTAATTTATCCACTATATCACATATAAGCAGCTATTTTTAACACGCTTTTATTAGCTTGGGTTGTATGTATGTATGTATGTATGTTTGTACGTAAGTATGTATGTATATATGTATGTATGTATGTAACGGAATCTTTAAGCTTAATTTTCACCAACTTCCAGAGATTCGATTTCTTTGAAACTTTGCACACGTATCAAGGACCCATGACAATGCAATAATCTGCAAACAGTATCCCGTTATCCTAATTAGGATCGCCAGGATAAATAAATTCCTTTATAGATTTTCTGTAGGAGAGTAACAGAGAAAGAGCTAGTGCGCGATTTGCGCATGCGTGCAGTTTCGAACGTACTCTCAGCATAAGGCTGACAGAAACTTGTTCGGAGTAGTTGCGTTCTGAAAATCCATGCAACAGTGAAGCTTTAAATGAAATGATTAGATTACGAAATAGTTCGTGAAACATTTCAATATCACATGTCCGCAGAAAACTAATTGATATATCGAACTAAAAAATGAAAAATAAATAATAGTTTTAAAAAACTAAAAAACACGCTTTTATATGCAACCGAACTAAAAATTAGAAAATAATTTTTCATTACAAAGAGTTTGTATTACAGTCATAAAAGGTCAAACAATGAATCATAATTATATACCTCAAAATAGAATTATAATAAAATTTAAGATAATTTACTTCAGAATAAAAGCGTGAGGTGCTTAATATATTAAATGTTATAATTATTTCATTTGTAAATATCTATGAGGAAAAGTTATGAAAAAATAGTAAAATGCACCCTACGCTTTTTACTCTGAAGTAAATTATTCTGTTATTATCTTAAATTTTATTATAATTCTATTTTTGAGGTATATAATTATGATTCATTGTTTGACCTTTTATTACTGTAATACAAACTCTTTGTAATGAAAAATTACTTTCTAATTTTTAGTTCGGTTGCATATAAAAGCGTGTTTTTTTAGTTTTTAAAATTATTATTTATTAAAGATAATAAGGAGTTTTTTATTGCTTCTTTAACTTTTTAAGGGTAATTTTTGAGAAAAAGCAGGAAGTGAGGACCAACTTTTCTCAGGGGGCCGTAACTTTGACTATCACCGGGATCCGGCACGGCTCTTAACGGCCCTGCCTCCAATTAATGTTCGGCTCTAAAACATGGATGTCTCTTTTTTTATCTTTGTACAGTGGGTTGGTATACTTTACTGATGAACAAAAAGGTAGCTACTTACCAAAAATTCAGAGGTTATCGTTTTCATCGTTTTCACTGTTGTAATATTATGTAGAATTTCACTGTTAAAAATAAAATACTACCAATATACTAATTTTGTATCAGTCCACCGCGATCGGCAAAACAAAAATGAAAACAAAAAGCACGTAAAAACTAAGAAACTATATCATGACTTAAATAGTCCGCCTAACTCTTAAATAAAAAAAAAATAAACTTATGTAATTGTAGTAGGAACAAACGACTGAGTCCACTGACTGTTAAAGTGGGCTTTCATCAAACCATTTTACCATTTTCTTATTGTTATATACAAGGGCTCGAATGAAAACAATAGAGAGATATGGGTATCTTTTGTCATCACAATACATGTTCATGTTATTTACTGGTAAGAAAGCGTTATTTAAATACGCATACGGTATTTAGTCGAGTGTGGGTTTTTAGAGATATATGCAGCACGCTGTATTACGAACGGTTAATTACACCTGTCTGTGAATTTACAAAATTAAAAAGTAAATGATCCCTTAATGTGCGAATACTAAAGTTTATCCTGTTATTTCAAACACATTTTACTGTAAATTTTCCCACTTTTCTAGACAATTTTAATCCAGACATTCTTTAGAAAGCAAAGTCATTGTCGACACAATCTTACCTTTTCATTTTTTTTCCACCTGCAACATCCGCAATAAAAGCAAGACTTATATATCAAAGATTAGTAGTGTTTAACTTTACTCAGGTTCTATTACAAAAAATATTTGTAGAAATCGTTGAAATAAATAATATAACCTGTAAAAAATAAACAAAGAAAATATTGTGCAAGATGGCAACTCTATTCGCTATTTTAAATAGCACGCGGCGTTATCAGCCCAGGCAAATTACTCCATGCGGTGCAGAGCCACACCAGCGACGGTAAAATCGAATCGCGTACAACTTAACCATCATATAATAGTGCTTACGTTAATACCGCAGGATCGTTACAGCAATCACCATATATCTCATTAGGGGACTTGTAAAGTATTGTGGTCTTGCCAATTTGCAGCATAATAATATACAATTACAGTAAGGCCAACGCTTACTTTGAGAATAGCTACAGTGTGTGTGTTTCCATTACATTTCCCTGGGAAATTTTGAGTGTTGTCTAGTGTAATCGGTAATAATGAAATTCTGCTTTATCATAAATTTTTACTTAATCAGTTTTCACTACCGCTTTTTTCCAACCTACGGCTGCAAGCAAGGGATCAACTTTGTGGCAAAAAATACTTTCCTACCTATTGGAAAAAGAACCTAAACCTAATTTCTTGATTTGTGTTTTTTTTTTTGGCCCAGTAGCATGCGTTGTTTACTTTACATGAAAGACAACAACACAACCTACACATGACACACGAAGACAAGCATTTCCATCTAACAAGAAATAGAAAGAACATATACCTAGAATATCATCGAATAAATAAAATTAGGACAGGTATATCCTACTATAGTCCCTAAATTTTATAATGTTTTACTACAATCTATAACTCAGTTACCTTCCAAAAAATTCAAAATGGTGCTAAAAAAATATTTAGTGACAAAATGTTTCTATTCCCTAGAGGAATACTACAAGAATAATTTCAGTGACATGATTGCCTAACAATTTGGTTTACTGCTTCATGTATGGTCTCTTCTGTTCTTAGATCTGTTTTTGTCAATGCGAGGTAAATTTGTTATCAATGTTCTTAGATATACAATCTTTTAAATTGTACTATAATGTGTAATGTATATAGATATTTTTTTTAATGTATTATAAAATATTATATAATAGCATTTACATTGTCATCTACCTCTTGACGTATGTAAGCCTTTTTGGTGTTTTAACATTAATAAACATTTTGTCTTTTTGTCATTTGCTGCCTCCCCTGTTACATGACTAATCCGGCACTGAAATTATGCATAAAAAACAAAATGCTATTCCCATATTTGGTCACTTTCCTCTAGAAGACATTATTATCTAAATTATGTAATACTCAATAACAAAAAAATTGTTTAGAATAGTAAAGTCCAAATCATTCAATTTTTGTGACTCATATTAATATCTAATTTAAACAATGTAGCAACTCCTAAGGATATTTGTTTTGCATGGTCTGGATATTCTACAAAGACCGGGATAAACTCTAAGTACTTTGTAGTGTGACTTCCGGAGTATTTATTTCAGTTTCATGCCATTTTATTAATAAAATATTTAAAACATAAAATTATTGTAATTTACAGCAACTCAACTACATGGTAGTGTTACGAATTACATATTATGTTTTACAAATAACTGTTAATTAGGAATAATTCTATAAAAGTAAGAATACCTTGTTTCAGTTTTGTTCCAAATCTTCATCCTTAATGTCTACTTCCTCGCTTTTTATGTTCCAAACAATAAATGTGGATGGATTATTCTGTCTGTAAGAAAATATTATATCTTTAAAATTTAATAAGGTAATTCTTATCGGATACCTCGCCGATTTTGAAGATTTTTTTGCATAAGGGGTTTTTGGGACACTGTTTACAAATCTAAAAGAATTTTTATAATAATAATAATAATATCCTTTATTTCCACAAATAATTGTTACAACGACAAAGAAACGTTACTAGAGAATAAATAAAAAATAGTTTACATTTGCATTCATTTAAAATCATTTCATTTGTTAAAAACAATTAAAATGATACAAAAATACAGGTGGTGATAAAATCCTTAACAGACATCACAATTAAAATATCTAGTAATAGTTGAACAGATTATGATCAATAATTAAGAAATTTAGTTTAATAGTTAAAAACAGTTAAAATGATACAAAAATACAGGTGGTGATAAAATCATTAACAGACATCACAATTAAAATATGTAGTAACAGTTTAACAGTCTATGATCAATAATCAAAATTAAAAGAGTAAAAACATTTATCCTGCAAGAACTGTATCACAGCTCTTCAGAAATTTATCCTTGTTCTCTATTTCACACAAGGTAGGTGGCAAGAGTTTATAAGCCTTGACAGCACGGTAATAAGGTCCTCTCTCAAAGAATGAGAAGAAATACTAAGATCACTCCTGCCTCTGGTGACAAAATAGACTAGGGACAGTTAAAAAGCCTAGTCAGTAATGTTTCGTTCTTGAAATATTCATCATCAAACTTACATATATTTCGTGTCCACCTCTTAAAACCCCATTTTTCTATTTATTTTACTCATTTTTTTTAAAATTGCAAAGCTTCACTTTTAATCACAGTAGCCATGTATAGCTTAGACCTGGCCTTACAGGAAGTGATTTTATTAAGTCCAGATATCTCAAAAACCGGTGTTAAAATCAACTTTTACCACATATCGGGTGTCGACGAATATATTAAACAAGTCAAATTTTCTACACTATTAGACATATCAAAATGAAACTTGGTATAGCTAAATGATATGTGAAGAGGGAAATTATTGCATATTTTTCACTTTTCGGTTACTTCCGGTTTAACAGCAAATGGCTCAAATTTTAAAAATTAAACCCCTGTATATTTTATTATTTTTGGATTCCTGAAACCATTCTAAATAGGAACTTGAGATTTTTAGAAGTTATGTCGTTGGTATACCGGGTGTCCACTTGATCCCTTTCCGGCTGCCATTTTTTTACTGATACTGACGGAACTTGGTAGGGTGGTTAGACTGACGAAGTCGTTTTAAGGTGTATATGATAAGCTTTTTCGACACCGGAAATGACTGGAACTATAAATGAGATACCCTGTACATTTTTTGTTTTATGGAAAGCAAACGCAGAGCGATGCAGATATCTCTTTCACAGGATCTCAATTTGATATTGGATTGGGGCGCCAAAAATCTCGTTCAATTTAATGCATCCAAAACACAATCGTGTTCCTTGTCGCGAAAAAAATCATCAAACACTCATCCTTTGCTTATGAGTGGCCAGGATTTGCAGAGCGGGGACACATTTAACCTTGTGGGCATCACATTTGAGAATAACCTTAACTGGCATAAACACATTGTATCTATAGCCACCGCGGCTTCAAAAAAGCTTGTATTTCTTTTCCGAGCAAAAAAGTATTTTTCTCCTTCCAATTTATACTCTTTGTATGTGTCCCAAATTCGACCCTCTCTGGAATATTGTTCTCATGTCTGGGGAATGGCATCCCCTACAACCCTCAGCATTCTTGATGCCATTCAAAGAAGGGCTGTTCGTCTTATTAATGATCCTTTACTTACTTAAAGACTTCCTTCTCTTGCTCATCGTCGAGCTGTGGGAGATCTATCGCTCTTCTATAGATACTTTTACGGCTTCTGCTCCGACGAATTGTCCAGTATTGTCCCTCCTCTTGCAGTTCCCAACAGAGAAACTCGTGGTGCCGCGCGTATACATTCCCATACAGTTCAATTGGACAGGCCCCGAACTTCCCATTTCGTTCGTTCTTTTATCCCTAGAGTTTCTAGACTGTGGAACCTGCTGCCAGGAGAGGTCTTTCCTTCCCCCAAATCTTCAAGTTTTTAAGTCCCGTGTTAACAAACTTCCTCTTACCCTGCTTAAGACACCCACGGTATGTTAGTATTTAGGCTTTCAGCCTTCGTGGATTGTCCAAAGATAAAGATTTAAAAAAAAATGGTTCTTCTAGATCGTTTTTAGTCAGAATACAATAGTTTAAAAGCAAATTTTGGTCAAATTTTATTTTTAATTTTTTTTCTAGAGATCAATACAAAATCGATTTTATTTTTTAAACTTTTTACTAGAGGGTTAAACTTTATTTTTTTTATTTTTTTTACCCTAGCCCAAATACGGCAAAAAAGCGAATCCAACGATGTAAAACACTACGACACTTTACTTAACTTTCTTTTGAAAAGAACATTTATTATGATAGGTAATATTGACATAGTTTTCTGTAGGAAAAAATCTTTATAAAAACCAAATAAATGACATTTTTAATTAGGTGTGTGTAATTATTGAACTAAACCCCAATATTTTATATTAATAGAAAACAAAAACAAGTACCTAACATTAAGGGCAAAAATAGCACAGCTATATAATTTGAATTTGGCGGGCAAACGATAAAGTCGACTCACGCGCCATCTGCGTTTACGTTCCTTGAAGACAGACAAGGGAGGCCCAGCAGCTATCTCTCTCTCAGATAATTTTTTTACATTTAGTTGCTCGTCTCATTCTTGTCTCTGGAGGCAGCAATAATGAGGCAAATTGTAGCCGCGGTGGTTTTTTTTCGTTCGATTTTTTTATTTTTAACAGCTATTCTAAATACCGGTCCATAGCTAGGTTAGGTTCTAACTTTATTTTCACATTTTTGCACATTGGTACCTTGCCCTATTTTTGCAATATTAAAAAGAGAATTGCCGACTGTAAAACGAATCTGCAATAAACTTGCAGCAAGTTTATTGTTGAAAGAAAGTTGCTGCAACAAAATTGCAGAAAGAACTTGCCGACTGTAAAACGGACTTAAGATGTTAAAATAATTTTAGGTTAAATTTAGTATTAACAGTAAAAAATTATCCAAATACCAAAATTAACTTAAAATTACTTTAACATTGTAGGAGATACATAAACACAACCTAATGTTTTTATTTTTTCAACTTTTAACAGAACACAAGCAATTGTTTTATAACATATTCTATAAGTTTTGTTTTTATGACAATTGCGATGAATTGCGACGTACGCCATTCAGTATCAGTAAATTTACCTACATTTCTAAATATTTTTTTTTAAAGAAAAAGAAGGAAAGTGTCGGAGTATTTTTGCATCGTTGGATTCACTTTAAAATACTGCATTTAGAAATTTTATAAAAGTGATATGGTCCTATTTTGGTTTTTGAGCTGGGGTAAAAAAGCTTAAAAATTGAAGTTTGGAGCCCTCTAGTAAAAATTTTAAAAATATAAAATCGATTTCGTATTTTTCTAAAATTAAGTAAGTATGAGTGATTTTAGAATGATCATGGCACTCTAGATAAAAAATAAAAAAATAATTTAAAAATAAAATTTGACCAATGTTTGTTTTAAAAATATTGTAATTCGAGTAAAAATGATCTGGAGAATCTGAAAACAAAAAATATAGAGGATGTCCCTTTAGAACATCAAAAGGTTCAGTCAGTTCTGGTCAAACCGTAAGTCATAAAGCCTATTATATACACCTCAAAATAACTTTTCGTTAGTCTAATAATCTTACCAAGATTCGTCAGTATCGATAAAAAAACTTTAAAAAATACAGCTGGAATTGATCTCGTGAGCACCGGGTATAATATTCTAGGAGTTATGGTTAGTTCTGGATATTTTTTAGCTTTGTAGACAAAAACGTGTTTCTTCACACTACTAGGCAGGCAGTCCTGCAGCAAGATCCTTTTTGGACAGCTTAACATGTAGAATTTCAAGCAAGATATTTTAATTTGAATCGGTTAAATATTACATTAATACAAAACTGAATAAAACTTACTTATCTAAATCCATATAAGAAGGATCCAACATATATTTTACATCGTCATTTGCATTTTCTGATAACTGTTCAGCCTCCTCATTCTTTTCTAGCTTTACTTTTAATATGGAACAATTTAAATTCCTATTTTCTATAAATACATCATCGGAACCAGAATATTCTTCTTTAATTGATTCAGAGCAGGAATAAACATCTAGCTTCTTGTACTTTTCCACTTCGATGGAAGTGGATTCAGAAAATACCGAGTCCTCCTGGTTGCGCCCTACTTCGTCATGTAATTTTTTTAACATTAATTCAATGGGCTCGTTTAAAATGGGTAATATTACTGTGTTCTCGTTGTTTTCCATTGCAAAATAAATTCGTTAGCGTTAAAAGGGATATGTAGCAGTAGGTATAGAGGAACCACATAAAGAACAGCGGTGTTGGTGTTAGATAAGTTAATTAAGCATCCTACATTTGGATTCGAATTCAATACATAATAAAGAAAAATAATTAAAAAAAACAATTAATTTAAGAACATCGGTAGCGAAAAATAGTGTTGATTGCTTGCTTGACTGGGTTTATGGCTTTGCTGCAAGGCAATCGCTCAGCACGATTTCGTGGAAAAAAAGTGTTCTTCAGCAAAAATTTCCATTTGTTTTGGTTAAAATCACGTTAAAATTTGGTGTATATGGACATCCAACAGCCGGAAAAATAAGCAAATGTATATTTATCCAAATAGGGCTATTTCAAAAAGTTAATCTAATGTTGAAAACCATTGAGAACTAGTTTGGCACTGGAGCGTGTTTGCGCTAACAAGTCTCATTATAGTACCATCCATATCCCCCAAGAAAATACATTTTATAAAACTGGAAAAAAACAATTAGGATTTTATAAACATTTATTTTGCCCTGAGAAGTCGTAAAAAAGAAGAGAGGATAAATTTACTGAATCCTATTCATAATACATTTGGCTTTGGTTTAAAAGTAATAATTTTAAATACGTTTTTTATTCTAACTTTAAGGGTTAATAACTTCCTAATATGAAGTAAGAACATATTTTTGCCCACTTTATCACCCCTATCATTTGCGACGTTACCTTCCCGGTCACTCCGTACAGGGTGGCGCCTTTTCGTTGACCTCGCCGGCTATATCGAAAACTAAGAGATACATAGAACAAATCTGATTGCGCAATCTCGATTTTAATTTTTGAAACAAATTCAATAGTGAATCATCGCTAACTTGATTCGTTTTGGAGATACGAGTGTTTTTCAAATTTTATCAATTTAGTCAGGCACTTGTAACTCCCTTGATATTAGAAATAGAAAAAATCGTGAATAGAAAAGTTTTAGGGATTTTTACGTAGAATTCAGTGGCGTACCCATGTGTGTGTGTTCGACTAAATAGCTTATCTATCTACATATTAGTATTTTTTACAATAAAAGGCATTTTATTACCTTTTGTTATATTGTCATTCGGACAATAACAAAAATACTTTAGAATAACAAGAACTGAAATAGTATTTTCTTACTTCACCTGCTACCGTTAAAAAATACAGGGCATTTCCATTAAAAAATAAAACTTACTCGACAATGGAAATTTTATTTTCAAAACATCACCACCATACTGTCAATAAAATAGGTTTTCCAGAACAACGTTTTTATTTTAGATTTCTTTTGGTATCATGTACAGGGTGGCGTTTTTTTTTGACCTTGCAGGGAAGAACAAAAACTAAAATAGATGGACGAATCATTTAGCATTTTACACAGCTCTTAAGGAGGCCTTTTAACCGATGATAAAACCCACAGGGTATTCTATTAAAAAAACAACTTTGTGTTATGACTTTAAAATAAAAGTCAATGGAAAAAATATAGATACGCCACTAAATTGTACGTAAAAATTCCTAAAACTTTTCTATATAGTTTTTTCTAGCTCTAAAATGAAGCGAGTGCCTGGTAAAGTTGACAAAATTTGAAAAACACTCTATATCTCGGAAACGTATCAAGTTAACCATGATTTACTTTGACCACCGAGTTTGTTTCAAAAATCGAAATTGAGATTATGCAATCAGATTTGTTCTCTCTCTTTTAGTTTTCGCTATACCCTGCAAAGTCAACGAAATGGCGCCACCCTGTACAGGAGCAAAGTTATTTCGTGTATAGAGTTGGGACACCCTGTATATCTTCAACCTATTGAGCTAAAATGTTTTATAGACGTTTGGTTTGGATGACAAGGTATTAAATAAAAGGGCTTGACGAGAGGAACTCGAAAAATAAAATGGTTTCACTTTAAATCCAATAAGACGAAATAGCTTTTTTATGATTTCCCACCATAAGGGTATCAAATGAAAGGAGTTACTGAGAATACGAACGTGAATTAAACTCTGTTGCTCTAATCCATCTGAAATTTGAAATCATATTACAGCCAGACTGTTCGAAATTAACCGGTAAACGACCTTGCAACAATGATGCGTTGAATAAGATAACGAGATGACCAAGATGTGGAACGTCTACAAAATGCCCTAAATAAACTTTTTGATTGGTCAATAAAAAACAAATTAAGCTTTAATATTGGAAAATGTAGAATATTAACACATACAAAGAAAAAATATCCAGTTATATTTCCATATAAAATAGATGGCTTAATTCTTACGAGAGTAGAGGAAGTAAGGGATTTGGGGGTTTTGTTTGATAGTGGCCTTTCATTTAACAGGCATGTGGAAGATATTGTGGGTAGAGCATGTACGGTTTTGCAGTAAGCAATATTAATTGTATCAGAGTTCAATTTTTTCTTATGTCCCCAGTATATTGGAATACTGTTCGGTTGTGTGGAGTTCCTACTACCAGTGTCACGGATACGCAATTGAAAAAGTACAAAATACATTTTGGCGATACTTGTACTATAAGGAAACTGGCGTGTACGATTTTAACGTATCAAAATCATATTTAATACAGAGATATAATCTGCATACCCTATCAAAAAGAAGAAAGGTGCATGCTCTTCTTTATCTGTACAATATTTTGCATAATGAAATTGATGATCCAGCACTTTTGTCACTTGTTCCGTTGCATGTGCCTCCATATGCTACTAGATGTTCCAACATCTTTTATCAGTGGAGGGTTGCAAGGAATAATAACCTTCTAAATTTACCACTGTATAGAATGTGCGCTGGTTATAATGGAATCCAGGCTCATGGCGATATCTTTTCTGTAAGTCTTGACTCGTTTAGAACTGCCAGGTTCTGGAAAATTAGTTTGGAATTATGTTCACTTTCTTTTACTGTTTACTGTTTTTTGTATTGGCAACTTGTACATTTTTTGTCATTTTATTGTATTGTTTTTATTGTATTATCTTATTGTGTATATACCTATGTTTAAAAATTGTACCGGCTCTGTAATTGGATTCTGTGTTTAGCAGGTTTTTTTTTGTAAATTTATAAATTTAAAGTTTGTGAATTTATGAATAAACGAATAAATAAATAAGTTAAAACAGACTGAAAAACCTGTCTAGAGATAACTTAGAAGTAAAATATAAATAAAAAAACAGAACTATTTTCAAAACGAGCTTTTATTAAAATCCACTACAATACACACAAAGAATAAAATAAACATTTTTTAAACTTATACTTTTAACATATAACGTCACTACACAATTTATATAATACTAACCGACCCGTCCCTGCTTCGTTTGGCGTTGATTATTTTTTTATCTAACTTAATATACATACATATATATGTCATTATTTATCTGTGAACTTCTTGTTCAATTATAATAAAATATAGCATATAACTCTCCTGAACCGTGTAGCTTTCTGATTGTGAAAGAAATTTCAGTATCGGTTCAGTAAGATTAGCCCTTACAAACAAACAAACAATCAAAGTTACAAACTTTGCCTTTTTATAATATTAGTATAGATAAAAGCTTGTCGCGAGATTTACCTGTATAGATAGAACAAATAAAATAAATAAGTCAATCTGATTGTATTTATTTTTAAATTTTTAAACTACGTAAAACGAGTAATACTTAAATCTGTAAAATTAAATATGTTGATAATTAAAGGTTTGAAGAAAAAGTTTATTAAGCTCTATTACAATATTATAATTATTACCCTAAAATTTAACAATCTTTGGGTGGTTTGTTATAAGTAATAACAATTTCAAGGTCATATCTATATTAACTTTGTTTTTTCAAATGGAAACCCCAACTTTTTTGTTTAGAATATTAATCTACATACCAAAGTGGGCAACTTTCATATAAAACTTTTTTAATTCGATTTCACCTTTAAAAGATATGTAACAAAATAATTTTTAAGAACACATTTTTTATAAATTAAATGTTTAGAAATAACAAGCATGATCACAATTTTATTTTTGTTAAAATGTATTTTTTAACATTAATATATATTTTTAATATGCTGGTTAAAAATAAAGTCATATAAACAAGTAAAATAAAAATATGTAAATTATTTTAAGACGCATTTTAGGAGAAAATGTTTTAAGTAAAATTTATTTGAAATAAGGGACAAATACCAGTTCAAACTGAATATTAAAAAATGTTTATTAATGTTAAAAATTACATTTTAACAAAAATAAAATTGTGATTATTGTTGTTATTTCTAAACATAAAATTAATAAAAAATGGATTCGTAAAATTTATTTTGTTACATATCTTTTAAAATTAAAATCTTATAAAAAAAGTTATAAATTAAAGTTGCTTATTTTTGTACGTAAATTAAGATTCAAAATTAAAAAAAAAAATTGGGTTCCATTTAAAAAACAAAGTTGATATGGATATGACCTTAAAATTGTAGTGACACCATTAAATTTACCCCTTTATTTCAAACAACTTTTACTTAAAACATTTTTTTTATAAAATGCACCGTTTTCCAGTTATTCGCCTGTCTCAGGTTAAATGGACCACCCTGTACTTGTATTTTTTAAAGTGTTTTTCTTGCAAGATTAAAAATTATATCACGAAACTTAAGGGGGTGATTCTACTTGACAAAATAAGGGTAAAGCTTCATATAATTTTTTTTTCAAAATGTCATTCGTTTTTTGAGTTACAAGCCGTCAACGTTTACGTACAAATCAAGAAGCTTCTAAAATTTTAAGTCAAAAGTACTTTTTTAAATACCGCCAGAGGGCACTTTACCTAAAACTTATTTTTTTTATCTTTGGACAATCCACGAAGGCTGAAAGCCCAAATACTAACGTACCGTGGGTGTCTTAAGCAGGGTAAGAGGAAGTTTGTTAACACGGGACTTAAAAACTTGAAGATTTGGGGGAAGGAAAGACCTCCGCTGGCAGCAAGTTCCACAGTCTAGAAACTCTAGGGATAAAAGAACGAACGAAATGGGAAGTTCGGGGCCTGTCCAATTGAACTGTATGGGGATGCATACGCGCGGCACCACGAGTTTCTCTGTTGGGAACTGCAAGAGGAGGGACTATACTGGACAATTCGTCGGAGCAGAAGCCGTAAAAGTTTCTATAGAAGAGCGATAGATCTCCCACAGCTCGACGATGAGCAAGAGAAGGAAGTCTTTGAGTAAGTAAAGGATCATTAATAAGACGAACAGCCCTTCTTTGAATGGCATCAAGAATGCTGAGGGTTGTAGGGGATGCCATTCCCCAGACATGAGAACAATATTCCAGAGAGGGTCGAATTTGGGACACATACAAAGAGTATAAATTGGAAGGAGAAAAATACTTTTTGGCTCGGAAAAGAAATCTAAGCTTTTTGAAGCCGCGGTGGCTATGTGTTTATGCCAGTTAAGGTTATTCTCAAATGTGATGCCCACAAGGTTAAATGTGTCCCCGCTCTGCAAAACCTGGCCACTCATAAGCAAAGGATGAGTGTTTGATGATTTTTTCGCGACAAGGAACACGATTGTGTTTTGGATGCATTAAATTGAACCAGATTTTTGGCGCCCCAATCCAATATCAAATTGAGATCCTGCGAAAGAGATATCTGCATCGCTCTGCGTTTGCTTTCCAAGTCGGGTTGAGAGATTGGTTTGGGAACCTGAAAAGTGAAGTGAAGGGTACTATCGTCAGCATAACTATGAATGGGATTGGTTCTGGAAGAAAGAAGGTCGTTGATGTGAAGAAGAAACAAAGTTGGTGCTAGTACTGAACCCTGAGGCACTCCAGCATTAATTTCGTGAAAGCTTGAAGAGTGGCCATCAACAATGACTGATATACGTCGATTAGAAAGATAACTGGAGAGCCAAGAGCAGAGTTTAGTTGGAAGACCGTAGGAGGGAAGTTTTGCCTGTCATGTAAAATTTTATGTTTTTCTAAGTACCTAAGAATTTGCGAGTTAATGGATTTCTCCATTACTTTACAAAGCATTGAAAGGAGTGAAATGGGTCTATAGTTGGAGGGAAGAGATTTAGATCCTTTCTTGGGAATAGGCTGGACACGTGCAGCTCTCCAGCTGTCTGGAAATATACCCGTGTCGTAAGAAATTCGAAAGAGCCTGGTTAAAATAGGTGCAAGTTTATATTATTTATATATATTATTATTTATTTACATCATAACTTTTTTATTATGACAGATATCGCAAAGCTAGGGGCGCCATTTTATAGACAATCAAAAACTTAAAAAATAAGGTACTCTTTATTAAAAGTCGATAAACCTCACCGTTTAGGCACCAATAGACTTCAAAGTTTTCATCAATTTCAATCAAATTACCTACATACAAACAGGGTGTCCAGTAACCCAACCGACAAACTTTACGGGGCGATTCTTCAACAGAAAATAAGAAAAAAGCATGTCCTAAACGTTTTAGTTTTTGATCTACGGTGTGTTAAATATTTAAAAAAACTTTTATTTTTTAATTTTTTAACTAAGACGTTTAGGACATATGTTTATATGAAGTTTTTTTCTATTTTTTGTTGTAGAATCGTTTGGTTAAGTTTGTCGGTTAAGTTACTGGACACCCTGTATGTATGTAGGTAATTTGATTGAAATTGATGACAACTTTGATGTCTATTGGTGCCTAAACTGTGAAGTTTATCGACTTTAATAAGGAGTACCTTAATTTTTAAGTTTTTGATTGTCTATAAAATGGGGCCCCCAGCTTTGCGATATCTGTCAAAATGAAAAAGTTATGATGTAAATAAATTTTAAGTTTTAGGTAAAGTGTCCTCTGGCGGTATTTAAAAAAGTACTTTTGTCTTAAAATTTTAGAATCTGCAGAGCTCGATTTGTGTGTCAAATATCAACTGGCTTGGTTAACAAATAAATGCAATATGGCGAAAAAACCAAAATAAAAATTGAACTTTGACGGCTTGTAACTCGAAAACGAATGACATTTTGAAAAAAATTATATCAAGCTCTACCCTTATTTTTTCAAGTAGAATCACCCCTTAAGTTTCGTGATCGATTTTTGAATCACCCTGTATAGTAGTATTCTCACAATTTTTATACCGAAGATTTTTTAATTGAATATGTGCAAAGTTGAAAAATTACACTGATTATATTTAAACATGTTAGAAGATATTGACACGTCTTCGGGATTTTTATGCACAAAAAGATGTTTTTTTAAACTGTTTTTATAAAAAAATTTAAAGGCACACTAATCTATACTTGTAAAGATGTACCTTTAAATTTCTTTTGTCCAAAATTTGAAAATTACACTGATCACAGTTGAACATATCATCTTCGGGATTTTTATGCCTGAGAAGATGCCGGATTAAATTGTTTTTTTAAAACATTGAAAATTACGCGCATTAAAACATATCAATGGCTTTGGAGTTTTTATGCCTAAGAAGATGTCTCTTTAAATGGTATTTTCGAAAAGATTGATAATTACACTGATCGCATTTCAACACATCAACTTTGGGATTTTTATGCCAGACAAGATGAAACTTTAAATTTCTCATGTGCAAAGTTTGAAATTCACATTGATCGCATTGAAACATTTCAACGGCTTTGGAGCTTTTATGCCGTAGAAGATGCCGCTTTAAATGGTCTTTGCGAAACGCCTGATAGCTGCACTCATGGCATTTGAACATATCAACATCTACGGGATTTGTATGCCTAAGAAGATGTCTCTTTAAATAGTGTTTTCGAAAAGATTGATAACTACACTGATCGCATTTGAACACATCAATACCTTTGGGATTTTTATGCCCGACAAGATGAAACTTTAAACTTCTCTTGTGCAAAGTTTGATATTCACACTGGTCGCATTGAAACATTTCAACGGCTTTGGGGATTTTATGCCGGAGAAGATGCTGCTTTAAATGGTCTTTGCGAAACGCCTGATAATTGCACTCATGGCATTTGAACATATCAACATCTACGGGATTTGTATGCCTAAGAATATGTCTCTTTAAATTGTGTTTTAGAAAAGATTGATAATTACACTGATCGCATTTGAACACATCAATAGCTTTGGGATTTTTATGCCTGACAAGATGAAACTTTAAACTTCTCTTGTGCAAAGTTTGATATTCACACTGGTCGCATTGAAACATTTCAACGGCTTTGGGGATTTTATGCCGGAGAAGATGCTTCCTTAAATAGTCTTTGCGAAACGCCTGATAATTGCACTCATGGCATTTGAACATATCAACATTTACGGGATTTTTATGCCGGAGAACATGCATCTTTAAATTGCCTTTCTGAAGAGTATGATAATCACACTGGTCGCATTGAAACATTTCAACGGCTTTGGGGATTTTATGCCGGAGAAGATGCTTCCTTAAATAGTCTTTGCGAAACGCCTGATAATTGCACTCATGGCATTTGAACATATCAACATTTACGGGATTTTTATGCCGGAGAACATGCATTTTTAAATTGCCTTTCTGAAGAGTCTGATAATCACACTGATCGCATTTAAACATTTTAACTTCTTTAGGACTTTTATGACGGAGAAGATGCCCCTTTAAATTATTTTTGTACAAAGTTTGAAAATTACACTGATCGCATTTGTACATATCAACATCTTCGAGATTTTTATGCCTGAAAAGATGTCTTTTTAAATCGGTTTTATGATGAGATTGATAATCACACCTATGGCATTTAAACATGTCAACATCTTCGGGATTTTTATGCCTGAAAAGATGTCTTTTTAAATCGGTTTTATGATGAGATTGATAATCACACTTATGGCATTTAAACATGTCAACATCTTCGGGATTTTTGTGCCTGAGAAGATGAACTTTTAAATCACCTTTTCGAAAAGTTTGATAATTGCACTGATCGCATTTAAACATATCAACATCTTCGGGATTATTATGCCTGAGATAATGTACCTTTAAACTTTTTTGTAAAAAGTTTGAAAATTACACTGATTGCATTGGAACATACCAAAATGTTTTGAATTTGTATGCCTAAAAAGATGCGTTTTTAAATATATTTTTCGAAACGTTTGATAATCACACTGATCGCATTTAAACATATCAACATTATTGGGCTTTTTATGCCTGAGAAGATGAACTTTTAAATCACCTTTTCGAAAAGTTTGATAATTGCACTGATCGCATTTAAACATATCAACATCTTCGGGCTTTTTATGCCTGAGAAGATGAACTTTTAAATCACCTTTTCGAAAAGTTTGATAATTGCACTGATCGCATTTAAACATACCAACATCTTCGGGCTTTTTATGCCTGAGAAGATGAACTTTTAAATCACCTTTTCGAAAAGTTTGATAATTACACTGATCACATTTAAACATATTAATATTCTTATTTAAACTGCTTTTGAAAACAGATTTGTGCTTTAAGTTCCGTTTCGGTATTTCATGACGACCGTTCTCAAGTACACTCTCATTATGTTTTTCTTGATTAATGCAATTATCCAACAACCTAAAAAAAAAAAGAAATTTTTATGTATGTAACAGTATGTTTGACAATATTGAAATACACATCCGAATTATCATCATTATATTTATGTGACTCATATTAATTATTAAATAGAACAATTTTGCAACTTTTGAGGAATATTGTTATGTATAGTTTGAATAGTCTTGAAGACTAGTAAACAGGTATGGAAACGAAACAACCGATCGTATAAAATTAAACAGAATGTTAAATCAATGACAATATTCGAAGTGGGGAACACCCGAGCCGTGTCGCCGTCCGACGAAAGGTATAAGCAGTGCGCCGACAGCCCCTGATATCGTTTGACTCGAATCGGCGAGCTCGTTCCAGAAGTGAATTGTAGGAGAGTACATGGTAGAATAGTGATAGGTATTAAATGCATGTGTTTTCTATGGTCGACGGTTCTGTTTCCATACCGGTAAAATCTAAGTATTTTAGTAGTGTAAATTCAGGGTTATCTTTATTATAATTTCATCCAATTTCTTTAATAAAATACTTAACACATAAAATTATTGTATTCTAGAGCAACTTAACGCATTATAATATAAAAATAGGAATACCTTGTTTCAGTTTGTTTCAGGCCTTCATGCTTAATGTCTACTTCCTCATTTTTAATTTTCCACTCATTATATGTAGAAAAAATATTAAATCTGTAAAAAAACAAATATTTAAAATTTAACAAACAAGAAAAAAATCACAAGTCGTGCCAGCCTGGTGCTTTTAATTGTGTTTCTGTGTGTTAATCACTAGCAGGTAGAGATTAGACAAAGAACGCCTGCATTGTAACCTTTCCCAATATCTTGACATGTCAGTATCCTGTCACTGCTTTAGACTGTCTTTTTTCCATGGACTGCCAAAAATTGTTCGTAAAAGTTTTGAAATGGCATGACATGTATACCGGGTGTCAACGAATCTATTAGACAAACCATAACTTCTAGAGTATTGGACATATACATGGTTGCAGCATTTTTAAAGTAAATTTTCGCAATTCAATTGATAAAAGGTGTAAAATACATAGAAAAATGGGGTTGTAAAAGGTGAAAATCAAATATTGTGTGCCACTTTACTTTAAATCAGGAATTGTGTACAAAGAGAAGGGGGAATTTACTCTAATGAACCTCGAGAAGAAAATGATTTTACCAAAAAATTCTTTCAGGTTGGTGATCAGCACCCCAAAAAACCCCCTTATATCAAATTTTGCCAGAATTTAAAAAAATACTTATCATTAATTTGAACTAGATCAATATTGCATAATTTCTGATATACAAAACTGAATAAAACTTACTTATCTAATTCCATAAAAGAAGGATCCAACATACATTTCACATCTTCACTTGCATTTCCTGAAAATTGTTCAGTTTCTTCATTTTCTTCTGCCTTTAATATTTTTAATATGGAACAGTTCGAAGACTTATTTTCTATAAATACATCATCAGGGTCAGAATATTCTTCTTTAATTGATTCGGAGCAGGAATTAACATCACGCTCCTTGAACTTTTCGATTTTGATGGAAGTAGATGCAGAGTCCTGTTTGTTGCACCCAACTTCATCATGTAAATTTTTTAACATTAAATTATGGACTTCGTTTGAAATGGGTGATATCACTTTGCTATCGTTGTTTTCCATTGTAAAATCTTTAATCTTAAAGGGTCTAAAAAGAAGAAAGAAAAATTAGGAAAAATCATTAATCAAGTCAGGTAAATGTTACAATATGAACAATTAACACAGAAAAGAATCCAATTATTACAGTTTTATGCAATTATATTTTGTAAAATTATGCAGAATGTCTATAGCCTTTGCGTTCATGCTGTCTAATACGGTGTTTATGTTAAGTGGAGTTTGGATACCACTTTGTCTAAGATGTTCGTATATATTGAATCCAGGAATGAAATTTATGGGGCATTCTAACAGTATGTGATTAAGATCCTCAATATTGCCACATTCACATAGCGAGCTTTCTGTTATTCCTATTCTGTTTAAATGTTTTTTGTAAGACAATGTCCAGATCTCATTCTAATAATGGTGGTAATATGGTTACGGTTTATATATTTCATTTTGAGGTACCATGGTACGTTTGGGAAATCTTCTTGTATTTGAGAGTACTGTTTTCCTTTTGTTTTTGTTGTCTGTTCCCATACTATATGATATTGTTTATTAATCTTCTCCTTGATGATAGGGATTATTTCAGCTTTGTCGATCTTGATGTCCATAGGAACATTCAAACCTCTTCTGATATTTGCCAGTGTGTCCGCTTTTTTCATTTCCAGGGATATTAGCATGCCCTGGAATCCAAGCTAAGGTAATATTAATGTTATTTCTTTTTGTTTCTACTAAATATCTTCGGGTCAAAAGGCTAACATAATCATTTCTTGAATTTATGTTTGTGTTTGCTGGTTCCTGTTGTTTCGGCCTATCCAAATCTTTAATAGTTGATTCAAGTCCATTGCTAGTGTTTATTAGTTCCTTAATTTTTAATTTATATTGTATTGGCAGCTCTGAATAAAACCTATTGTGGTATTCTATTAATTTTTCTATGTTTTGTTCTCTATCTGGATTATCTTTAAATGTTTCTATGTTAAAATTACACTGGTCACACTTTGGCAGTTTTTCAGGTCTAGTATTGGGGTAAAATAATTGATTATTATGTTCCTCCCTATTATATCCTACATTTGTAATTCTTTTTTATTTTAGGAGTTGTTGACAATATGTGTGTTTTCTTTTGAACACAATTCTTGATTTAAAGCTAAAGTGTCACACAATATTTAATTTTCACCTTTTAAAACCCCGTTTTCTACGTTTTTACATTATTTTTGAATTAAATTGCGTGGCTTTTCTTTGATAATCCGGCAACCATACATACACATAGGGCTTCATGGCAAACTGGGATTAAAATGATTCAAAGTATAGCTATGCAGTTTAATGCAAAAATAATGTAAAAACGTAGAAAAACGGGGTTTTAAAAGGTAAAAATCAAATATTGTGTGCCACTTTAGCATTTAAGAATTCTGTGCAAAAGAAGGGGAAATATAGTAAAAATAAGCTTAGTTTAAATTTGACCTATGATGATGGATATCTCGAGAACGAAACGTTTCCGCCAAATAATTCTTTCAGATTCGTGATCAGCGCCCCAAAAACCCCCGTATACCAAATTTCGTCAAAATCGGAGTTGCCCCCATTTTCTAGAAAATTACCATATTTCTTACCAAGACAATAATTAGGACAGCACAAAAAACACAGAGGTTAGTAACACCACCGTCGAGTGATGGACGGTGGTAACACTACGCACACCAACCGAATCGAAAAAAGTGTTCTTCAGCAAATTTACTGCTTTTGTTATGGCGTTGCTGCAAGGCAATTGCCAGTTCAAGCAAATTTCCATTTGTTTTGGTTAAAATCATGGTTAGTTTATATTTATATATGAACCTAATTTGGGTTAAAATCACGTTTAAATTTGGTGTATATGGACATCCAACAGCCGGAAAAATAAGCAAATGTATATTTATCCAAATAGGGCTATTTCAAAAAAGTTAATCTAATGTTGAAAACCATTGAGAACTAGTTTGGCACTGGAGCGTGTTTGCGCTAACAAGTCTCATTATAGTACATCCATATCCCCCAAGAAAAAATAAATTTTATAAAACTAGAAAAAAACAATTAGGATTTTATAAACATTTATTTTGCCCTGAGAAGTCGTAAAAAAGAAGAGAGGATTAATTTTCTGAATCTTATTCATAATACATTTGGCTTTGGTTTAAAAGTAATAATTTTAAATACGTTTTTGTAACTATTCATTTGCGACGTTACCAGAGCAAATGTGCTCTGACGTTACCTTCCCGGTCACTCCGTAAAGGGTGGCGCCTTTTCGTTGACCTCGCAGGCTATATCGAAAACTAAAGAGCTACATAGAACAAATCTGATTGCGCAATCTCGATTTTAATTTTTGAAACAAATTCAATAGTGAATCATGGCTAACTTGATTCGTTTTGGAGATACGAGTGTTTTTCAAATTTTATCAATTTGGTCAGGCACTTGTAACTCGCTTGATATTAGAAATAGAAAAAATCGTGAATAGAAAAGTTTTAGGGATTTTTACGTAGAATTCAGTGGCGTACCATGTGTGTGTGTGTTCGACTAAACAGCTTATCTATCTATTAATATTTTTTTACAATAAAAGGCAATTTATTACCTTTTGTTATATTGTCATTCGGACAATAACAAAAAATACTTTAGAATAATAAGAACTGAAATAGTATTTTCTTACTTCACCTGCTACCGTTAAAAAATACAGGGCATTCCATTAAAAAATAAAACTTACTCGACAATAGAAATTTTATTTTCAAAACATCACCACCATACTGTCAATAAAATAGGTTTTCCAGACAAACGTTCTTGTACAGGGTGGCGTTTTTTTTACCTTGCAGGGAAGAACGAAAACTAAAATAGATGGACGAATCATTTAGCATTTTACACAGCTCTTAAGGAGACCTTTTAACCGATGATATAACCCACAGGGTATTCTATTAAAAAAACAACTTTGTGTTATAACTTTAAAATAAAAGTCAATGGAAAAAATATAGATACGCCATTAAATTTAACGTAAACATTCTAAAACTTTTCTATATAGTTTTTCTAGCTCTAAAATGATGCGAGTGCCTGGTTAAGTTGACAAAATTTGAAAAACACTCTGTATCTCGGAAACGTATCAAGTTAACCATGATTTACTTTGACCACAGAGTTTGTTTCAAAAATCGAAGTTGAGATTATGCAATCAGATTTGTTCTCTCTCTTTTAGTTTTCGCTATACCCTGCAAGGTCAACGAAATGGCGCCACCCTGTACAGGAGCAAAGTTATTTCGTGTATAGAGTTGGGACACCCTGTATATCTTCAACCTATTGAGCTAAAATGTTTTATAGACGTTTGGTTTGGATGACAAGGTATTAAATAAAAGGGCTTGACGAGAGGAACTCTAAAAATAAAATGGTTTCACTTTAAATCCAATAAGACGAATTAGCTTTTTATGATTTTCCACCATAAGGGTATCAAATGAAAGGAGTTACTGAGAATACGAACGTAAATTAAACTCTGTTGCTCTAATCCGTCTGAAATTTGAAGACTGGGCTACAAAATGCCCTAAATAAACTTTTTGATTGGTCAATAAAAACAAATTAAGCTTTAATATTGGAAAATGTAGTATAATGACATATACAAAGAAAAACATCCAGTTATATTTCCATATAAAATAGATGGCTCAATTCTTACGAGAGTAGAGGAAGTAAGGGATTTGGGGTTTTGTTTGATAGTGGCCTTTCATTTAACAGGCATGTGGAAGATATTGTGGGTAGAGCATGTACGGTTTTGCAATAAGCAATATTAATTGTATCAGAGTTCAATTTTTTCTTATGTCCCCAGTATATTGGAATACTGTTCGGTTGTGTTATTAATTATATTAAATGTCAAAACATGTTTTAAAACAAACATGTTTTGACATTTAATGTCAAAGTTTTCAGAATATCCCAGAAAAACAGAAAAATTGTGAATTTTAAAGCCTAAATAATAGTAAGTTTTTATTTTTATTAGTTCTATTCCATTTGTCTTGACAACGGTGGCAGATTTGCCACCGAAACGTCGATTTTTTAATTATCTGTTTACTTGTTTAAATTTTTTTGGTTTTTTAGTACTTTTAATTTTATTTTGGCGTGTACCCAAATAAATACCATCTATTAAATGAATCCGCCAAACTACAGAACATATCTTCAATAACATTTTTTAACTTATACTATTAACATATAACGTCACTACACAATTTATATAATATTAACCGACCCTTTGTTTAGAATATTAATCTACATACCAAAGTGGGCAACTTTCATATAAAACTTTTTTAATCCAATTTCACTTTAAAAAGATATGTAACAAAATAATTTTAAGAACACATTTTTTTATAAATTTTATGTTTAGAAATAACAAGCATGATCACAATTTTATTTTTGTTAAAATGTATTTTTTAACATTAATATATTTTTTTAATATGCTGGTTAAAAATAAAGTCATATAAACAACGTAAAACAATAAAAATATATGGAAATTATTTTAAGACGCATTTTAGGAGAAAATGTTTTAAGTAAAATTTATTTGAAATAAGGGACAAATACCAGTTCAAACTGAATATTAAAAAATGTTTATTAATGTTAAAAATTACATTTTAACAAAAATAAAATTGTGATCATTGTTGTTATTTCTAAACATAAAATTAATAAAAAATGGATTCGTAAAATTTATTTTGTTACATATCTTTTAAAATTAAAATCTTATAAAAAAGTTTAAATTAAAGTTGCTTATTTTTGTACGTAAATTAAGATTCTAAATTAAAAAAATGGGTTCCATTTGAAAAAACAAAGTTGATATGGATATGACCTTAAAATTGTAGTGACACCATTAAATTTACCGCTTTATTTCAAACAACTTTTACTTAAAACATTTTTTTATAAAATGCACCGTTTTCCAGTTATTCGCCTGTCTCAGGTTAAATGGACCACCCTGTACTTGTATTTTTTAAAGTGTTTTTCTTGCAAGATTAAAAATTATACAGGGTGATTCACAAATCGATCACGAAACTTAAGGGGTGATTCTACTTGACAAAATAAGGGTAAAGCTTCATATAATTTTTTTCAAAATGTCATTCGTTTTTGAGTTACAAGCCGTCAAAGTTTACGTACAAATCAAGCTTTGCAGGTTCTAAAATTTTAAGTCAAAAGTACTTTTTTAAAATACCGCCAGAGGGCACTTTACCTAAAACTTAAAATTTATTTACATCATAATTTTTTATTTTGACAGATATCGCAAAGCTGGGGGCGCCATTTTATAGACAATCAAAAACTTAAAAAATAAGGTACTCTTTAATAAAAGTCGATAAACCTCACCGTTTAGGCACCAATAGACATCAAAGTTTTCATCAATTTCAATCAAATTAACTACATACAAACAGAGTGTCCAGTAACCCAACCGACAAACTTTACGGGGCGATTCTTCAACAGAAAATAAGAAAAAAACATGTCCTAAACGTTTTAGTTTTGATCTACGGTGTGTTAAATATTTAAAAAAAAACTTTTTTTAATTTTTAACACCACGTAGTTCAAAACTAAGACGTTGAGGACATATGTTGAAGCTTTTTTCCTATTTTTTGTTGTAGAATCGTTTGGTTAAGTTTGTCGGTTAAGTTACTGGACACCCTGTATGTATGTAGGTAATTTGATTGAAATTGATGAACATTTTGATGTCTATTGGTGCCTAAACGGTGAGGTTTATCGACTTTAACAAGGAGTACCTTATTTTTTAAGTTTGTGATTGTCTATAAAATGGGGCCCCCAGCTTTGCGATATCTGTCAAAATAAAAAATTATGATGTAAATAAATTTTAAGTTTAAGGTAAAGTGCCCTCTGGCGGTATTTAAAAAAGTACTTTTGTCTTAAAATTTTAGAATCTGCAGAGCTCGATTTGTGTGACAAATATCAAACTGGCTTGGTTAACAAATAAATGCAATATGGAGAAAAACCAAAATAAAAATTGAACTTTGACGGCTTGTAACTCGAAAACGAATGACATTTTGAAAAACAATTATATGAAGGTCTACCCTTATTTTGTCAAGTAGAATCACCTCCTTAAGTTTCGTGATCAATTTTTAAATCACCCTGTATTCTCACAATTTTTATACCGAAGAAACTTTCCCTACAAATTGCTAGTCTCAAAACTTTCATAATCATAATAATATAGATTGCATTTAAATGAATTAGGTATTTTTATGCAAAACAATATTTTTTTTTTATTGAATATGTGCAAAGTTGAAAAATTACACTGATTACATTTAAACATGTTAGAAGATATTGACACGTCTTCGGGATTTTTATGCACAAAAAGATGTTTTTTTAAACTGTTTTTATAAAAAAATTTAAAGGCACACTAATCTACACTTGTAAAGATGTACCTTTAAATTTCTTTTGTCCAAAATTTGAAAATTACACTGATCACAGTTGAACATATCATCTTCGGGATTTTTATGCCTGAGAAGATGCCGGATTAAATTGTTTTTTTTTACTAAAAGATTGAAAATTACGCGCATTGAAACATATCAATGGCTTTGGGGTTTTTATGCCGTAGAAGATGCTTCTTTAAATGGTCTTTGCGAAACGCCTGATAACTGCACTCATGGCATTTAAACATATCATCATTAACGGGATTTGTATGCCTAAGAATATGTCTCTTTAAATGGTGTTTTCGAAAAGATTGATAATTACACTGATCGCATTTGAACACAACAATAGCTTTGGGATTTTTATGCCTGACAAGATGAAAATTTAAACTTCTCTTGTGCAAAGTTTGATATTCACACTGGTCGCATTGAAACATTTCAACGGCTTTGGGGATTTTATGCCGGAGCAGATGCTGCTTTAAATGGTCTTTGCGAAACGCCTGATAATTGCACTCATGACATTTGAACATATCAACATTTACGGGATTTTTATGCCGGAGAACATGCATCTTTAAATTGCCTTTCTGAAGAGTCTGATAATCACACTGATCGCATTTAAACATTTTAACTTCTTTAGGACTTTTATGACGGAGAAGATGCCCCTTTAAATTATTTTTGTACAAAGTTTGAAAATTACACTGATTGCATTTGAACATATCAACATCTTCGGGATTTTTATGCCTGAAAAGATGTCTTTTTATAACGGTTTTATGATGAGATTGATAATCACACTTATGGCATTTAAACATCTCAACATCTTCGGGATTTTTGTGCCTGAGAAGATGCGTCTTTAAATGACCTTTCTGCAAAGTCTTGTAATCACACTGATGACATTTAAACATGTCAACATCTTCGGGATTATTATGCCTGAGATAATGTACCTTTAAACTTTTTTGTAAAAAGTTTGAAAATTACACTGATTGCATTTGAACATACCAAAATGTTTCGAACTAGTATGCCTAAAAAGATGCGTTTTTAAATATCTTTTTCGAAACGTTTGATAATCACACTGATCGCATTTAAACATATCAACATCCTTGGGCTTTTCATGCCTGAGTAGATGAACGTTTAAATCACCTTTTCGAAGAGTTTGATAAGCACACTGATCGCATTTAAACATATCAACATCTTCGGGATTTTTGTGCCTGAGAAGATGAACTTTTAAATCAAATTTTCGAAAAGTTTGATAATCACACTGATCGCATTTAAACATATTAACGTCTTTAGGATTTTTATGCCTAAGAAGATGCGTCTTTAAATACCATTTATGCAAAGTTCTAAAATCACACTGATCGCATTTAAACACATCAACATTCTTGGGCTTTTTATGCCTGAGAAGATGGACTTTTAAAGCACCTTTTCGAAAAGTTTGATAATTGCACTGATCGCATTTAAACATATCAACATCTTCTGGCTTTTTATGCCTGAGAAGATGAACTTTTAAATCACCTTTTCGAAAAGTTTGATAATCACACTGACCACATTTAAACATATTAATATTCTTATTTAAACTGCTTTTGAAAACAGATTTGTGCTTTAAGTTCCGTTTCGGTATTTCAGGATGACCGTTCTCAATGACACTCTCATTATGTTTTTCTTGATTAATGCAATTATCCAACAACCTGAAAAAAAAGAAATTTTTATGTATAGTAGTATGTTTGTACAATATTGAAGTCCACATCCGAATTATCATCATTACATTTATGTGACCCATATTAATTATTAAATAGAATAATTTCGCAACGTTAGAGGAATATTGTTATGCATAGTCTCGAAAACCACTAAACAGGTATGGAAACGAAACAACCGATCGCATAAAATTAAACAGAACGTTAAATCAATGACAATATTCGAAGTGGGGAACACCCGAGCCGTGTCGCCGTCCGACGAAAGGTATAAGCAGTGCGCCGGCAGCCCCTGATATCGTTTGAACTGGAATCGGCCAGCTCGTTCCAGAAGTGAGTTGTAGGAGAGTACATGGCAGAATAGTGATAGGTATTAAATGAATGTGTTTTCTATGGTCGACGGTTCTGTTCAGTGCCGTATTATCCATTAGGCTGACTAGGCTACAGCCTAGGGCGCCATGAAAGAAACAGGCGCCATACAGGGGAGTAATAGGCGCTAGAGAGGGAAGTTTCTAAAAAAGCTTAGGTCGGGTGGGGGATTAGAAGCGAAAAGTTAAAAGGAGAGAATGACTGAAATGGAGTGTAAGGACTCTGGGGAGTTGTAGCCTAGGGCGCCTCACATACCCCTAATACGGCCCTGGTTCTGTTTCCATACCGGTAAAATCTAAGTATTTAGTAGTGTAAATTCAGGGTTATCTTTATTCTAATTTCATCCAATTTCTTTAATAAAATACTTAACACATAAAATTATTGTATTCTAGAGCAACTTAATGCATTATAATATAAAAATAGGAATACCTTGTTTCAGTTTGTTCCAGGCCTTCATGCTTAATGTCTACTTCCTCGTTTTTTATTTTCCACTCATTATATGTAGAAAAAATATTAAATCTGTAAAAAAACAAATATTTAAAATTTAACAAACAAGAAAAAAAAACACAAGTCGTGCCAGCCTGGTGCTTTTAATTGTGTTTCTGTGTGTTAATCACTAGCAGGTAGAGATTAGACAAAGAACGCCTGCATTGAAACCTTCCCAATATCTTGACATGTCAGTATCCTGTCACTGCTTTAGAGAAGAATTTTCGCATAATTCTCACACGCCATACATACAGGGTGTTCAAAATCCATCTTTAACCTCTGATTGTTTAATTTTTTTAATATACAGGGTGGGGCAAACAGTGACGTCCAAACTTTAAGGGCTTCACACTAAAAATTTGTAAAAACTATGTCCTAAACGTCTTAGTTTTCAAACTACAGGGTGTTAAAAATTTTAAAAAATGCTGTTTTTTATAATATTGAGATATTTTTAAAAAATTTGGGGGACACCTTCTATGCATTAAAACACATTTTTTGACATACGAGAAAAAAATACTTATTACCAGTGTCGTCCATGAGAGGTTTAAAGTTAATATTTTTAATAAAAAAACGTACGCCACTGCATTTTTTTAAAATAAAAATAATTTTAAAATTCCCATTTAGTTTGGAACAAATTTGATCTCTTGACTTTTTTATTTGATGCACGGTTTTCGCGTAAATAAATAAAAACCATTACTCAGCATGGTTATTTTGATGGATAAAATCAAATTCTACAGTAAAATATCGCCTTTGCTATTTATTCTTTAATTAGATAGGGATTTGATCATGCCGAGAAATGGTTTTAATTTATTTACGCAAAACCGTGCGTCAAATAAAAAAAGTCAAGAGATCAAATTTGTTCCAAACTTATTGGGAATTTTAAAAATTAATTTTATTTTAGAAAAATGCAGTGGCGTACCATTTTTACTAAAAATATTAACCTTAAATCTCTCATGGACGACACAGGTAATAAAAATTTGTCTTGTATGTTAAAAATGGTGTTTTGGTGCATAGAAGGCGTCCCCCAAACTTTTAAAAAATATCTTAATTGGTATAAAAGTTATTATAAAAAAACAATAATTTTTTAACACCCTGTGGTTCGAAAACTAAGACGTTTAGAGGCAAATTTTTATATGAAGTTTTTTTTATATTTTTTAGTGTAGAATTCGCCCTTAAATTTTGGACGTCACTGTTTGGCCCACCCTGTATAATGATACACATGCAGGTATTACTATTAAAAAACTCTTTGTTTTTGTGTTAACTTTTGGGTTACCCTGTAGTTACAAGGGCGAAGACAGGATATTGTTTAGGAAGAGAGAGTGATAGGCAAGCAAACAATAATAGTACATAAAATTTACGTAGAATAAAGAAAATCTTTTGGAGATTTCTGGATAAAAGAATTAAAAAGTTATAGAATCATAAATATTCGCAAAAAGTTTGGTAATAGTTCGATATAGCGGTTTTCGCTATTATAAGAGATTTTTGAAAAATTCTTTTTCAGGGCGTTTCTATAGAGTCGATTATGACACAAATCTGTGTGCGCGTTTTCCAAAATCCATTTCTATAATTTATTATTATTAAAAACATATTTACGGGACGGTGGAGTGAACAGGGGTGCTGGGTGGGGACGAAACAGTAGAAATCCTACATTAAACGCCCAAAAATGGTATTTCACAGTACACACCGCACTTTCTGTTTACAAAAATGTCCAAAAATTGTTTAAAAAATTAAAAATAAATAATAGTACAACAATCCCGCCATGGCTGTCACTGCATAAAAGAAGAGTTTGCAAATGTCTTTGCGATGTTGCCAAATAAAGTGAGAAAGTGTCAATAGCTTAAAAAAAGAGAAGATACAGGACAAAATTCATATGAAAAATTAAGTTATTCCTTCTTCCTATTATAATTTGTAGAGAAAAAGGAAATACCTAAACATAAGGAAGGAGGCATTTCTACAAAAAAAATACCATTGTTTCTCATGGAAATGGTGGATAATCCCTGAAATAGGCTTGGAGTTAATTCTTCATAAGAAGTTTGGCAACGCTGCTTCTATCAAGACTCATTTTTATAATGATGAACTTCATGTTATCAGCTGACCAAAATGAATTTTCCTCTTTAATTAATGGCGGACGAGATATCTCATGTGTGGGACAAAGAGTGTGGGATAGTTTTTCGAAAAATTTAATACTTTTCAAAATTAATTTACATTTTTCATGTGCCCCGAGTGCAGTGTATTAATGTTTTCTTGTGTTAGACGTTGGATTTATACTCGTTTTGTCCCCACCCAGCACCTCTATTCATTCCACCGTCCCGTAAATATGTTTTTATTAATAATAAATTATAGAAATGGATTTTGGAAAACGCGCACACAGATTTGTGTCATAATCGACCTATAGAAACGCCCTGAAAAAGAATTTTTCGAAAATCTCTTGTAATAAAGCGAAAATCGCTATATCGAACTATTACCAAAAGTTTAATATAGATATGAATATTACATCTTACATATTTATAGATAATATTGCCGTCACTCAAATAGGGCGGTGGGGGAGGGGGTGGGGATCCGCCCACCTCCCAACTGCCTCCCCTGGTACGCCCATATGTAGGTACCCTGAATAAACCAAAATATTTAATAAATGGCCGCTTTGAATGACATATTAACAAAAATAATTATTTTACAAAAACCATATTCTACTTTTTGCATCCAAAAAACTGGAATACCGATGTAAACAGTAAAGGTGCGATTACACGGGTCTTCGATTGTCTGCGATGGTCTCTCCTGTTTGGCCCTTTGTTGGCTGTAGCAAATCAAATCAAAATAGGCTTTATTGTTAGAAGATTTATCTTATTAACAAAGCTGGTATACAAAAAATAGTATAAAATAAAGTTGGTTAATTTAACAAAGCTAAAAATCATGTCAATATACAAAAATAAAAGTACAGTAGATTAAACATAAAATAAAGACAATAAGTAGGTTTACCAAGTTCGAGCCACGTAATATAAATATGACAATTAAAATTAAAAAAAGCTAATAATGACATATACTAGTAAAATGTACACAATAAAAAATTTCATACACACACACTGTTCAGGCAACTGATATAAATTAATCTATTATATTAGAAACAAATAAAAGTAGATAAACAACATATACTGGTAAAGTGTACATACAAAAAAATGTCGGTAAAAACATATACACAACATCTAAAGAGAACTATTAAATTTTAAAATAAAAGTATATAACGACATATACTGATAAATGTACATAAAAGAATAAAGTTTCAAACGAATTTATAAACTAGATTTGGTGTCAACAAATAAAATGTAAATACAACTCAAAATTTATATTAGTCAGAATAAAATATATGTACATATACAAGCATACATATATTAAAGAATTAAGTAAGCGCTACTATATTTTAAAAGTGTCGTCGTAAAATTGCTGCAGCGTATAATACAGGGCCTTGCTACAATTAGATCTTTAATCTTCCTTTTCAATAACCGATCATCGGAAATTTGTCTAAATGACATTGGAAGATGATTATACATTTTAATGCTCTCAAAATAATAGATCTTTAGTTAATGTTGTTTTTGGGATGGGTGGAGGAAGGCCATCTCCTCGCGTATTATGGGGATTCAGGCGGTATAAAATGTTTATACTTTTTATGAATTAAACACATCGTATCTAATATAATAAATAATAGTTTAAAAACTAAAAAACACGCTTTTATATGCAACCGAACTAAAAATTAGAAAATAATTTTTCATTACAAAGAGTTTGTCACTTCAGAGTAAAAAGCGTGGGGTGCATTTTACTATTAATTTTTCATAACTTTTCCTCTTAGATATTTGCAAATATCTATGAGGGATAAGTTATGAACATTTAATAGTATTAATGCACCCCACGCTTTTATTCTGAAGTGACAAACTCTTTGTAATGAAAAATTATTTTCTAATTTTTAGTTCGGTTGCATATAAAAGCGTGTTTTTTAGTTTTTTAAAACTATTATTTATTTTTCATTTTTTAGTTCGATATAGCGTGTTTTAAAATAAATGCTCCAGTTTATTCACTAAAAAATTCCTTCTGCCATTTTGTTAAGAGTAGTATTAGGACACAGAGGATCTGTAAAGAAATTCTATTTATCCTGGCGGTCCTAATCAGGATAACGGGATACTGTTTTTAAATTATTGCATTGTCATCGGTCCTTGATACGTGTGCAAAGTTTCAAAGAAATTGAATCGCTGGGAGTTGGTAAAAATTAGGCTCAAAGATTCCGTTACATAGATAGATAGATAGATAGATAGATACAACCCAAGCTAATAAAAGCGTGTTAAAAATACCTATAACAGTCAAAATCTTGCCATCAACAAACAATGGTTTACAATGTTCCCTGCATCTAGTTCTAAATAAGTATCTCACTGCTCGCTTCTGTAAAATTAGAATGGAATTCATTAATGGATTATTACAAAAACCCCAGAAAGCTATTCCATATCTAACATGAGATTCGAACAATGCAAAATAAACTGTGCGAGCAATTGTGATATCTAGCTCTCTTGACACTGTCCTTAAGGCATAACAAGCCGTTGACAATTTTTTGCATAGTTCTGTTATATGTATTTCAAACCTTAATTTATTGTCAATAAAAATACCCAAAAACTTTGTCACAGATCTAATCTCTACCACGTCATTTCCTAACATCAAATCATCACAAAAAAATCTAAAACTTAATACTCCAGTCTTGGCAATATTAAGAGACAAATAATTTGCACCACACCACTCATTGACTCTACTTAAATCGTTCTTAATGATTTCCTTTAAATGTTCACCATTTTTTCCATTCCACAGAATAGTTGCATCATCTGCAAACAATGTAAATGATCCGTTGATATTAATTTTTTGGCAGGTCATTTATATATATTAGAATAAATAATAGTTTAAAAAACTAAAAAACACGCTTTTATATGCAACCGAACTAAAAATTAGAAAATAATTTTTCATTACAAAGAGTTTGTCACTTCAGAGTAAAAAGCGTGGGGTGCTTAATATATTAAATGTTATAATTATTCTATTTGCAAATATCTATGAGGGAAAAGTTATGAAAAAATAGTAAAATGCACCCCACGCTTTTACTCTGATGTGACAAACTCTTTGTAATGAAAAATTATTTTCTAATTTTTAGTTCGGTTGCATATAAAAGCGTGTTTTTTTAGTTTTTTAAACTATTATTTATTTTTCATTTTTTAGTTCGATATATCAATTAGTTTTTAAAAAATAAATGCTCCAGTTTATTCACTAAAAAATTCCTTCGCCATTTTGTCAAGAGTAGTATTAGGACACAGAATCTGTAAAGGAATTTATTTATCCTGGCGGTCCTAATCAGGATAACGGGATACTGTTTTTAAATTATTGCATTGTCATCGGTTTTTGATACGTGTGCAAAGTTTCAAAGAAATTGAATCGCTGGAAGTTGGTAAAAATTAGGCTCAAAGATTCCGTTACATAGATAGATAGATAGATACAACCCAAGCTAATAAAAGCGTGTTAAAAAGCACTGGCCCTAGTACTGAACCTTGAGGAACGCCATTACTTACAGGAGAAATATCAGAGCATTTACCATTAGCTCTTACAATTTGATTTCGATTTGATAGATAAGAAGCAGCAAATCAAAAGGTTTTCTAAAATTACCGACCGTGTAATGTAACGGTCTCTTGATTGGTCCTCGGTAGTCTTCAGTTTTCCATCTCGTTTCGGTCTACATTTTGAGATCAAAGGCTTGTCTGGAGAGTTTTAGCACCAGCCTAAATATTTTTATTTTCTGATGGAGTAGTACAGGTTATTACAGAATAATGTTAAGAAAATTTAAGGGGAGATTCTACATCAGAAAATATGAAAAAAAAATCATATATCATGTAAATTATTTACTCGTATGCAAGGTGATTTTTACTCTAGAGGTGCGCAGAAATTTGGAAATGTTTTTGGTAAGGACAAATAGTGACTAATAGGGTAAAAACTCAAGTAACATATTTTTCTTGGGTAGATAATTATTTATTTGAATAAAATATACATATCTAATGGTGTCGAAAACATAGCCATCCCAATCTAAAAATTATCGTTACTAATTTGGCGCCCGAGCAGGGACTACTTTTTAAACCATGCGTTGCGCAAGCACGAAATAAGAATATATATATAATAAAAATATTAAGTTATACCGCTTTTCTAACTTATTTAAGGTCGTAATACCTTGTTTCTAACTAAACCGAGGAAATAAAATCGCCTCTGAATTCTACGTAAAAATCCCTAAAACTTTGCCACTTACATCCTATTTTTATCTCTAATAACAAGAAAGTTATAAGTGCCTGCCCAAATTGACAAAATGTGATAAACACTCTGTATATCCAAAACGAATTAAATAAGCTATGACTGACGCTGGGTGGGTTTTTTGAAAATTCAATTTTTTACTTCTTAAATGCACTTTATAGTGAAAAACACGATTTTTAGAAACACTGGCATAATTGTTTTAATAAAAATCAGATATTGGTACCAATACGAAAACGTATGTTGTAAAAAAGCGCTTTTTAATTCTAAGCACAAAAAAAATAAAATGAAACGTTCCTAAGAGTGTAAAATTTGACGTGGTTACTTAAACCGCTGTATCTTCGTCAATTCTGCCCCGATTCATCTCAAAATTTTTATACTAGATTATTGAAAGTATCACGTAGACTGATATATAATTTACACATTAACTTGATTTATATTTTCAAAAGCCCGTTTTAAGTCCGAAAAAACTGCTAGTAACATATTACCATGATTCATCTCACTTTTCCATTTATCAAGCACACACGGTAGTGCAGTCCCAGGGCTATAATTTCATCTAAATCCTGACTATTAAACTCAGCAAGTTGACCATGTACACCTTTCTCTAATATTTTTCTACTAAAAGTTAATTATTTATCGGACGAAAGTTTATTAGTTCCACACAGTTTTCCTGAGATGTGCATCTATAAACAAGTTTTGTATTTTTATGTTTTATTTGTTTTCTGGGAGATTAAATTTAAACAAAATATTATTTGGCTTTTCTCCAGAATAAAATTTAAAAGTTTATTTAACATTTTAAGAAAATTAAAACTTTTATACATTATGAAAAAACAATTCTGCTCTTACATAATATAATAAAAGTTATTATTGCTTTAAAAGAAATAAAATAATGAAATATTCAATATTAAGTTACTTACAATACAAAGCTTTCAATCTATAAACAAAGGTTCATTGGCACTCGGTTGAAATCATTTTAATGCAATAAAATAAAATCTTAACAAGACGCCATCCATATGTTAGAACCATCTGAATGTTTTAAAGTGTCCGTCGAAAAGAGCAACTTAAGGTGGCGCCACAGTAGCCAGAGGAGATTTTTTAACCAATGAGCATGAATTTACAAAATGAAAAAGGACAGATAGATACAAAATAAAAAAGGAAAGAAATACCAAAATCCCTCCACTGGTTACTGTGGCGCCATCCCAATTTGCTACATTCCGATGGCCACTTTTTCAACTTGTCCGCCATAAAAGATGGTTATCCTCCCCTCCACCATCCATATTCTAACAAGTTTATAAGTTTTTAGGTAAACTGTTTACCACATTTTTGGTAAACTATTTACCACTTTTTTGAGACGCAACCATTGGCCCAGTTCTCGTCTGGCGTCTTGTTAAGATTTTATTTTATTGCATTAAAATGATTTCAACCGAGTGCCAATGAACCTTTGTTTATAGATTGAAAGCTTTGTATTGTAAGTAACTTAATATTGAATATTTCATTATTTTATTTCTTTTAAAGCAATAATAACTTTTATTATATTATGTAAGAGCAGAATTGTTTTTTCATAATGTATAAAAGTTTTAATTTTCTTAAAATGTTAAATAAACTTTTAAATTTTATTCTGGAGAAAAAGCCAAATAATATTTTGTTTAACAAGTTTTGTGTAGTGTAAGTTTGAAAATTATACTAATCACATTAAAACATACCCATACGATTGGGTTTTCTATGCCTAAAAAGATGGGTTATTAAATCACTTTTTCGAAAAGTCTTATAATCACACTGATCTCATTTAAAAATTAAAATGAGACAAATTACTTTGTTTTCTATCACTATATTTATCAACATTGTGACTGCAGTTTCGAAGCTTTGCTACATTTTCAAACTGAATATTCTAAACTACTTGAAACTTGTATATATATACACGTACAATTGGTTAACACATTTTTAATAATAGTGCCTATCCTAAATTTTAAAAAACTGTAAATAGTGGGCTGCTCCTCAGGTCGGTCTGGTCATTCAATAAATTTATTGAGGGGTTTTATTGGCTTTGTAAATTTCAATAGACTCTAAAATGTTAAGTTTTTACTTTTCGGTGCGGTATATAAAATTTTAAGATTATCGACACTTGGGAATGAATGACCAGATGTTATAAAGTGGTTGGCAAAGTTTGAATTATTTTTATTTAGTACATATGACGATTTGTGTTCCTTAAACCTAATATTAAAATTTCTTCCTGTTTGCCCTACATATAAACTATTGCATTCTTCACAATTTAAACTATAAACTCCAGATTTATTTAATGGTAGTGTCTTTTCCTTAGCATTAAAAATAACTGAGAAACTTTTTGGGATGGCCTAAAGGCAATTTTTAAATTATTATTTTTGTTAAGATGTGTGCTATTTTATCTGAAACTGGTCCAAAATATGTTAGGGTATGGTATGTTGGGGTGCTATTGGGTTTTATATATGGGTATATATGATTAAGGGCTAATTGTTTTTGTTTTTATTAATTAGCGAATTTATGGTACTTAAATCAAAACCGTTATTTTTCGCAATAATTCTTATTGTATTTAATTCTATTTCACGTTTGTGGTTTTCTAAAGGGATGGAAAATGCTCTGTGTATCATTGTTCTATATGCTGCAAGTTTATGTGTTTTGGGGTGTGTCGAGTGGTTTGAAATCGTAGTGTCAGTAAATGTAGGACACGACGATTTCAAACCACTCGACACCTCCAAAACACATAAACTTGCAGCATATAGAACAATGATACACAGAGCATTTCCATCCCTTTAGAAAACCACAAACGTGAAATAAATTAAATACAATAAGAATTATTGCGAAAAATAACGGTTTTGATTTAAGTACCATAAATTCGCTAATTAATAAAAACAAAAACAATTAGCCCTTAATCATATATGCCCATATAATCTAATAGCACCCTAACATGCCATACCCTAACATATTTTGGACCAGTTTCGAGATAAAATAGCACACATCTTAACAAAAATAATAATTTAAAAATTGCCTTTAGGCCATCCCAAAAGTTTCTCAGTTATTTTTAATGCTAAGGAAAAAACACTACCATTAAATAAATCTGGAGTTTATAGTTTAAATTGTGAAGAATGCAATAGTTTATATGTAGGGCAAACAGGAAGAAATTTTAATATTAGGTTTAAGGAACACAAATCGTCATATGTACTAAATAAAAATAATTCAGACTTTGCCAACCACTTTATAACATCTGGTCATTAATTCCCAAGTGTCGATAATCTTAAAATTTTATATACCGCACCGAAAAGTAAAAACTTAACATTTTAGAGTCTATTGAATTTACAAAGCCAATAAAACCCCTCAATAAATTTATTGAATGACCAGACTGACCTGAGAGCAGCCCACTATTTACAGTTTTTTAAAATTTAGGATAGGCACTATTATTAAAAATGTGTTAATAATTGTACGATATATATATACGAGTTTCAAGTAGTTTAGAATATTCAGTTTGAAAATGTACAAGCTTCGAAACTGCAGTACAATGTTGATAAATATAGTGATAGAAAACAAAGTAATTTGTCTCATTTAATTTAAAATGAGACTATCACAAAGTAACGGACAACTCAATCCAGTACTCATTTTAAAAATATCAATATCTTTTCGGATTTTTGTGCCTGAGAAGATGCGTCTTTAAATGACCTTTCTGCAAAGTCTTGTAATCACACTGATGACATTTAAACTATGTCAACATCTTCGGGATTATTATGCCTGAGAAGATGCAACTTTAAACTCATTTTGTACAAAGTTTGAAAATTACACTGATTGCATCTGAACATACCAAAATGTTTCGAACTAGTATGCCTAAAAGATGCGTTTTTAGATATTTTTCGAAACGTTTGATAGTCACACTGATCGCATTTAAACATATCAACATCCTTGGCCATGCCTGAGTAGATGAACGTTTAATCACCTTTCGAAGAGTTTGATAAGCACACTGATCGCATTTAAACATATCAACATCTTCGGGATTTTTGTGCCTGAGAAGATGAACTTTTAAATCAAATTTTCGAAAAGTTTGATAATCACACTGATCGCATTTAAACATATTAACGTCTTTAGGATTTTTATGCCTAAGAAGATGCGTCTTTAAATACCATTTATGCAAAGTTCTAAAATCACACTGATCGCATTTAAACCCATCAACATTCTTGGGCTTTTTATGCCTGAGAAGATGGACTTTTAAAGCACCTTTTCGAAAAGTTTGATAATTGCACTGATCGCATTTAAACATATCAACATCTTCGGGCTTTTTATGCCTGAGAAGATGAACTTTTAAATCACCTTTTCGAAAAGTTTGATAATCACACTGACCACATTTAAACATATTAATATTCTTATTTAAACTGCTTTTGAAAACAGATTTGTGCTTTAAGTTCCGTTTCGGTATTTCAGGATGACCGTTCTCAATGACACTCTCATTATGTTTTTCTTGATTAATGCAATTATCCAACAACCTAAAAAAAAAAGAAATTTTTATGTATGTTTGTACAATATTGAAGTCCACATCCGAATTATCATCATTACATTTATGTGACCCATATTAATTATTAAATAGAATAAATTCGCAACTTTAGAAGAATATTGTTGTGCATAGTCTCGAAAACCAGTAAACAGGTATGGAAACGAAACAACCGATCGCATAAAATTAAACAGAATGTTAAATCAATGACAATATTCGAAGTGGGGTACACCCGAGCCGTGTCGCCGTCCGACGAAAGGTATAAGCAGTGCGCCGGCAGCCCCTGATATCGTTTGAACTGGAATCGGCGGGCTCGTTCCAGAAGTGAGTTGTAGGAGAGTACGCGGCAGAATAGTGATAGGTATTAAATGCATGTGTTTTCTATGGTCGACGGTTCTGTTTCCATACCGGTAAAATCTAAGTATTTAGTAGTGTAAATTCAGGGTTATCTTTATTCTAATTTCATCCAATTTCTTTAATAAAATACTTAACACATAAAATTATTGTATTCTAGAGCAACTTAATGCATTATAATATAAAAATAGGAATACCTTGTTTCAGTTTGTTCCAGGCCTTCATGCTTAATGTCTACTTCCTCGTTTTTTATTTTCCACTCATTATATGTAGAAAAAATATTAAATCTGTAAAAAACAAATATTTAAAATTTAACAAACAAGAAAAAAACACAAGTCGTGCCAGCCTGGTGCTTTTAATTGTGTTTCTGTGTGTTAATCACTAGCAGGTAGAGATTAGACAAAGAACGCCTGCATTGAAACCTTTTCAATATCTTGACATGTCAGTATCCTGTCACTGCCTTAGACTGTCTTTTTTCCATGGACTGCCAAAAATTGTTCGTAAAAGTTTTAAAATGGCATGACATGTATACCGGGTGTCAACGAATCTATTAGACAAACCATAACTTCTAGAGTATTGGACATATCAAAGAATGAGACTTGGTATAAGTAAATGGTAAGAAAGAGAAGAATTTTCGCATAATTCTCACACGCCATACATACAGGGTGTTCAAAATCCATCTTTAACCTCTGATTGTTTAATTTTTTTAATATACAGGGTGGGGCAAACAGTGACGTCCAAACTTTAAGGGCTAATAACACACTAAAAAATTTGTAAAAACTATGTCCTAAACGTCTTAGTTTTCAAACTACAGGGTGTTAAAATTTTAAAAAAATGCTGTTTTTTTATAATATTGTACTGAGATATTTTTAAAAATTTGGGAGACACCTTCTATGCATTAAAACACATTTTTTGACATACGAGAAAAAAATACTTATTACCAGTGTCGTCCATGAGAGGTTTAAGATTAATATTTTTAATAAAAAAACGTATGCCACTGCATTTTTTAAAATAAAAATAATTTTAAAAATTCCCATTTAGTTTGGAACAAATTTGATCTCTTGACTTTTTTTATTTGATGCACGGTTTTCGCGTAAATAAATAAAAACCATTACTCAGCATGGTTATTTTGATGGATAAAATCAAATTCTACAGTAAAATATCACCTTTGCTATTTATTCTTTAATTAGATAGGGATTTGATCATGCCGAGAAATGGTTTTAATTTATTTACGCAAAACCGTGCGTCAAATAAAAAAAGTCAAGAGATCAAATTTGTTCCAAACTTATTGGGAATTTTAAAAATTAATTTTATTTTAGAAAAATGCAGTGGAGTACCATTTTTTTACTAAAAATATTAACCTTAAATCTCTCATGGACGACACAGGTAATAAAAATTTGTCTTGTATGTTAAAAAATGGGTTTTGGTGCATAGAAGGCGTCCCCCAATTTTTAAAAATATCTTAATTGGTATAAAGTTATTATAAAAAAACAATAATTTTTAACACCCTGTGGTTCGAAAATTAAGACGTTTAGGGCAAATTTTTATATGAAGTTTTTTTATATTTTTAGTGTAGAATTCGCCCTTAAATTTTGGACGTCACTGTTATAGAATCATAAATATTCGCAAAAAGTTTGGTAATAGTTCGATATAGCGGTTTTCGCTATTATAAGAGATTTTGAAAAATTCTTTTTCAGGGCGTTTCTATAGGTCGATTATGACACAAATCTGTGTGCGCGTTTTCCAAAATCCATTTCTATAATTTATTATTAATAAAAACATATTTACGGGACGGTGGAGTGAACAGGGGTGCTGGGTGGGGACGAAACAGTAGAAATCCTACATTAAACGCCCAAAAACAGTATTTCACAGTACACACCGCACTTTCTGTTTACAAAAATGTCCAAAAATTGTTTAAAAAATTAAAAATAAATAATAGTACAACAATCCCGCCATGGCTGTCACTGCATAAAAAGAAGAGTTTGCAATAGAACTGTAAATGTCTTTATGATGTTGCCAAATAAAGTGAGAAAGTGTCAATAGCTTAAAAAAAAGGAAGATACAGGACAAAATTCATATGAAAATTAAGTTATTCCTTCTTCCTATTATAATTTGTAGAGAAAAAAGGAAATACCTAAACATAAGGAAGGAGGCATTTCTACAAAAAATACCATTGTTTCTCATGGAAATGGTGGATAATCCCCGAAATAGGCTTGGTGTTAATTCTTCATAAGAAGTTTGGCAACGCTGCTTCTATCAAGACTCATTTTTATAATGATGAACTTCATGTTATCAGCTGACCAAAATGAATTTTCCCTCTTTAATTAATGGCGGACGAGATATCTCATGTGTGGGACAAAGAGTGTGGGATAGTTTTTCGAAAAATTTAATACTTTTCAAAATTAATTTACATTTTTCATGTGCCCCGAGTGCAGTGTTATTAATGTTTTCTTGTGTTAGACGTTGGATTTATACTGTTTTGTCCCCACCCAGCACCTCTATTCATTCCACCGTCCCGTAAATATGTTTTTATTAATAATAAATTATAGAAATGGATTTTGGAAAACGCGCACACAGATTTGTGTCATAATCGACCTATAGAAACGCCCTGAAAAAGAATTTTTCGAAAATCTCTTGTAATAGCGAAAATCGCTATATCGAACTATTACCAAAAGTTTAATATAGATATGAATATTACATCTACATATTTATAGATAATATTGCCGTCACTCAAATAGGGCGGTGGGGGAGGGGTGGGGGATCTGCCCACCTCCTAACTGCCTCCCCTGGGTACGCCCATATGTAGGTACCCTGAATAAACCAAAATATTTAATAAATGGCCGCTTTGGATGACATATTAACAAAAATAATTATTTTACAAAAACCATATTCTACTTTTTGCATCCAAAAAACTGGAATACCGATGTAAACAGTAAAGGTGCGATTACACGGGTCTTCGATTGTCTGCGATGGTCTCTCCTGTTTGGCCCTTTGTTGGCTGTAGCAAATCAAATCAAAATAGGCTTTATTGTTAGAAGATTTATCTTATTAACAAAGCTGGTATACAAAAAATAGTATAAAATAAAGTTGGTTAATTTAACAAAGCTAAAAATCATGTCAATATACAAAAATAAAAGTACAGTAGATTAAACATAAAATAAAGACAATAAGTAGGTTTACCAAGTTCGAGCCACGTAATATAAATATGACAATTAAAATTAAAAAAGCTAATAATGACATATACTAGTAAAATGTACACAATAAAAAAATTTCATACACACACACTGTTCAGGCAACTGATATAAATTAATCTATTATATTAGAAACAAATAAAAGTAGATAAACAACATATACTGGTAAAATGTACATACAAAAAAATGTCGGTAAAAACATATACACACATCTAAAGAGAACTATTAAATTTTAAAATAAAAGTAGATAACGACATATACTGATAAAATGTACATAAAAGAATAAAGTTTCAAACGAATTTATAAACTAGATTTGGTGTCAACAAATAAAATGTAAATACAACTCAAAAATTTATTAGTCAGAATAAAATATATGTACATATACAAGCATACATATATTAAAGAATTAAGTAAGCGCTACTATATTTAAAAAGTGTCGTCGTAAAATTGCTGCAGCGTATAATAGGGCCTTGCTACAATTAGATCTTTAATCTTCCTTTTCAATAACCGATCATCGGAAATTTGTCTAAATGACATTGGAAGATGATTATACATTTTAATGCTCTCAAAAATAATAGATCTTTTAGTTAATGTTGTTTTTGGGATGGGTGGAGGAAGGCCATCTCCTCGCGTATTATGGGGATTAGGCGGTATAAAATGTTTATACTTTTTATGAATTAAACACATCGTATCTAATATAATAAATAGTAGTTTAAAAAACTAAAAAACACGCTTTTATATGCAACCGAACTAAAATTAGAAAATAATTTTTCATTACAAAGAGTTTGTCACTTCAGAGTAAAAAGCGTGGGGTGCATTTTACTATTTTTTTTTCATAACTTTTCCCTCTTAGATATTTGCAAATAGAATAATTATAACATTTAATATATTAAGCACCCCACGCTTTTATTCTGAAGTGACAAACTCTTTGTAATGAAAAATTATTTTCTAATTTTTAGTTCGGTTGCATATAAAAGCGTGTTTTTAGTTTTTAAAACTATTATTTATTTTTCATTTTTAGTTCGAAAGCGTGTTAAAAATAAATGCTCCAGTTTATTCACTAAAAAATTCCTTCGCCATTTTGTTAAGAGTAGTATTAGGACACAGAGGATCTGTAAAGAAATTTATTTATCCTGGCGGTCCTAATCAGGATAACGGGATACTGTTTTTAAATTATTGCATTGTCATCGGTCCTTGATACGTGTGCAAAGTTTCAAAGAAATTGAATCGCTGGGAGTTGGTAAAAATTAGGCTCAAAGATTCCGTTACATAGATAGATAGATAGATAGATAGATAGATACAACCCAAGCTAATAAAAGCGTGTTAAAAATACCTATAACAGTCAAAATCTTGCCATCAACAAACAATGGTTTACAATGTTCCCTGCATCTAGTTCTAAATAAGTATCTCACTGCTCGCTTCTGTAAAATTAGAATGGAATTCATTAATGGATTATTACAAAACCCCAGAAAGCTATTCCATTTCTAACATGAGATTCGAACAATGCAAAATAAACTGTGCGAGCAATTGTGATATTTAGCTCTCTTGACACTGTCCTTAAGGCATAACAAGCCGTTGACAATTTTTGCATAGTTCTGTTATATGTATTTCAAACCTTAATTTATTGTCAATAAAAATACCCAAAATCTTTGTCACAGATCTAATCTCTACCACGTCATTTTCTAACATCAAATCATCACAAAAAAATCTAAAACTTAATACTCCAGTCTTGGCAATATTAAGAGACAAACAATTTGCACCACACCACTCATTGACTCTACTTAAATCGTTCTTAATGATTTTCTTTAAATGTTCACCATTTTTTCCATTCCACAGAATAGTTGCATCATCTGCAAACAATGTAAATGATCCGTTGATATTAATTTTTGGCAGGTCATTTATATATATTAGAAAAAGCACTGGCCCTAGTACTGAACCTTGAGGAACGCCATTACTTACAGGAGAAAATTCAGAGCATTTACCATTAGCTCTTACAATTTGATTTCGATTTGATAGATAAGAAGCAGCAAATCAAAGGTTTTCTAAAATTACCGACCGTGTAATGTAACGGTCTCTTGATTGGTCCTCGGTAGTCTTCAGTTTTCCATCTCGTTTCGGTCTACATTTTGAGATCAAAGGCTTGTCTGGAGAGTTTTAGCACCAGCCTAAATATTTTTATTTTCTGATCGAGTAGTACAGGTTATTACAGAATAATGTTAAGAAAATTTAAGGGGAGATTCTACATCAGAAAATATGAAAAAAATCATATATCATGTAAATTATTTACTCGTATGCAAGGTGATTTTTACTCTAGAGGTGCGCAGAAATTTGGAAATGTTTTTGTTAAGGACAAATAGTGACTAATACGGTAAAAAAACTCAAGTAACATATTTTTCTTGGGTAGATAATTATTTATTTGAATAAAATATACATATCTAATGGTGCCGAAAATATAGCCATCCCAATCTAAAAATTATCGTTACTAATTTGGCGCCCAAGCAGGGACTACTTTTTAAACCATGCGTTGCGCAAGCACGAAATAAGAATATATATATATATATATATATAATAAAAATATTAAGTTATACCGCTTTTCTAACTTATTTAAGGTCGTAATACCTAAAATCGCCTCTGAATTCTACGTAAAAATCCCTAAAACTTTGCCACTTACATCCTATTTTTATCTCTAATAACAAGAAAGTTATAAGTGCCTGCCCAAATTGACAAAATGTGATAAACACTCTGTATATCCAAAACGAATTAAATAAGCTATGACTGACGCTGGGTGGGTTTTTTGAAAATTCAATTTTTTACTTCTTAAATGCACTTTATAGTGAAAAACACGATTTTTTAGAAACACTGGCATAATTGTTTTAATAAAAATCAGATATTGGTACCAATACGAAAACGTATGTTGTAAAAAAGCGCTTTTTAATTCTAAGCACAAAAAAATAAAATGAAACGTTCCTAAGAGTGTAAAATTTGACGTGGTTACTTAAACCGCTGTATCTTCGTCAATTCTGCCCCGATTCATCTCAAAATTTTTATACTAGATTCTTGAAAGTATCACGTAGACTGATATATAATTTACACATTAACTTGATTTATATTTTCAAAAGCCCGTTTTAAGTCCGAAAAAACTGCTAGTAACATATTACCATGATTCATCTCACTTTTCCATTTATCAAGCACACACGGTAGTGCAGTCCCAGGGCTATAATTTCATCTAAATCCTGACTATTAAACTCAGCAAGTTGACCATGTACACCTTTCTCTAATATTTTTTCTACTAAAAGCTAATTATTTATCGGACGAAAGTTTATTAGTTCCACACAGTTTTCCTGAGATGTGCATCTATAAACAAGTTTTGTATTTTTATGTTTTATTTGTTTTCTGGGAGATTAAATTTAAACAAAATATTATTTGGCTTTTCTCCAGAATAAAATTTAAAAGTTTATTTAACATTTTAAGAAAATTAAAACTTTTATACATTATGAAAAAACAATTCTGCTCTTACATAATATAATAAAAGTTATTATTGCTTTAAAAGAAATAAAATAATGAAATATTCAATATTAAGTTACTTACAATACAAAGCTTTCAATCTATAAACAAAGGTTCATTGGCACTCGGTTGAAATCATTTTAATGCAATAAAATAAAATCTTAACAAGACGCCATCCATATGTTAGAACCATCTGAATGTTTTAAAGTATCCGTCGAAAAGAGCAACTTAAGGTGGCGCCACAGTAGCCAGAGGAGATTTTTTAACCAATGAGCATGAATTTACAAAATGAAAAAGGACAGATAGATACAAAATAAAAAAGGAAAGAAATACCAAAATCCCTCCACTGGCTACTGTGGCGCCATCCCAATTTGCTACATTCCGATGGCCACTTTTTCAACTTGTCCGCCATAAAAGATGGTTATCCTCCCCTCCACCATCCATATTCTAACAAGTTTATAAGTTTTTAGGTAAACTGTTTACCACATTTTTGGTAAACTATTTACCACTTTTTTGAGACGCAACCATTGGCCCAGTTCTCGTCTGGCGTCTTGTTAAGATTTTATTTTATTGCATTAAAATGATTTCAACCGAGTGCCAATGAACCTTTGTTTATAGATTGAAAGCTTTGTATTGTAAGTAACTTAATATTGAATATTTCATTATTTTATTTCTTTTAAAGCAATAATAACTTTTATTATATTATGTAAGAGCAGAATTGTTTTTTCATAATGTATAAAAGTTTTAATTTTCTTAAAATGTTAAATAAACTTTTAAATTTTATTCTGGAGAAAAGCCAAATAATATTTTGTTTAACAAGTTTTTGTGTAGTGTAAAGTTTGAAAATTATACTAATCACATTAAAACATACCCATACGATTGGGTTTTCTATGCCTAAAAAGATGGGTTATTAAATCACTTTTTCGAAAAGTCTTATAATCACACTGATCTCATTTAAAAATATCAATATAATTTCGGATTTTTGTGCCTGAGAAGATGCGTCTTTAAATGACCTTTCTGCAAAGTCTTGTAATCACAGTGATGACATTTAAACTTGTCAACATCTTCGGGATTTTTATGCCGGAGAAGATGCAACTTTAAACTCATTTTGTACAAAGTTTGAAAATTACAATGATCACATCTGAACATGTCAACGTCTTTAGGATTTTTATGTTTGAGAAGATGTCTCTTTAAATTGCCCTTTTCAATAGTTTGAAAATCACATTGATCGCATTTAAACTTATTAACATCTTCGGGATTTTTATGCCTAAGAAGATGTAGCTTTAAACATTTTTTGTAAACAGTTTTAAAATTACACTGATCGCATTTAAACAAATCAACATCTTCGTGATTTTTATGCCTAAGAAGATGTAGCTTTAAACTTTTTTTGTAAACAGTTTTAAAATTACACTGATCGCAATTAAACATTTCGACATCTTCCGGATTTTTATGCCTGAGAAGATGTGTCTTTAAATGACTTTTATGCAAAGTTTTATATTCACACTGATCGCATTTAAACATTTCGACATCTTCCGGATTTTTATGCCTGAGCATATGTCTCTTAAAATAGTCTTTTCGAAAAGTTTGATAATTGCACTGCTCGCATTTAAACATAACACGTTTGGGCTTTTTATGCGTGAGAAGATGAGCTTTTAAATCACCTTTTCGAAAAGTTTGATAATGACACTGATCGCATTTGAATATTTGAACGTCTCCGGGATTTTTATGCCTGAGAAGATGCACCGTTAAACTTTTTTGTGCAAAGTATGAAAATTACACTGATCGCATTTGAACATAACATCTTCGGGACTTTTATGCTGGAAAAGATGCATCTTCAAATTGCCTTTATGAAAAGTCTGATAATCACACTGATAGCATTTAAACATTGCAACATCTTCGGATTTTTATGCCTAAAAAAATGAGTTTTCAAATTACCTTTGCGAAACGTTTGATAATTACACTGATCGCATTTAAACATTTCGACATCTTCCGGATTTTTATGCCTGAGAAGATGTGTCTTTAAATGACTTTTATATAAAGTTTTATATTCACACTGATCGCATTTAAACATTTCGACATCTTCCGGATTTTTATGCCTGAGCATATGTCTCTTAAAATAGTCTTTTCGAAAAGTTTGATAATTGCACTGATCGCATTTAAACATAACACCTTTGGGCTTTTTATGCGTGAGAAGATGAGCTTCTAAATCACCTTTTCGAAAAGTTTGATAAATACACTGGTCGCATATAAACGTATAAACATTCTTATTTAAATTGCTTTTTAATACAAATTTGTGCTTCAAGTTCTGTTTGGGCATTTCTTGATGATTATTCTGGATGACCTTCTCATTATGTTTTTCTTCACTAATGCAATTAACCAACACCCTTAAAAAAATAAGTACAAGGCGTTTATATGGTGATAATCAATAACAAAAATCAGTAGCTAAACATAGTTTTTACAATAATAGAGTCCAAATCAGAATTATCACCATTCCATTTCTGGTCTGTAACTCCTATTAATATTAATTTAAATAATTTAGCAACTATTGAGGATATTTGTTTTGCATGGTTGAGATAATCTTCAAAGACCAGTATAAAATCTAAGTACAGTAGACACTCGATAATCCGGATCAATGAAATTTAGGGCTAATCTGGATTAATAGAAAATCCGGATTATTTCATTTTCGCTTTTTTATACAGATAAATATGTACGGGGTGGTTTTTTTTGGTTGGTATTGCAGGGTATAGGCCAAAGGGTAAGAGATATACAAAAGTTTTATAACTTTTTACGTAGTGGGGTACATAAAATAAATATTAATGTTTTTATTTTTGAGATTTTGCTACAAGATGCACTTTTTTAAATGAAACACCCTGCATTTAAGTATCCTAAAAAATGCATTTCTTCTTGCGATTACAACAATATGTAACACATACTGTTTTGCTTTGCCCAAAGTAGCAGAAACACCAAAAAACATTATTTTTTTAGTTGGGCATGGATTAAATCACTAATATTTATTTAATTTATGTGTACTAAAAACTCAGTTAACAAGAATACTAAAACTTTAATAAAATAAAACTAGTATGAAAATCAAATAAACAACGTCACAGTAGTACGCAGTAGTACGCAAGTAGGACTACTAGGACCCTTCTGGGGATGCCAACCAGTCGCGCTGGCGAAACGTCAAGGAAACAAAATCTACGACGGCCGAATAGCCCAAAAACTTAAGTTTAACCCATCAAAACCTTTTCCAGTTTTTATATTTTTTTGTTTACACATTCATGTACTTTCATTTCGAATATAGTTTATCTGCTTTAGGCTGCCACTCAGTTTTCTATATAACTATTTACGCAAACTATTATTATTTAAAAACATGTTTTTTCCATAATGTCAGTGATCCCTTGCCCCACTTACACAAAATATTGTTAAAGAAATCAAGAAGTCATGTTAAATTTCAGAAACCAATTAGAGATTGGTTACGGATTAGGATACCTTTACAAAAAATCTTTATTACGTAATTGTCCTATTGTGCTACAGCTAATATAGTTTTAGAGATGTCTAGTTCAAAAAAGACGTGGAACAACGTTAAATCCGTTTGAATAATGTAGCACACAGTCGAAATTGAGAAGTAATAAAAATTACAAGGGAGAAAACACCTGGCGAAATTATATACGCAGCAAAATAATTAAGCAGATCTGTCATCATCGAAGTAAGAAGGGTCGCTTGATTCTCAAATTCTTATTAGGGCTTTGCTTTTTTAACACGCTTTTATTAACTTGGGTTGTAACTATCTATCCATCTGGCTGCCTATGTAACGGAATCTTTGAGCCTAATTTTAACCAACTTCCAGCTATTCGATTTCTTTGAAACTTTGCACACGTATTAAGGACCCATGACAATGCAATAATCTGCAAACAGTATCCCGTTATCCTGCTTTGGATCGCCAGAAAAAAGAAATTCCATTATATTATAAAAACAACACCTAGGATGCCATCTGTTGGAAAAATTTCAAACTTTGCTATTAAATGAAGAAGAAATTTTTTAGTTTTTACACAATTTGGTTAGTTGCACCATTGGTGTTCAATTTTTATGAACAATAAAAATTAATAAGTTCTTTTACACAATTGGGTTAGTTGCACCATTGGTGTTCAATTTTTATGAACAATAACAGTTAATAAATGCCGTTAACACGCTTTTATTAACTTGGGTTGTAACTATCTGGCTATGTAACGGAATCTTTGAGCCTAATTTTAACCAACTTCCAGCTATTCGATTTCTTTGAAACTTTGCACACGTATTAAGGAAACATGACAATGCAATAATCTGCAAACAGTATCCCGTTATCTTTTTTGGATCGCCAGGAAAAAAATTCCATTATATTATAAAAACAACACCTAGGTTGCCATCTGTTGGCAACATTTCAAACTTTGCTATTAAATGAAGAAGAAATTTTTTAGTGGGTTGCAATATATTGGCAACGGTCCAAACATTGCCTGGATTGCCATCTGTTGGCAAAATTTCAAACTTTGCTAGTTAATGAAGAAGAAATTTTTAGTGAGTTGCAATCTGTTGGAAAAATTTTAAAATTTGCCACTCTTGTTCATTAAAAATTTTTTCGCCATTTTGTCAAGAGTAGCAGAAACTAAAAAATGAAAAATAATTAATAGTTTAAAAAACTAAAAAACACGCTTTTATATGCAACCGAACTAAAAATTAGAAAATAATTTTTCATTAAAAAAATATTGTCATTTCATAGTAAAAAGCGTGGGGTGTTTAATATATTAAATGTTATAATTATTATATTTGCCAATATCTATGATGGAAAAGTTATGAAAAAATAGTAAAATGCACCCCACGCTTTTACTATGAAATGACAATATTTTTTTAATGAAAAATTATTTTCTAATTTTTAGTTCGGTTGCATATAAAAGCGTGTTTTTTAGTTTTTTTAAACTATTAATTATTTGTTTACACATTCATGTACTTTCATTTCAAATATAGTTTATCTGCTTTAGGCTGCCACTCAGTTTTCTATATACAGTGGTGGACAAAGTATTGGCACAGTACATGTTTTCAAATTAAAAACATTTTTATCTCGCAAACATAAATGCAGAAAATTGATTCATTAATATATTTTGAACCTCAACTATACCCTTCATTTTTGATATAACAAAACAGTTATATACTCAAATGTTACAAACATTCTGATAAAAATATTAATTGATTATCACTTTAAGTGGACATAAGTATTGGCACTCTTAATAATTTATCAGTAAATTTTTTTGTTCAAAAAATGGTAAATACGCAAACAAATGAAAAAACATTCATATTGTTTTGAACATACTTTCCATGCATTAGATGTTGTAGAATTTGTCGGTTAGCGTCAGGCAGAATCTTGAAAACTAAACTATGGGTCGAAAAGGTTAAAAACAACCATCGCCAAACGAAAAATCATTATTAATTTACATAAAAATAATAAATCATATTCGGAGATTGCCAGTATTGATCAAGAAAAGTCGTTTTACAGTTCGGAGTGTGATTAAGAGGTTTAAAGACAGCGATAATTTTAAAAAATGCACCCACGATCAGGTCGTCCGTCTAAGCTGACAGAAAGAGAAAAAAGGAAAATTGTTAAGCAGATCAAAAATAAATCCTCATTCTTCAGCTTCAGAAATAACAGCGATGTTGAGAGAAGAGGAAAATAAAGAAGTAAGTGCGAAAACCGTTCGTAGAGTTCTTCATGAAGCAGGTTATAGAGCTAGAGTTGCTAGAAAAAAACCATACATCAGCAAGACCAACCAAAAAAAGCGCTTAGATTTTGCAAATCTGTATGTTGGTAAAACAAATGAGTTTTGGAATAAGGTAATATTCTCCGACGAAAGCAAGTATAATATTTTCATTCAGATGGGAGGCAACTTGTATGGAGGAAACAAAATACGGAATTAGACGTGAAGAATTTACAACAAACTGTGAAACATGGTGGAGGCAGTGTGTTGAGTTTAGGGGTGCATGGCGTCAGGTGGTGTGGGAAATCTAGTCTTTATTGACGGAATAATGGACAAAACAGTTTACTTAAATATTCTGAAAGATAATCTTAGGCAGAGTGCTGAAAAACTTAATCTGGTGAAAGATTATTACTTCCAACAAGACAATGATCCGAAACATACGGCTCATGTAGTTAAGCAATGGATAGTTTTTAATGTTCCTCACCAATTAAATACTCCTCCTCAATCTCCCGATCTTAACCCAATAGAGAATTTGTGGAATGAATTGGAGAAACGCATTAGAAAACACCACATTTCGAGTAGAAGTCAGCTTAAAGAGCTTCTCCTTCAAGAATGGAATTCTATTGGGCAAGAATTGACACAAAAATTGGTTCATTCCATGCCAAAGCGCCTTGGAGAAGTAATTAAAAGGAAAGGACTCCCAACGAAATATTAGTTCATATGAAACTCTTTTATTTTAATTTACTGTGCCAATACTTTTGTCCACTTAAAATAAGAATTAAATTTTGATTTAAAAAAACTTTTACTGTAAGTCAAAGAATTAAATTTTATTTTTGTATTAGAAATTATGGTTTCAATAGAAGGTTCAAAATAAATAATTGAATATATTTTCTGCATTTTTGTATGTGAGATATACTAGCCTTAAAGTTGAATACATGAACTATGCCAATACTTTTGTCCACCACTGTAACTATTTACGCAAACTATTATTATTTAAAAACATGTTTTTTCCATAATGTCAGTGATCCCTTGCCCCACTTACACAAAATATTGTTAAAGAAATCAAGAAGTCATGTTAAATTTCAGAAACCAATTAGAGATTGGTTACGGATTAGGATACCTTTACCAAAAATCTTTATTACGTAATTGTGCTATTGTGCTACACCTAATATAGTTTTGGAGATGTCTAGTTCAAAAAAGACGTGCAGAACGTTAAATCCATTTGAATAATGTAGCACACAGTCGATATTGAGAAGTAATAAAAAATTACAAGGGAGAAAACACCTGGCGAAATTATATACGCAGCAAAATGAGTAAGCAGATCTGTCATCATCGAAGTAAGAAGGGTCGCTTGATTCTCAAATTCTTATTAGGGCTTTGCTTTTTTAGATTTGAATTTATATGAAAGAAAATACAAGTTATTGCGCTCGGTCGTCAACAGAACGATGAAGCAGATATTTTTCCTACCCAGTACAATTTGAGGCAATATCAAAATGAGCTTTCCACTATTAAACATTTGCATTACTGAAATTTCAGCTGAAGTTGGTTTACAAGACTTGTGAAATGTAGGAAAAAATAGCTATCTTATTTCAATCTTGAGCAAATGTAGTTCCTTGCTTTTTAACTACCATTATCTCAAAAACCTTTAAAGGTACAACGTAACATGGCACACCAGTATTCTTGGATTTTGTGGAGATTCTAAATTTAAAAAATATATAGGGTGGTTTATCTAAAATAATAAAGGCGTTGCCGGTTTTAGTTAGCAGCGGCAACACGGTAATATTAAAATCATTTAAAAATATATATTTTTTATCCCTATTTAACGTTGCCAAATTTCAAACTGATCGGTGTTCCCATTCTCCCAAAATGTCTGATAGAACACCGTCCACCGTGAGACACTCTGTATGTAGATTGCATATTTCTATATTATTATCATTAAATAGCAGGTCCTATTAACTGTATTGAGTTACCTTATTTTTATTTTTAAAAAGATATCTCTGTTGAAAGAGAAGTTACGTATTTTTGTCCAAATTTCCATTACTTGAAGCACTGGCACTGTGGACAAGTGATTGACCACTAACACCCTCTTTGCTCCTGACGAGTACGTTTAACCCCAGAATATAAAGTCAATACTTTTAACTACTACAAAATGGCGGTACTTTGAAAATTACCTAAATACCTGATTTGCATGGCCATATTTCACGAAACTAATCAAGTGGGATAAACTTAATGTGGTATTTTCATAAAGCCCTTGTAAAGATCTATTTAATGGTGATATGGGTGATAATATACAGGGTAGAACAAAAGTATATATATTTTTAATGACGCACCCTGTATTTTTATATCACCATTAAAAGATATTGAAAAGACCTTTAAGAAATTATCACATTAGGTATATCTAACTTTATTAGTTTCGGAAATATGGCCATCCAAATCAAGTAATCAGGAAATTTTTAAGTACCGCCATTTTGTAGTAGGTGGAGGTATTGACTTTATATTCTGGAGTTATAAGGTGCTCATCAGGAGCTTTCAAATGATGTGCCACAAGTCGCCGAACTCTTAGTTTGACATTTATATCTGTCATTTCTTGTCTAAAATTTGGTTTATGTTGTCTTACTAGAGTCCTCAAATTTTCATAAAAATATACCAAACAATACAAAAGTTAGGATGGGAGGGTCCTGACTTTGGACAAGTGCTGTATTTCACCCTTTTTTTATAGACAAAGTAATATGTTTACGTTTTGCCGTTCTGCACTTACTACATTAGAGACATTTTGCAACCCTTATTTTGCAACTCCGTTGTGGTTAACGTTATTCTGAGATTGCGCAGTAACGCAAACATGATCCGTTATCGTTATTAACCATACCGGACTCCTTTAATTACGGATGAATACCGAAGAGCTTATCGTTATTGGTAAACTGCGTGGTTGCCGGATTGTAGAAATTTTAATATCAATTATTTAAAAGATTAAAATTTTATTGCCGTTTTAATTAAAATATCATTTATACAAAGGCTCTAATTAGCGAAAAATCTATAGCAGTAATAAAAATCAAATAGTGTTAAGAAATTCAAACGGACTTGCACTTTTACGGATATTCTAAATCAGTAATTAATTTAGATGTTACAATCTGGCACACTTGCTTTTATTCTACTACCAAACTTGACCTTACTTTTATGTTTTGCTTATACTGTATTGTTTGCATCTACTTTAAATAACGAAATCAACAGAAGTGTTTGCATATATTTAAATATCAATTTATATCTTATGAAGTAAATACTGATTTTTCTTAAACTTCAAAATCGGTGAACCACAGGCAAAAATAAGGTTGTGTCTAAAGCGCAGACGCAAGATAAATTTCTTGAAAGAGGCTGCAAAATCTCTGTCTTAAACTGCTGCCGTAATCGTTATGTTTAATAACGATAACCATAAGGAGGCCAAAAACGTCTGTTATTTTAAGAGGTGCAAAATGTCTCTAATAAAACAGGTCCGGTCGTTAAATAATGAAAATATAAATAAGTTGCTGCTTTCCAACGTGTTTAGACAAGTTAGAAACTGTGTAACTATTGCAAATGAAAATTATAGAATCATGCGATCCGGATTACAAGGTACATAATTTAATTAGTTCTTCCCACAATAAAGCTTTATTTGATTTGATTTGGAATCCGGACTAGCAAAATATCTGGATTATGGCTCTCTAGATTATCGAGTCTACACTGTCCTTAGTAGTGTGACTTTAGGTTGTCTTTATTTCAGTTTCCTTCCAGTTTATTAATAAAATACTTAAAACACAACATTATTGTATTTTACAGCAACTCAACAATATGGTAGTGTTATGAATTATGTTATACAAATATCTGCTACATTAAAATAATTCTATAAATTGAATTACCTTTTTCAGTTTGTTCCACATCTTCATCCTTAATATCTACTTCCTCGGTTTTTATTTTCCACTCATTAAATGTGGATGGATTATTAAAACTGTAAAAAAAATATTCTTAAAATAAAAAATATATATATACAGACTGTCCACGGATGGGGTAAACAAGTGGACAAATGGCCCAAAACTTTAATTTTTCAAAAAAAAGTAATTCTTCATTGTTGTAACAAAAATAGGATTCACGAAGGTAAAATTAAGAATAGCATTTTGAATGACTTTATTAATGCTATATGGGTATTAAAAAGATTTTCGTGAAACTGAATCTGAAATCAAAAATTAATTATATTAAATTTTTATAATAAAATGACCTAAAAACTCTTATAATTTGCTTTTAAACACCTGCTTTCTCCAAATTTCTTACACAACACAATTTATGAGCTATAAACGCATGTGTTCAAGGCGTTTTCGTCAAATTATATTTATCATCATATCATGTTAACGAATCCGCTAAAATTAATTTAAACCATCGTCATAATACTAGAGCAAGAACTAGAAAAAATCTCTGCCTTCCTCAGAATCTAAACAACATTAATTTGAAGAATTTTACTTATCTTGCCCCAAAAACCTACAATATGTTGCCAGACACTATTCGCAAAGTAAAAATAAAAAGAGTTTTAGCAGAAAGTGTACCAGTTTTGTACATGAACACTTTCAAACATTTGCTCTGTTGTTTTAGCCTTTAAAATTTCAAATGTGCCATTCAGTGATCGGTGATCACCGTCATTTTTGTTTTTGTTTGTTATTTTTATTTTGTTTATTGAGCAGGAAATATGTGGTGTAAGACTGTCTATTGTATACTTTGTATAAATATTTCTGATTGTTTAGGTAATAGGATGAATGTGACGCATACAGGTTGTATGTTACACCTAGGCGTCATTACCATATATTTTTTAGATATGTATTATTTTATATTAATATGTATAGTATGGTTGTACTCACTGTATAAATTTTGGTTAAATAAATAAATAAATAGTCTATTCTGGGTACCACTTAAAAAAAAAAAATCAATATTAAATCAAAACTCCGATTTTAATGAAATTTGGTATACAGGAGTTTTTATTATGAATCTGAAAGATTTTTTTTTTTGGCGGAAACGTTTCGTTCTCGAGATAACTATCATCAAAGTTGAAATTTAAACTAATCTTATTTTCACTATATTCTCCCTTCTCTTGTAAACAATTCTTGATTTAAAGCTAAAGTGGCATACAATATTTGATTTTGACCTTTAAAACCCCTTTACCTAGCTTTACTTTTCAATCATTTTCAGTCATAGCAGCCTATGATGGCTTTGGTGTATATGTCATAGGCAAATGGTAGTTTTAGATAAATAACTTCTGTCTAGGGAAAATGCTATTTGCCTGGGCAAATAGTGCTTTTTAATTTTCAAATGTTAAATGCTTGGACAAATGCAATTTTGACTAGTGAATTAGCATTTGATCCTATTTGCCTGAGCAATTTTTAGACAATTGGAAATAGAAATATTTGTAATAAAAGAATTTGCTCCAATTTCTTTAATAAATATTTCTTATAAGAGAGAGGTAAAATAGTTCATAATTTGATAAAAATATCAAAATATGAACATACAATCTAAACAAATTATGTACATTAATTATAATGTAATACTGACAACAAACTATAAAATTTCATATATTTCTATAAATTATTTTTTTGGTTAGTTCTGCAGTAAACACACTGTACGCATAATATGTTTATCAAATATATCACACCGAGTGTGAAGAACCACCGAAAATGCCATGTTCACAGGTAAATGGTACTTAGATAGAAATTATTTTCCTAAAGTCATTTGCCCAGAGAGAAAGCATTTGTCGGCCAAAAGCCATTTTTCTAAAATTACCTTCGGACTGCCCCATATGCATGGTTGCAGCATTTATAAAGTACATTTTCGCAATTCAATTGATGAAAGTGTGTAAAATACATAGAAAAATGGGGTTGTAAAAGGTGAAAATCAAATATTGTGTGCCACTTTTACTTTAAATCAGGAATTGTGTACAAAGAGAAGGGGGAATTTACTCTAATGAACCTCGAGAAGAAAATGATTTTACCAAAAAATTCTTTCAGGTTGGTGAAAAACCCCCTTATATCAAATTTTGCCAGAATTTAAAAAATACTTATCATTAATTTGAACTAGATCAATATTGCATAATTCTGATACACAAAACTGAATAAACTTACTTATCTAATTCCATAAAAGAAGGGATCTAACATACATTTCACATCTTCACTTGCATTTCCTGAAAATTGTTCAGTTTCTTCATTTTCTTCTGCCTTTAATATTTTTAATATGGAACAGTTTGAAGACTTATTTTCTATAAATACATCATCAGGGTCAGAATATTCTTCTTTAATTGATTCGGAGCAGGAATTATCATCAAGCTCCTGAACTTTTCGATTTTGATGGAAGTAGATGCAGAGTCCTGTTTGTTGCACCCAACTTCATCATGTAAATTTTTTAACATTAAATTATGGACTTCGTTTGAAATGGGTGATATCACTTTGCTATCGTTGTTTTCCATTGTAAAATCTTTAATCTTAAAAAAGGATTTGTAGTTATAGCGTACAGAGATACCACAGGAAGAACAGCAGCGATGGTTATCTAAGGGCTAACTATAACCTAAAATTTTTGCATGTTTTATTCGTAGTGACTAGGGGCACGTTGATGTGCCGCGATTATACTTCTACCGGGCACGTGTATGACGTCACTCATACAACGTGTTCCAGGCACGCGATATTTTTGATGCTTTTTGTTATTTGTGGTTAGGTAGTCACTTCAGAGCATATTTCTTCAACTTCGAAATGGTGACAATTTTAAATTGACAAGTTTGGTACTTTGGCAGGCTATAAGATCTAAACTACAGTAAAAGTACAGGGATGTGTAATTGGACTGGTTTGAAAGGCTACAGACGGTCATGCAAAACTGTCACTCTTTGGTGGATGAGGTGTCATGGTTAGTTCTGGTTAGGTAAATCATATTTGTTTTAATACCTTAATAAAGCAAATTAAAAAAAAGATTAATCATTTTTGTTTTAATACCTTAATAAAGCAAATTAAAAAAAAAAGATTTAACTAACCAGAACTTATGACCCCCAATGATACTGAATGACAGTTTTGCATAACCGTGTGAAGGGTTCAAACCAATCAAATTACACGTCCCTGTGCTTTTTACTGTAGTCTATAAAATCTAGATCAGATCAAGGGAAATGATTTGCACTGTCCTGTTCAAAAGCTATTAGACGGTACTTACTAATGGTACTAGCGGTGGTCCTGAAATTGGTACTCATTGGTACTATTATTTTGAGTACCAACTATTGCAAGTACCATCTGCTAGGTCTGTGGGCACTGATCTGGGAAATATAATAAGATAGATAGTGCAACATTTGTCCTCATTTCTCAGGCTCTAGGTTTTAAAAGCTTGTCAAAAGTGCCAAACTAATCAATTTTTAATTGTTAATATTTTGAAAACAGCTGATAAGGAGTATAGGATATTTTACTTGAAAAATATCTAAAATTTTCAGTAGAAAACAAAAATGGGATATGATGTGTTCCATTTAAAAACCTGCTTGTCATGAAATATCAAGTTCTAGTATTGTTTTTTGTCTGTTTTGCTACATAATTCTGATGATTAGCATAAAACGAGACAACTGAATTTACATTTAATTACACTTACCTTCTAACTGCAACCCGAGAAGATACCGATGGATCGAAATCTATGAGAAAACCATGTTTATACAAAATACTTTAATTTTTGAAGCAATAAATCTTTGTTTTATTCTGTTTTCCAGTTTTAATGTTTTATGATTCATACAGGGTGTCCCGAATTGCGCGTCAGGATTTCTGTGGGCGATTCTGCACGAAAAATTAATGCAACAAACTTCTATAAATTCTTTTCGAAAACTAAAAATTAACGGATATACAGGATGTTGAAGAAAAAATTTTTTTGTTATTATTTCTAATAACTTTTTTCTAGTGTTTGTATACTGTATTTCGCCAAATTTTGCATATATACTCACTATCACTAGTGACTCTTTTATTTGCCCTATTAATTTGATATGGCCTAAACTATCCTTCACTTTAGAAAAATGCCTTAGAATTTTTTTTTCAATCATTTTATAAATTTGGATATAAAATTTATAACATCCTGTATCTTCGTTAATTTTGAGTTTTCAAAAATTGTATAGAGTTTGTTTCATTAATTTTTCGTGCAGAATCGCCCACCAAAATCCTGACGCATAATTTCCGGACACCCTGTATTGTTCATATTTTTTTTGAGATCATTTTTAAGGATTTTACTTTAAATTTAAATGTGTAGAAAAAAACTTATATTTAATCAATTATAAAAAATTAGTAGTATATCTAGTTTTGTTTGTTTTAATTAAAATAATCAAATTTGTATATTAACGTCAGAAGTGAATGAGACACTGAGCAAATTATTTTTGTTAGGTAGGTAAACCTACAACTATAAAATTAATTTTATCATACTATGTTCAAAATAAGATTTATATTTATTTATTTATAATATAATAGCTTTGCTTCTGGTGTTATGAATAATAAAACATTGCTTGCTGATCGCTGCTAATCAACAGGCACCTAATGGCACGTTCAGTTGATAAAATCGCATACGTCAACGTGCACCTATTTTAGTTGTAAATAATTAAGGGCACGCTCAGTAGTGCCGTCATACACGTGCCCGGTAAAAAATAATCGCGGCACATCAACGTGCCCCTAGTCACTTCGGTGTTTTATTTATGTATATGGTAAAACATGGTTTAACAAATCAAATAAAAGGCGGAAAATCGCAATTTTTTTAAATAAATACATTTTAAAAAATTTAAATACGAAAATCACACGAAAATGCATGGTTTAGTTTACGTCGTGATCAATGACGTAACATAATGGACCGGCCCTTGCGATCGCTTATTGCGGCCAACGAAAGAGAGAGAGGTCCGAGAGAGATGGAGCTAATTACGGAAAAACGTGCTTTTAAAATTCGTTTACCGTTGGAAAGCAGTTGATTTTAAAAGTGATTATACTTTAATATACTATACTATATATACTTTATATACTTTAATCCCCATTATCCCATTTAAATTCCATTTTTGCAGGGCTTTCTTTCGTAATTAGCTCCATCTCTCTCGGACCTCTCTCTTTTGTTGGCCGCAAATAAATTCACAGCAGCAATACATCGGGGCCTGTCCATTATGTCATGTCATTGGTCGTGATCAATGACATGACATAATGTAATGTTATGTTATGTCATTGGTCGTGATTAAGGTTAGAAGTATTTGTTGCCAAGTTGTTAGCACAAAATACAAAAGGTTAGTCGTTAGTTGGTTGCAAAGTCGGTCATATAAGGTCGCGACATTCGGCCATATTGCTTTGACGTGTTATGCCGTCACATCTTTGGGTTGGTTATTTCTTCTTGGCTCTGGTCCCTTTCGGTCCAATTTGCCAGCACATTAGAGGTGGCCATGTGTTAGTCTGGCTCGAAACCATGACATGGTCACTATATACCTACAAAATATTCAACAAGAAACAAAATTCAAATCAAGGTGTTATTGGGTAGTTAGTTAAGACAACACAACACTGGAAAATACTCTTCTCGCTCCCGCGCAGTGGAGGAGCCTACACAAAAGAGCTGCGTCCAATGGATTAGGAAGGTGATATGTGAGCTTTATCTAAAACAGAAATTACAAGTCAATCTTATTAATGTTTATAAATTTACTGATTAATTTAATTGATTTAATGTTAATTTTCGCCAAAACCGTTCTAATATTAAGAGGTGTGGACAATTCCGTTTTTCTAAATTCCTCATACACATCGAGATTGGGTAACTTATTGATAGGGCATTCCAAAAATATCTGTTCTAAATTTTCTACGCTTCCGCATTCACACAAAGGGTCGTCTTTAATGCCAATCTTATATAAATGGCTCTTAGACAGGCAATGGCCAGTCCTCATCCTAATTATGGTAGAAATGTCTTCTGTCCATATAGGCTAATTTATTAAACCATTTATATAAGGGTGAGGTGTCGTTGATCTCGGAATAAAATTTTCCTTTTGTTTTAAAAGATTCTTTCCATTTTCTGCTTCGTCAAATATTTTGTTCTTTATTATCGGCAGCACATCCTTCTTGTCCAAGTCTATTTTTCTGGGGATATTAAGATCTCTACCAATATTGTCCAATTTATCAGCGGTTTCATTGCCCTGGATGCCCGAATGTACCACTGTCCTATGCTTCCAGCAACAATCTTTTGTAATCAGGCTTATATGATCGTTTGAGGAATCCATTTTTGTCCTATTTAAGTAAGGTTCCGTATGTTAACCAAGATTACCGATCGGTAATCGGTAAAGAGCGGTTTGACAGCGGTAATACCGGTGACATCAAAATGTTAAAAACCGCGTTTCATATTCTAACCAGAGTGGCTTTCCAGTGACGGAAATAGAGCGCTCCCGAGTAGCTCAGGAGCATTTTGTTCTACTTTATGGCGTTCCAGTGACGGAAAGTATTAAGCACCTGAGCTTACTCCGTTTTTTCTTTCCCCTTGCCCCTCGTGTACAACCCCTTCTTTGGTTTTTGTGCTTCAAACGTGTTTTTTTTATGGTTAAGGATGGATTTTTTAAAATTATTTATTTAAAATTAAATTAGATATTAAAAAGAGATTATTATTATAAAGCCAAGAAAGGTTAAAAACAACGAAATTTTAAAATTTCTTAAAGTATCTCTCCTTCCTGTCTAAGGATGCGTTCCAGTGACTATCTCTTTGCAGTTCAGAGCTAAGACCTGGAGCGTGACGCTCCAAAATTTTTCGTCACTGAAAGCTACCCAGGGTGGCCTTCCAGTGTCGAAAATTTTTGTGCTTCACTGCTCAGGGCTTGAAGCTCTGAAGTGCTCTCTAAAAAGTTTGTCACTGGAACGCATCCCTAGACAAGGAAAGATAGATACTTTAAGAAATTTTAAGAATTTTGTTGTTTCTAACCTTTCTTGGCTTTATAATAATAATATCTTTTCATATCTAATTCCATTTTAAATAAATAATTTTAAAAATCCATCCTTAACCATAAAAAAACACGTTTGAAGCACAAAACCAAAAGAGGGGTTGGTGCATGAGGGGCAAGGGAGAAAAAACGGAGTAGCTCAGTGCATAACACTTTCCGTCACTGGAACGCCATAAAGTGAACGAAATGCTCCTGAGCTACTCGGGAGGCTCTCGTTTGCGTCACTGGAAAGCCACTCTGATTTCATAAATGGTAAGGTTACGGAACGGAAACCGAAAAGACCAAGAACCGTGGTTAACTAACGGAACCTCACCTAAATAAATAAAGTGTGTATATCCTAGTGTTGGAACCTTTTCAAATGATCTTCATCGATATCTTCAAAATGTTTCGAATATTTCTTCGAATATTTCAGTATTTCGTCGAAGTGAATATTTCCATGAACGATCAGTCATGAATTTATATTCGTAAACACCGAACACAAATGGTGAAAGATACCGAATGAATGATGAATTATATTTATATCTAGGCGTTTAATATAGACAACCCGTGGCAAAACATACCCCAAACGTTTAAATATGATAAAAAATATAAGCAATAATTTATTTTTAAAAATGTAGTGGAAATTGCCAAGATCTAAATAGTTTTAATTGTTATGAGAATAGCATCTCAGTTATATAATTAATAGCATTAGTGACACCAAATTCATTTTAGATCTGCCACCGTCTTTATTTATAATATTTCACACAACGTTTGGTAGTCCTATCTCTGTCCGTTTTATAGTTTACGACTCTTAAAAACGGACAGAGATAGGACTGTCCGAAACGTTGTGTGAATATTTATAAATAAAGATAATAAAAGTCCGAATGTACTCAACGCAAAAAAAATCGAAAATTTTTCCTTCTCGACGTTCTTTATATCTTTCCTGTGGATTCTTCGGACACTGTTAATAGAAACTTCTACATAAAGGGAAACGCGATCAAGTTTTCTTTTAGAGGCAGTTTTAAAGTATTATTTGTTCCTTTCATCGCAAACTCTATAGATATTGGCAATTATTTATCTGAATTGGCCATGGATAATTTTGCCTTTAAAAAGGATTTTTTCCATAATTTTGACTGGCGTAAAAATAGTTTTTTATAACCAACAAGAAATGTCTACGTAAAGGTGTTTTTTCTCGTTCATGCAATTTGCGCAAATTAGACTAAACTATTACATTTGTTTTTAAAGTAAAGTCTATTTGCACAATTTTTTTATCAGTAAACAATGGTGTACGACGACGAATTGTTAGCATGAACTGGTGTTACTACTTACTTTCATATTCATTTAATTATAGAATAGAGCTTAATAAATTCCAAAAGAAACTTTTTTACTTATATTATTATTACCACAAAAATAACAAATAATAAGTAAGACCCATCAAACAGAAAATGATAAATAAATCACGCCAATACAACTATTATTTACTCACTACGCATGTCTTAAATTTGTATGTCGTTTACACGTTCATACATTTGCACCAACCGCATGCAAATTATCTGACCATCCAGATTTTACACAAGCCAGCTTGGTCAAGTAAAGGATTTTCGTTTACATGCTCCAATTTATTTGCACAAAATGGTATGCACAAGTCAATTTGCGCAAATTGCATGAGTGTGAAAGCTTGAAAGAAGAACGGATTTATTTATTTAATTTTTTATTTAGTTACATACATACCTACCTTAATTATTTTTTAATGCGATACAAAATCAAAATACTGAATTAAATTTCTACGTTATAATACCCACACAAAACCACTACTACTAAAAATTGTTACTAAGAAACAAATATTTAAAAACCCGGGTAAGTACAATAAATTCCAAACCATTCGCCGTCTATGTTGATGCGAGGCTCCACCTCTTGGAGGCTCGTTCCAGCGGCAACCAATCAGTAAACATTATTTGAGTGGCTATCTTGGTAGGGAAGCCTTGTTGTCGGAAATTAAGAATGTAAAAATATTTTAGGGACGATATAAATATTAAAGCATAGTATAATCGGTTCCTCTAAGAAAATAGAGCAATAAAATAAAATCTCTTTAGGGAATTAAAAATAAATCAATAACAAGGTGTAAACTAGTACTTTATAAAATATGAAATATTAGATTTAAAAAAAGTGTAAAATAGGTTCACAGCAGTAGGATGAAAATCTGGCAACATCTTACAAGCAACTTCAGTTTTTTTTTCCGCATTCCTTTCATCTGGCTTCACTCATGAGAAGGGGTTTAGACTAAGCAAGACCGGGGATAGCTTTTGTCAGGGACATGAGGGTGTGAGAATTACGATTTCGGTTGGCAGTTTCTGTTCAAAGTTGGTAGCATTATCAGCTGATGACAGAGTCGTGCCTTGTCAAAGCTTTGTTTGGTAAAAACTGTGGAAATTTGCCATTTTCATTTTGGTTGTATATTTTGCAAGGATTTTCAGTTGTTAATGTTTTTGGTTAGTTTAGAGACTTCACATATTATTGGTTCGGACTCGTTTTATTTTAGAGATTTTGATAGTGTTTAGTCGAATAGTTTTCAGTCATTTGTGTTTTTATATACATATGATACTGATGAGTGTCCGCTAATTAATGGTATACAGAAAAACCACAGATTTCGTATGCGAAAATACCCATTTAGGATTTAAACAAACATACCTATATCCAAAAGTTAATGATAAGGAAGATACGGGGTGTTAAAGGGATATAAATATTTTTTATTCATACATTTCGATAATTTCTGATATGTTTTAAACATTTTAATAAAACTCGGTATCCAGGAGTTTTTAGCTATCAGCTATTTATATCTGAGCAGTTGTAATTATAGCTAATACGATGTTATTGAAGGTACATACTTTCGGGTGCACTGAACAACTAAAACGTAAATACCTTAAAAACGGTTGTCAAGACCGATTCTTACTAAGTATACCTTTTTTGTGCAGAAAGCATAGAAAAGCTTACTAGTTTACATACATACAGAGTAGTAACAGAAAATTGGGTAGTTTTAGAGAATTTTAAATAGTGTACCCATCGCCCTCTAGTCTACACACAAAAATTAATATTCGATCTGAAAAGCTAATGTTTAAAAACCGTTTTATTAAGATATTTAAAAAGGGGGGAACAATTATCGAAATAAATTTACTTTTTCTTTTACTATGACACCCCTCGTATCTTCCTTATTATAAACTTTTGGATATTAGGTATGTTTGGTTAAATCTTAATATTTTGGCATTAGGAATCTGTGGTTTTTCTGTGTACCATTCATTAGCGGACACCTTGTATACAAAGTTTTTAAATTGGTTTTTAACTTACCGAACCATGGAAAATGTTTTGCTCTGCCAGGTACCTCATCGTCCTGTCGTCGCTTTGATAATTTTTAATTTTCAATATTTAAACTACATTTATGTTTTTGTTTTAGGTTATGCCTATTAAAATAATCCAATAAATTTTGTTTAAAACATACAGTTCTTTTTTGTTTTATCCTTAATTCTACGCCACTGATCTGCCTAAAATCAAACATGGCCGAAAATGGCCCGAATTGACGTCACAGCCGCGCTAGCCAATATGGCGAATGTCGTGACCTTATCTTATCAATCGACTTTGATTTAGCAAACAAGAAAACCAGAGTTTCTTTATGAGAAGGGGTTTAGACATAAGCAAGACCGGGGATAGCTTTTGTCAGGGACGTGAAGGTGTGAGAATTACGATTTCGGTTGGCAGTTCTGTTCAAAGTTGGTAGCATTATCAGCTGATGACAGAGTCGTGCCTTGTCGAAGCTTTGTTTGGTAAAAACTGTGGAAATTTTCCATTTTCATTTTGGTTGTATATTTTGCAAGGATTACCTGTTTAATGCTTTTGGTTAGTTTACAGACTTCACATATTATTGGTTCGGACTCGTTTTATTTTAGGGATTTTGATAGTGTTTAGTCGAATAGTTTTCAGTCATTCGTGTTTTTATATACATATGATACAGATGAGTGTCCGCTAATTAATGGTACACAAAAAAATTTAAACAAACATACCTATATCCAAAACTTAATGATAAGGAAGATATAGGGTGTTAAAGGGATATAAATATTTTTTATTCATGCATTTCGATAATTTCTGATATGTTTTAAACATTTTAATAAAACTCGGTATCCAGGAGTTTTTAGATATCAGCTATTTATATCTGAGCAGTTGTAATTATAGCTAATAATACGATGTTATTGAAGGTACATACTTTCGGGTGCACTGAACAACTAAAACGTGAATACCTTAAAAACGGTTGTCAAGACCGATTCTTACTAAGTATACCTTTTTGTGCAGAAAGCATAGAGAAGCTTACTAGTTTACATATATACAGAGTAGTACCAAAAAATTGGGTACTTTTAGAGAATTTTAAATAGTGTACCCATCGCCCTCTATATAGTCTACACACAAAAATTAATATTAGATCTGAAAAGCTAATGTTTAAAAACCCCGAGATACCGTTTAATTAAGATATTTAAAAAGGAGGGAACAATTATCGAAATAAATTTACTTTTTTATTCACTATGACCCCCCGTATCTAAGTTATGCCTATTAAAATAATCCAATAAATTTTGTTTACAACACACAGTTCTTTTTTGTTTTCTCCTTAATTCTACGCCACTGATCTGCCTAAAATCAAACATGGCCGAAAATGGCCCGACTTGACGTCACAGCCGCGCTAGTCAATATGGCGAATGTCGTGACCTCATCTCATCAATCGACTTTGAAGCAAACAGCAAAAATGATATTTGTTTTGGTTAGAATTTGTAGTACATGAAGATTCGGCAGCCGGAAAAATAATCAAATGTGTATTTATCCAAATAGGGCTATTTTAAAAAGATAATCTAATGCCGAAAACCATTGAGAACTAGTTTGATATTGGAGTGTGCGTGTTGGCACGTACCACTGTCGTTAAGAATATCAACCCGCTTAACTAATCAAAAATTTACAAACGAATGAAACAGCAATGAAATTCGTTGTTAAATTAAATACCGTATTTATTTTCTTCGGTAGCATGATGGACGTCCCTCATATCTTCTAGATTCTTAAATTACTTTTGTCTAGAGATTAATAATCCCAATAATCGCATTTAAACATATCATCGTTTGGATTTTTATGCCGAAGAAGATGTATTGGTAAAACCCTCAAAATGTTAAATAATTACACTAATCATATTTTCACATAGTAATATTATGTAACAATTTTTATACCGTAGAAATTTCCTCTACAAATTGCTTGTCTCAAATCTTAATAATCATTATAATATAGATTGCATTTAAACGATTTAGGAATTTTATGCATGCAGTGGTGTTGCGTGACCAAAATTAGGTGTAGGCAGAAGTCGTATCCGCGAGGCCGCTTTTGTCGACAATTATCATGTAAAAATAATTCGAGGGGCAAAAAAAAATTTCACCTTTCCTGCGAGGCCTTTTAGACGTAGGCGAAGTTATCCGCAAGGCCCTCGGGAAAAAAACTTCAGGAAAAAAAAGGACCTCATCCCTTTAAACACAATCCTATCTGTGATTTCCATTCTATTTTACACATAATACAGTTATGCGAGGCCCGTTTCATGACAGATCACACCTTAGAAAACGCACCGCACCCCTTCATTTCTATGTTACCCCCAGGCGCGAAGCCGTAGGCGACCGCCTACATCTAGCTACACTACTGTATGCATGAAAAGATGTATCTTTAAACTGAATGGATGGAAAGTTTGAAAATTACACAGATTACATTTAAACATGTAAGAAGATGTTGATACACCTTTAGGACGTTTATGCCGGAAAAAATATCCTGTTGGTGTTTTTCAAAAAAATTGACAATCACACTGATAGCATTTCAACATAACTCAATCTTCGAGATTTTTATGCACAAGATGATATCTTTTTAAACTGTTTTTGTGAAAAGATTAATAATTACACTAATCGCATCATCGTCTGATTTTTTAAAATTAAATATCTATATAATAATAATAATAATAATAATATTTCTTTATTTCAAATTACAATTTACAAGTAAAATATAAAATGAAATGACGTCAAAATAAGGGGAATGACAACCATTCCTTCTCTAAAAAGTCTTTTATATCATATGATTCAATCTCTATAAGCACTTTTTTAATGTTTTTTCCACTTCGACACACTATTTATGGACTTCAATATATTATAATTAAAATTTATAAATTATTTGGCGCCGAAATCCTACAATTGCCTGCCACTTAGAATCAGAAACATTTTAAATCACAAGAGTTTTAGTAAACATTGTAAGAAATACATTTTTAATAATTATAATATCTTTATAAAAACTATGCTGTAAATAAAATAAAAATGCAATAAAACTTTGAAGAAACTCGGTAGGATTAGAGAATTTATTGATTTATTTATTTAGTTATTATAATTTAGGATTATTTTAAATATTCATCAATTTTAGGCGAAGAACCAATTCTAAAACGGTATTTACCAATCGGTTATGTTGACGTTTAAACAATGTATTATATGTCAAAGTTGTTACCAATTATTACTGCGGTTATAATTGATTGAACACCTAAAATTGCTGATTGTTTATACAATATTACGTTGTTTATTTGCTGTCCTCGTTCCCACTACCTATTCATTTTCTGGTTAGTTGGATTGTAATTACTTTTAACCTAAAAATTTTTTTTTGCTCTATTTTTAGGACATCTTTAATGGTTTTAAATAATTGTTGTCCCAATCGTAATGTTATATCGAGAAGAAAACTTTTTACCTGAAGACCTTTTTATTTTGCTCTTTAGTTATTTGTTACAAGTTACAATAAGAAATTTTTCGATTGTTGGGACTAAGTTGGGCGTAAGAGCGTCGTGAGAGAATTATAAGTGTTCAAGGGCGTCAGACTACAGATAAGTTTCAGCATCCCTGTTCTAAACTGTAAGGTTTAAAACCAATTAATGATTTTTTTTAATATCTTTTCAATCTTTATAGTTTTCATGCTTTTATCTAATTTATTAAATTAGAATACTACCTGCGGTTCACCATGATTATTTGAGGGATTAAAAACCAAAATGTATAGTTAAGACCATATTTATTTCATTCTGAAAGCGATGGCGCCAAGTACACAAAAAATGATAAAGTAAACAAACCTTTTCAAAAGCACATAGCGTCTGACAGACCCTGTTTACATATTTTTAGATAAATAAATAAAAATATTGCGAAAACGTATACGTACTTAAAAAACATCCTCTTATTTCGTCTCTGGCGTACCATAAAACCTGTAACGTGTGGCGTAGTCGTCGGGTTGAATATTTTTGCTGCAATAAATCATTGTTCACAAAAGGGTTTATTTGCTTTATTATTTTTGTGTACTTGGCGGCATCGCTTTCAGAATAAAATAAATATGGGTCTAACTATACCAAGTCCATACAATGTAATTTAAAAAAACTGCAGTTTAAGTTTTTTGTAAATATTTTATAAAATGCTTTATATAATTTATTGTACTAAACAACAAAATCATTACCCACCATAAATTAAAAGTTTATACTAGTTTTTAGCTGATACAATTTTTTAAAGAGAAATTTGGTTTACTTTAAGAGGCTATCAATTTTTAACGCGGTAGTGATATTGTTGCCATCAGTTGGTAAAAATAGTAATATTGAACTTGCTCCGTTGCAACACAGAAAATTATACAATTAACAGTATTCTTGTAGTTATAGGGAGAAAAATCCAATTTAAGGACTTGGTCCACTTTAGCATTGACACTCTTGTTTATTATTTCCCCAGATGATATTCCATTAATTTTGCACCCTTTGTCTTCTGTCTTTTAAGGGGTGGGGTATAATTAAATTGTACTCAAAAAGGTATGTTTATTAATTTTTAATACAACATTAGAAGATATTGTATACAATTTTTATTGGGAAATTCTAAAAATACGGCAATGGCACTAATATTCGGAATCGTCTCGAAACAAAGGTGATTAGCGGTGACCATCATATTTAGTTGATGGATCATGTGAAATAAAAAATTTGTTCGGTAGATAATCATTTTTTCCAGATAACAGTGGGATGGATTTTAAAATTTTCAATTTTTCGCTTTTTAAAGTTTCAAAAGCCCGTTGTAAATCCGAAAAACTACTAGGGTCATATTACCACGTTCCATCTCACTCTTCCATTCGCCAAGCATACACTGTAATGCAGTCCCAGGGCTATAATTTCACCTAAATCCTGACCGTTTTTTAAATCAATATGAACCACCATATACACTTTTCTCTAATATTTTTTCTACTAAAGGATGTGCTTTAGGATTTTTCAAGCCTCAAAAGATGAGTTTTTAAATCACTTTTGTGAAAAGTTTGATAATCACACTGATCGCATTTAAACATATCAACATCATCGGGTTTTTATGCCAGAGAAGATGCACCTTTAATCTTGTTTAACCATAACATCTTCAGAATTTTTATGGCTGAGCAGATGCACTTTTAAACTCCTTTTGTGCAAAGTTTGAAAATCACATTGATCACATTTAAACATTTTTGTGTCTAAGAATATGACGCTTTAAATTACTTTTCTCAAAAGTTTTATAATCACACTGATTGCATTTAAACATATAAATATCTGTAGGATTTTTATGTCGAAGAAGATGTACCTTTAAACTCAATTTATGCAAAGTTTGAAAATTACACTGGTTGCATTTAAACATATCTACATCTTCGGGTATTCTATGCCTGAGCAGATGAATCTTTAAATAACTTTTCTGCAAAGTTTGAAAATCACATTGATCGCATTTAAACTTATTAACATCTTCGGGATTTTTATGCCTGAGAAGATGCAGTTTTAAATTCCTTTTGTGCAAAGTTTGAAAATTACACTGATCGCATTTGAACATATCAACGTCTTTGGGATTTTTATGCATAAGAAGATGTCTCTTTAAATCACCTTTTTAATAGTTTTATAATCACACTGATCACATTTAAACATATCAACATCTTCGGGATTTTTATGCCTGAGAAGATGCTCTTTAAACTAATTTTGTGCACAGTTTGAAAATTACACTGATGGCATTTGAAAATATCAAAATCTTCCGGCTTTTTATGCCTGAGAAGATGAGACTTTAAATTACATTTCCGCAAAGTTTTATAATCACATTGATCGCATTTAAACATATCATGGTCTTTGGGATTTTTATGCACAAGAAGATGCCTTTTTAATGTACCTTTCTCCAAAGTTGTATAATCGCACTGATTGCATTTAAACATATCAATATCTTCGGGATTTTTATGCCTAAGAAGATGCCTCTTTAAACTCGGTTTGTGCAAAGTTTGAAAATTACACTGATCGCATTTGAACATATCTTTGGGACTTTTATGCACAAGAAGATGTCTCTTTAAATTGCCCTTTTCAGTAGTTTGATAATTACACTGGTTGCATGTAAACGTATAGTTATCCATATTTAAACTGCTTCTGAATCCAAATTTGTGCTTCAAGTTCTGTTTGGGAATTTTTTGACGATTATTCTTGATATTCTTCTTATTATGTTTTTCTTGACTAATGCAATTAGCCAATACCCTAAAAAATAAGTACAAAGCGTTTATATAGTGATACTCAGTAATACAAAAATCAATAGCTAAATATAGTTTGTTTACAATATTAATGTCCAAATTAGAATTATAATCATTCGATTTCTGTAACTTATATTAATATTAATTGAAACAATTCAGCATCTTTTGGGATATTTGTTTTGCGTGGTTGACATAGTCTACAAAGACCAGTATAAAATCTAAGTACTTAGTAGTGTGACTTTAGGTTTGTCTTTATTTCAGTTTCATCTCATTTTATTATTAAAATACTTAAAATATAAAATTATTGTATTTTAGAGCAATTCAACAACATGGAAGTGTTACGAATTATGTTGTACAAATAACTGCTACATAGAAATAATTCTATAAATTAGGAATACCTTGTTTTAGTTTGTTCCAAATCTTCATCCTTAATGTCCACTTCCTCGTTTTTTATTTTCCACTCATTAATTCTTGATGGATTATTAAATCTGTAAAAAAAATGTCTGCAAAATTACACAAAAAAATATACAGACTCCACAGACGGGTTTAACAAGAGGACTAATGACCAAAATTTTTTTTTCGCCAAATTATGGAATTCAATAAAATTTTGTATTATTGATTTTAGCGTTTACAAACATTATTCTAAAAAATTTTCCTAATGACATTTTGCTTAAAAATGAAAAATAAGGATATTATTCTTGGGAGAAAAGTCAAGTTTTTTAAGTTTTTGTGATAGGATTAAATCAACATTTTCTCTTCGTGAATCCTATTTTTTTTGCAAGCAGAAATTTTTCAAAAAATAAAATATTTTTGTTCCATTTGTCCTCTTGTTAACCCCATCCGTGAACATCTGTCAAAAAGTCGTGCCAACTCGATGCTTTTAATTGAGTTTCTGGGAAAGCCTGTTTTAAAACCTTTCATAATACATTGACGCGTCAGTCTTACTTTGTTATTGCCTTAGACCATATATGGGCAACCGCCGGCCCGCTGTATCATTTAATCCGGCCCGCGACGATATATTTCAAAAAATTTAATGAAAAAAAAATAATAATAATCACACTATTTACTCAAACTCACGGAATCAAGTGAGCGAGCAAGCCGAGTGGCGCCGATCATCAAAGACTAAGGCACAACAGAAGATTCATCTAGTGTAGAACAGTTGAGAACAAATCTTTAGTTGTGGCTCACTCTGATGATCGCCGCCACTCGGCTTGCCCGCTCACTTGATTCCGTTTTCGAGTTTAATGCTGCCGCCACACATTGGGCGAACTTGTGGCCGAATTATTTGGAAAACTATTTGTTAGCAAGTATAAAATTTACCTGTTTTTTGCACCACAGCGCAAGACACCCTAGGAACGGCCCTGCTAAAAGCTATGATAAAATTCGCCGTAGGATATACAAGGTGGTTGAAAATCGCAAAAATATAATATTGAAAAATTAAAAAAAAAAGGAAAAACATATTTTTAAGACTCCCTAATTAAAAAGTGTAAAAAAATCAACATTGTTTAATACATTTTTTTGTACGATCGGGTGTAAAGTACAATTTTACGCCGCCATTGCAGGGCACTTTTACGCCCTAGGGCAAAAAAATATCAAAAACGCCCGCAACAATTTATTTAATTAAACATATGTTAAAAGTATACTGATTACAACTTGAAACATTAAAAGCTGAGAAATTTTCTCCCAACTACAGAGAATGCTTGTATATTAATTTCAGTCGTACAAAAAATATTGTTTACACCTCTGGCGTGAAGCACTTTTACGCCCATAGCCGATTGCCGCAGTCGAAAAAGTGCTATTTTACGCCCTTGGCACAAAAATATATATTTTGCTCTTGATTATGGTTTCTTGAAAAAATTAAGGTTAACGATACAACAAAAAAATTACCTATATACAGGGTGTTATTTAATAAGTGTCCGATATTTTAGAGAGTGATTTTCAAGTATTTTTAAGGTAAAAAGTTCCTATGAACGTGTGGTCTAAGATGCTTCGCTTTCAAGATACAGGGTGTCAAAGTTTTATTTTTATTTATGTTTTTCTGCATAATTTCCTAAATAATGCCGATTTCGAACGAAAATTGGTACCTGGGGTTTTTTGACATGAGAAATTTGAATTTGTTCTTAATTTAGCTCTTACTTGTAGAGGGCGCTAGCCACATGTATATTCTCACTTTCAAAGGCTCATGACTTTTTGTACAACCCTGTATTTACATTTTTGTTAAAGAAATGGATTCCTTAGTCATTTTTACGTAAAAGGTACTCTTATTAGATGACGCTAGGAGCAACCGTTTTCGAAATATTTTAGTTTAAAATAATCGATGCATACGCTTAGTAATAAATATGCTAAGTAAAGACCGATACTTGATAAAACCGTCATTTTCGGCGGTCTTTTCTTAGCATATTTATTACTAAGCGTATGCATCGATTATTTTAAACTAAAATATTTCGAAAACGGTTGTCCTAGCGTCATCTAATAAGAGTACCTTTTTACGTAAAAATGACTAAGGAATCCATTTCTTTTAACAAAAATGTAAATACAGGGTTGTACAAAAGTCATGAGCCTTTGAAAGTGAGAATATACATGTGGCTAGCGCCCTCTAGAAGTAAGAGCTAAATTAAGAACAAATTCAAATTTCTCATGTCAAAACCCCCAGGTACCAATTTTCGTTCGGAAATCGGCATTATTTAGGAAATTATGCAGAAAAACATAAATAAAAATAAAACTTTGACACCCTGTATCTTGAAAGCGAAGCATCTTAGACCACACGTTCATAGGAACTTTTACCTTAAAAATACTTGAAAAATCACCTCTGAAATATCGGACACTTATTAAATAGCACCCTGTATTTTTCTAAAAATTAATTCTACAGGCAATTGAAATAAACTACATGTACAACATGTTATACCTATCTTAAAGAGTTTTCGAGAAGATGACGTTCGAAATTGTCTTGGTAACTGCTATTTTTATCGATTTGTTAAAAAAAAATGATAGATAAGGGCTAATGCGATTTTTTACACATATTTAATAAACCTTATATCCTATCAGGGTAAAAATACAATTTCCAGTTTTACGCGAAGTGCGCCACAGAAATTGACTTTCGGCAGTAAAAAACTTCTTTAATTTAAATGGAAAACACTATCTTAAGTCATAAATTTAAACTTAACTCTTATTTCCTAATCTTTTTGTTAATTATATCCTATCTTTAAACCTAATAGCTTTTAAGATCTAAAAAAATAAACAACTTTCAGGTAAACATAAATCTATAAGTACAACAGACAACCATATATTCTAAGAATAGAATTAAAATTAAATGTTATGTAAACTTTTTTACTTTGATTTTACGAAAAAAGTTATTCCTAATAAAAAGTTCTGCATGACCTAAAACTCAAAATGCAAATATTAATTTTTTGCAGTGGTATACGAGGTATGTCAAAAAATATGAATTTTGCTTAAGAGGAAAGTGCCCTTATTTTTCATAATATTAAAAAAAATATATAAAGAAAAGATGTTTAGGATTGAAAATAGCATTCAAATATGCAAACTTGTTCATTTTTAATTTTTTTACTTTTTTATGCATAAAACGATAAAAACTTAAGTTTGTACATTAGTGCATACTTATTTCGGAAGTATTATGTGAAGAAAGCTTAAGAACTGTCAAAACAGCGAAAAGTCACAGAAACGCTCGTTGTCGCAAAAATATCTTAAAAAGTTCTTTTTTTTAATGAAAATGAAATTAGCATATTTGAAAGATATTTTTATTCTTAAACACTTTTTCCTTATAAAAATTTTTGATATTATAAAAATAAGGGTCCTTTCCTCTTGTGCAAAATTCATATTTTTTGATATAGGTACCTCCTATACCACTGCAAAAATTAATATCTGATGATTGCATTTTTTCGTAAAATTATTAATAAAAAGTTTTCCATAAGGTGCGAACTTAAGTAGACACGCTGTATATTCTGCAAACCTTAAACCCAATGAGGAACCTAAAAGTAAAAAGTTAAGCCGTTTAGATTTTAACACGAATTTTTGTATATCCAGAGGCACATTTTGAAGCCTGTAAAAATATGATTTGAGAAAGAATCTTTTTTCGTTTCACCCTAATGTATACAGTGTGGTCCATTAGGTGTGCAACAAATGGAAAAAAATTATTTGCAATTTTCATAAATTTAGTGCCTGGTTTTAAACCGTATAAGCAGTAGTGTCAGACCGAAATTTCGGTTTCGCTGGCAGTTTCGGTTTTGGCCAAAATTGTCCGAACACGAAACTGATTTTGGAAGTCGTCGTGCGCTCGCGTAATCGTAATTTATTTATTTTTAGACCTCCAGTATTTGAAAGTATATTTAAATTTAACATATTATAAAAATGAATAAAATGGAATAGTTTTCAAAAGCCTTTTTTTTGCTTGTCAAAATTTTTGGACCCCCTCCCCTCACCATAAAAAGAAGTGAGTTTCCGTTTCGGCCAAAACTGAAGCGATGGCCGAAATTTCGGTTTCGGTTTCGGCCGGGAAACCAGTTTCGGTCGGACTCTAATAGGCAGTAGTTAGTTTTATTAAAAGTTTAATGGTATACAGGATAAGTCAAAAGGATTGTAAACTGCTTAAGAGTAAAGTTCCCTTATTTTAAAAAATATAACAAAATGTCAAAAAGAAAAGTTGTTTAGAATCAAAATTTATGCAAAATACCAAGTCATGGCCTCCTATTCAATTTTTTATTTATTTTTTTTTATTTTAGGTTACCTGTTTTACACTTTTACATAAAAATTTAAAACAATTTTTATAATTGTTTAATAGTATACTAAGAGATGACAACAGTGGTAACACCGTGGGTGGTATGGCAAATAGCAACCCTTTTGGTACCTAACATCGCGAGGCAGAGGGATTTGTAGTCTGTCTGCAGCTTTGTCGAGTGATGGGTTGTTTTTTTGTCTTTTGAACCTGGTCAATCATAGTTTTATTTTAATGTCGAATCTTTGCTGTTATTACGTTATTTGGTTTTTTTATAATACACAAATACATACAACATAATAATTTTTAATAATAATTTATTGCATATTAATGATAATATTATGCACCTTGAAGATTGAACTCCTGTATGTGCATACTTCAATATGCTTAGTTTAATCAGTCATAACTAATATCACAGTTACATTTAAAATAATACATCAAATTTTAATTATATAATATAATATTAAATTATTAACAGATGGCCAAACTTTTTAATATTCACAATGTTTTTTACGAGGTTTTTTATTTCTTTTGAAATTAGATTCTAAATTTTTGGTGGTAGATAATTAATTGATCTAATATTATTATTGCTGCTAGGAATTAATAGTTATTCACTGGTTTTGGATCTTGTGTCATGAAAAAGGTTAATATATTGTTTTAGTTTGGAATTTTTATGAACAAAAATACAGAAGGAATAAACAACAAGGGATCGAACATTTAGGATGTCTCCATTGACAGGGCCGTTCCTAGGGTGACTTGCGCTGTGGTCCAAAAAATTAATGGCCGCCCCCAGAAGAAAATGTTACATATAAAAATTTTCAAGGACCAAAAAAAAAGGTTCCCACTTTCACAACAATGTACTTATTCTTGCTTTCTTTCTTCATTTTCATAAATATTTTTGAACAGCAAAAAAAAGTCCCCACTTTTAAAGAATACTTTTTTTTCTAATACTAAACGTTTTTTCCTACATACCGCCCTTCATTTCAAAAATGTCTGTCCTTTATTTCACAATTTTCCGCCCCTCCAGCGTTGCACCCTGGTGCCGTGCACCCCCGGTGTAGGGTCTGTAGAATACAATAGTAGAATATCTTTTGTTTTTTTTTTTGTATATGATTTTTAGAATATAATTTTGAAATATTTTAAGAGGATATAGTTTTCATACAGACCTCCTCACACAATTATTCCATATCATATTAGGGACTCCACTAAAGTTCGATATGGACAAGTATTAAAAAGTCAAGAAATAAGAAGTAGAACAGTTTTATTGTGTTTCTTATGCATTGCAAAAGTAAGAATAAAGAGTTTAGGTTCCAAAATACCATTTTTATTTTGGTGGTTTTTCGAAAAGAAACTAGTTTTCAATTAAGTTAAAGAAAAATGTTAACAGCTCCCTAAATTTACAAACAAAATGAGCTACATTTTATATGTGGGAAAAACGGTATAGAACACATTACCGTACCTTTGTAGTCGAGTACTACAGAAAGTGAGATGTAACTTTCTGCTAGACATGAAGTCCGGCTGCAAGATCTTTTTGTACAGCTAACAATGTAGAATTTTAAGCAATGTAGTTTTTAATTTAAACCAGATAAATATTACATTATTTTGTGATACACACAACTGAATAAAACTTACATATTTAAATCCATAAAAGAAGAATTCAACATACATTTCACATCTTCACTTGCATTTCCTGAAAACTGTACAATTTCCTCATTTTTTTCAGGTTTATTTTCTATAAATACATCATCAGGATCAAAAGATTCCTTTTAATTGATTCAGAGGAGAAATAATCATCAAGCCTCTTGAATCTTTCTGATTTTGATGGAAGTAGATGCAGAAAATACCGAGTCTTCTTTGTTGCACCCTGCTTCCTCATGTACATTTTTTAACTTTAATTTAACGATTTTGCTTGAAGTGGGTAATATCACTTTGTTATCATTGTTTTCCATTGTAAAAAAATCTTTAACGTTAAGAAAGGATATGTAGTACAGAAAAACAACGGTGTTTCAAAAGGAATGGTAAAACAAAACGCCAATGCACAAAAAAATATAAGGAGAAAATGAAAATAGAAATTGATGTCCTCCCTTGATTGATGCTTTCCTTAAATTGGGTCTAGTTGGACATCATCAGCCAGAAAAATATCTAAATGTATATTTATCCCGATAGGGCTATTTCAAAGAGTTAATCTAATAGCGAAACCCATTGAGAACTAGTTTGGCACTGGAGCGAGTTGATTGGTCTTGGGGGAAACGCGCCCTCTCAGTTGGCATGCACCAGTGACAAATTTATTCTACAGTTTTGGTTAGTTCTGGTTAGTTATTGGATTATATCAATATGCATAAGTTATAATAAAACCATAAATGTAATTTAATTATTAAATATTATCAAAGCGACGACAATTTACGTGGTTCCTCGATTCAAAAACCATTTTAAAAACTTTGTATATATGTATATAGAAATTACTGGTCGCTTATTTGTTATATACAGTGAGGTCCATTAACTATGCAGCAAATAGAGAAAACTTTTTATTTAAAATTACTTAGAAATTCTATTCTTCACAATAGTTGGTATATACTCGGGGTAATTATCTAGAAACTGCCCGCAACTCCGATTTTGACCAAATTTGTTATAAGGGGTTTTTTGGGCGCCGAGCACAAATCTGAAAAATTTGTAGTCGAAAACATTTTGTTTCCGAGATATCCATCATCAAAGTTGACATTTGAACTAACCTCATTTTCACCATTTCCCCTTCTTTGCACACAATTCTTAATTTAAAGCTAAAGTGACCACAAAATTCTTCAGATTCGTGATCAGAGCCCCAAAAACCCCGGTATATCAAATTTGATCAAAATCAGAGTTGCGGGCAGTTTCTACATAAGTACCGTACACGGTTCCAAACTATAATAATATTAGTATTTAGTTATGTTAAAATTGTAAGGATATATAGGGTTATAATGTTTAAAAATTGTTTAAGATTTAAGTAGGTACCTTTCTCAGGAAAAAAAACAATAATAAAATATAAAATTTATTAAGAATTAAAAGTTATGTCGGAATACAAAATGTCATGGACAGTACTGAAATTTTGAAACTTTTGAACTACCTACAACTAAATAACTTTTAAATTGAAGCGTATTTGAAAAACTTGAATATTTTTTGTATAAGAGGGTGTTTTAGAACTATGGGATCAAAATTCTAGGGATGATTCCTTATGGTCTTTTATGAATAAAAGTTCCTATAAACATATGTCCGGAGTTGCTTCCTTACTGAGATACAGGGCGTTAAAATTTAAGAAAAAAAATCAGTTTTTTCTAAATATTTTTAATATGCTTATGCCGATTTTGATGAAATTTGGTACATTTATTTAAAGGCGCTTATTTAGCCCTAACCATATTGTTACTATTTGGCCCAGTGGCGTCTCAGCGGGCACCGCAACTTATATTATTGAGCGAAAAAGTACGCAACTGACGTTTTTTGACGTTTTTATATATATTTTTTAATAATTAGGCAATTAATAATACAACTTTTTAGTCTCTTGTAATTTCTTCGTATCTTGCTTTGTTTTCGAGAAAAAGAAATTGGTTACTTTAAATCATTCTAAAAAGTAGCCCTAAACAACATAAAATTAAATCTAAAAATAAAGAATATCGAACTTAGTAACTAGGGAAAACGACAATTTTCGATAAAATACACGACTGCTTATTTATTTTAAGGCAAATAATTGTTTTATTTTAATTTTTACTTTATATCATGTTGTCTATGGGTACTTCTTAGAAGAAATTAAAGTAGCTTTAATATTTATCTCGAAAACGAAGGTAGATACCAAAAAAATAAAAGAAAATATAAATTTGTATTATTAATTGCTAAATTATAAAAAAAATATTGAAAGGTCAAAAAGCCAGTGGTGGTGGCCAGTTTTTCTCAATAATATAAGTTGCGGTGCCCACTAAGACGCCACTACACTCAATAATAACAATATAGTTAGGGCTAAATAAGCGCCTTATTACTTTTAATAAAAGTACCAAATTTTATCCAAATCGACCCAAGCACATTAAAAATATTTAGGAAAAACTATTTCTTTTCTTAAATTTTAACACATTGTATCTCATTGAGAAAGCAACTCCGGACATATGTTTATAGGAACTTTTATAAAGTAACATAAGAAATCACACCTTAAAGTTTGATCCCATAGTTCTGAAACACCCTGTATAATGAATAATACACAAAACTGCTTTCTTTAAAAATACAATATGAATAATAGTAAAAATAAAATAAAATAATCTTTATTGTATAGAAATAATCACATACAAAGGTGGAAAGTTCCGCCAGAAACATTTTACTAACCACCAACTAAAAAAGTATATAAACAAAACTAAACATATATAAAAACTAGAACAACAAAATATACATAGATACCAACAACAAGGACATATTCTCCGATACATGCTTCCATATTTTAGACTTAAAAACAGGTACACTTATCTTAAAAAAAAAAGATAAAGGAACCTGATTTAAAGAATTCTGTTCAGTGATAGGGTATACAGATTGCATTTCAGAAGCAAATGTTCACTTGATGAGCGTCTGTCCTATAAGTTAATAGTTCAATACCATATCATATCTCTTTCAGAATTACTACTTTGTGTATGAGCTCATATGAACATAACGCTTCTGTGCCATATTTTGACAAAATAGCTCCACAACATGTTGACTCACATGATCTCGACGAGACAGATTTTTAACATACCTAACACAAGAGTTCTGCACTTTTAGGATAATATTATGACCTTTATAAAATCTTATTAACATGTAGCAACTTTTATAAGTTAAGTTAGCAATAAAATAAACAATATGTTATATATATATATATTTGTGGCGAGCAGTGGTGTAGTGGCTAGCGTGTCAGCCTCTTACCGCAGCGATCCGGGTTCGAATCTCGGAGTCGGACATCGGATTTTTAATAGCTCGTCATCTCACAGTTGGTAATGGCAAACCACTGTGTAGTATTCTGCCATTTCTAGGTAGTAGTTATTTAAAAATAACGTCCGTGGTGGCACTACCGCGTTGTCTAAAAGGTGCTGTGAAATGCAACTGCATGTTTCAGTGCTTGGATAACGTTGACGGAACACGACAATATTTGGTTAAACTTCCAGTAACCCGGCACTCACGGTACACTGGTATTTAGGTATAAGCCTTCGTGAGATGTCATAAAGATTTAAAAAATATATATATAATAAAATAAAAGTTGTATCTGTTGGCTGCATCATGTTTACATTTTGGTTATTTATGGGCTATTTTACATGAATTTCTTTTTTTATTGTTGTTGATGTCTGTTGTAAAAAGAGAAAGGCAAATATACCTAAATTATATTTTATAAAATAAATTTTATAAAAATGACAATAATATTCATAACCAAAAAACCGTAAGGAGATTCTTTAAAAAGAAACTATAAATTGAGCTGTTATTACTTCTTACGTCTTAACGCTTAAGCCTAAAGTTTTACGGCTTACGTTACTCAAACTATAATTCAGGCTTTATTTTTGAATATTTACAGTTCAAAACATTGTTTGCACAACCCTCGACACTTTAAAAGTTATTTGCGAAAAGTTTCATAACTACACTGATTGCATTTAATTCAAAATTTTTGTGCCTGATATGTCAATGATCACACGGATCGCTTTAAAACATAACAACATCTTTGGGATTTTTGTTGGTAAGAATACGTCTCTTTAAAAGGTGCTTGGAAACGTTTTGATAAATACACTAATCGCATTTAAACACATCAACATCTTCGGGATTTTTGTGCCTCCGAAGATGCCTTTTTAAATAACTTTTATGCTTAGTTTTATAATCACACTGATCGCATTTGAATATATCAACTTCTTCGGGATTTTTGTGAATGAGAAGATGCGTCTTTAAATGATATTTATGCAAAGTTTTATAATCACACTGATCGCATTTAAACATATCAACATCTTTGGGATTTTTATGCATGAGAAGATGCTTTTTTAAATCACCTTTCCACACAGTTTTATAATCACACTGATTGCATTTAAACATATCTTCCGGATTTCCATGCCAAAGAAAATGCTTCTTTAAACTATTTTTGTGCAAAGTTTGAAAATCACACCGATCGCATTTAAATATATTAACATCTTTGGGATTTTTGTGCCTGAGAAGATGCGCCTTTAAATTACTTTTCTGCAAAGTCTTGTAATCACACTGATGACATTTAAACATGTCAACATCTTCGGGCTTTTTATGCCTGAGAAGATGCACCTTTAAACTATTTTTGTGCAAAGTTTGATAATGACACTGATCGCATTTAAACATATCAACATCTTTGGGATTTTTATGCATGAGAAGATGCTTTTTAAATCACCTTTCCACACAGTTTTATAATCACACTGATTGCATTTAAACAAATCTTCCGGATTTCCATGCCAAAGAAAATGCTTCTTTAAACTATTTTTGTGCAAAGTTTGAAAATCACACCGATCGCATTTAAATATATTAACATCTTTGGGATTTTTGTGCCTGAGAAGATGCGCCTTTAAATTACCTTTCTGCAAAGTCTTGTAATTACACTGATGGCATTTAAACATGTCAACATCTTCGGGCTTTTATGCTTGAGAAGATGAAGGTTTAAAACACCTTTTCGAAAAGTTTGAAAATCACACTGATCGCATTTAAATATATTAACATCTTTGGGATTTTTGTGCCTGAGAAGATGCGCCTTTAAATTACCTTTCTGCAAAGTCTTGTAATCACACTGATGGCATGTAAACATGTCAACATCTTCGGGCTTTTATGCCTGAGAAGATGAACGTTTAAAACACCTTTTCGAAAAGTTTGATAATCACACTGATCGCATTTAAACATAAAAACATCTTTGGGATTTTTATGTCGAAGAAGATGTACTTTTAAACTCACTTTGTGTAAAGTTTGATAATGACACTGATTGCATTTAAACATATCAATATCTTCGGGATTTTTATGCTTAAGAAGATGCCTCTTTAAACTCGGTTTGTGCAAAGTTTGAAAATCACATTGATCGCATTTAAACTTATTAACATCTTCGGGATTTTTATGCCTGAGAAAATGCAGTTTTAAATTCCTTTTGTGCAAAGTTTGAAAATTACACTGATCGCATTTGAACGTCTCAACGTCTTTGGGATTTTTATGCATAAGAAGATGTCTCTTTAAATCACCTTTTTTAATAGTTTCATATTCACATTGATAACATTTAAACATATCAACATCTTCGGGATTTTTATGCCTGAGAAGATGCCTCTTTAAACTCGGTTTGTGCAAAGTTTGAAAATTACACTGATCGCATTTGAACATATCTTTGGGACTTTTATGCACAAGAAGATGTCTCTTTAAATTGCCCTTTTCAGTAGTTTGATAATTACACTGGTTGCATGTAAACGTATAATTATCCATATTTAAACTGCTTCTGAATCCAAATTTGTGCTTCAAGTTCTGTTTGGGAATTTTTTGACGATTATTCTTGATATTCTTCTCATTATGTTTTTCTTGACTAATGCAATTAGCCAACACCCTAAAAAATAAGTACAAGGCGTTTATATAGTGATACTCAGTAATAAAAAAATCAATAGCTAAATATAGTTTGTTTACAATATTAATGTCCAAATTAGAATTATAATCATTCGATTACTGTAACTTATATTAATATTAATTGAAACAATATAGCATCTATTTGGGATATTTATTTTGCGTGGTTGACATAGTCTACAAAGACCAGTATAAAATCTAAGTACTTAGTAGTGTGACTTTAGGGTTGTCTTTATTTCAGTTTCATCTCATTTTTATTATTAAAATACTTAAAATATATTATTATTGTATTTTAGAGCAATTCAACAACATAGAAGTGTTACGAATTATTTTGTACAAATAACTGCTACCTAGAAATAATTCTATAAATTAGGAATACCTTGTTTTAGTTTGTTCCAAATCTTCATCCTTAATGTCCACTTCCTCGTTTTTTATTTTCCACTCATTAATTCTGGATGGATTATTAAATCTGTAAAAAAAAATGTCTTCAAAATTACACAAAAAAAATATACAGACTCCACAGACGGGTTTAACAAGAGGACTAATGACCAAAAATGTCAATGTTCGAAGAAAAGTGATTCTTCATAAAAATTTTTTGCTTGTAAAAAAAAATTGAATTCACGAAGAGAAATGTTGATTTTGTATAGAGGGTTCGCAAAAACTTTTACAATACATGAATTTTCTCCAAGCGTAAACCATCTTTATTTTTTATTTTTAAGCAAAATATCATTTACAGAATTTATTAGGAATAGCAGTTTGACTGACTTTATTAAAATTACAGAAGTATCAAAAAGTTTCATGAAACTGATTTTGAAGTTATCAAAAATAAATTATTTTAAATTTTTATAATAAAATTACCTCAAAAACTCTCATACATCTCAACACCGCCTTCCTCAAATTCCCACACAAGACAATTTTCAGCTGTAAACAAAAAATGTGATCAAGGCTTTTCGCCAAATTATGGAATTCAATAAAATTTTTGTATTATTGATTTTAGCGTTTACAAACATTATTCTAAAAAATTTTCCTAATGACATTTTGCTTAAAAAATGAAAAATAAGGATATTATTCTTGGGAGAAAAATCAATAACTTTTTGTGATAGGACGAAATCAACATTCTCTCTTCGTGAATCCTATTTTTTTTTGCAAGCAGAAATCTTTATGAAAATAACTTTTTCAAAAAATAAAAATATTTTTGTTCCATTTGTCCTCTTGTTAACCCCATCCGGTGAACAGTCTGTCAGAAAAGTCGTGCCAACTCGATGCTTTCAATTGAGTTTCTGGGTAAGCCCTGTTTTAAAACCTTTCATAATACAATTGACGCGTCAGTCTTACTTTGTTATTGCCTTAGACCATATATGGGCAACCGCCGGCCCGCTGTATCATTTAATCCGGCCCGCGACGATATATTTCAAAAATTTAATTAAAAAAAAAATAATAATAATCACACTATTTACTCAAACTCACGGAATCAAGTGAGCGAGCAAGTCGAGTGGCGCCGATCATCAAAGACTAAGGCACAATAGAAGATTCATCTAGTGTAGAACAGTTGAGAACAAATCTTTAGTTGTGGCTCACTCTGATGATCGCCGCCACTAGGCTTGCCCGATCACTTGATTCCGTTTTCAGTTTAATGCTGCCGCCACACATTGGGCGAGACTTGTGGCCGAATTATTTGTCGAAACATTTATTTATTTATTTATTTATTTATTTATTTATTTATTTATTTATTTATTTATTTATTTCAACGGACAAAGCCATTTTTACAAAAAATAATTACAACAATAGACTATAAACTAAAGTGTTCAAGGATTAAACAATCAAGAACAAATACAAAAGTAAACAAATTTAAATAGGGATATGTATCTAAATACTGGTTTCACCTTCACTAAACAGATTTAAAACTAGCCGTCTAAAACTAACAAGTCGTTGGCCAAAAGGATCCAAATTATGAATGTTAACAAATCGACACATTCTCGCAAGTGGGGAGAAATAGCCATAATTTGTATGATGAAACGCAACATTGAACAACACGCTACCACGGGTTCTGTGCAGTGTATTTAAGGATATTTTTTGTAAAAGAGATGGGCAAGAAACATTACCATTTACAAGTTTATAAAAGAAAATAGCATCAGCAAGAGTCCTGCGGTTTTCCAAAGTAGTAATTTTGAAAGCATTTGATACTAGTCTATAATCAATATAAAAATTATTTCGATGAATATTTATTCCAGCCTTAAAAGCTAAAGTACGTAGAAATCTACGCTGCACAGATTCAATTTCGACAGTACTACATTGGTAATGGGGAGCCCAAACCACAGAGGCATATTCTAAACCCGAGCGAACCACTGAACAGTACAACAATTTAAATGTATTAGGCGTAAAATGTTTGCTGTTTCTCGTAATAAATCCCAAATTTCTTAAACCACTCTGAACTATGTTCTTAATATGATTACGAAAAGTTAGTTGACTGTCCAATAGCACACCCAGATCCTTAACCTCAGTAAGCGATAATAATATGAACTATGAATTATGTATATATTTCAAGCACTAGTATTGACACTTGTCTCATTTATTGACCAAGTCAAAAACCATTACCAATATGGCTGGTTTTTACTAATTTTACCTTTTTAAATAATTTTATTAAATAAATGTAATTTTTATTACATTCGAAATGGTTAGTATGTACATTTTTTAAAATGCGATTTTATAAAAACGGTAAAAGATATGGATGCAAAGAAGGTATACCTTTTTTTCGTAGAAAGAAGATAAAAAAATAATTGGTTAAAACTACCCCTGTGCAGCTAGCATGCGGGTTTAACAAAAACATTACCATATGGCAAAATGTCATGACCACTTTATATTCGGACACTGCAACTAACCATAAATGTCAAAAATCCATTTTATTTAAGTACGTTCGTGAAGTCATATTCTGACATTACATTGAATTTTAGAGAAATAACAATGTTAATACACACAACGCCAAAAGTTATGGACCCCTGTAGTATATCTTGGTTATAAAGAATCCTACATGTTTTTTAGTATCAGATAAAAATATTATTTTATTTAAAAAATAAAAAAGATCACATTCTTATTTGGAGATAAGAGTTTTGTGGTTTTTTGCGAAAATTTGAAATTGTTTAGTTACTTTTATTTAGTTTTTTGCATTTTTAAATACGCAAAATTTACATTGTTATAACTGAAAATGCTAGGACGTAAAAGTTCTGTTTATAACAGAGCAAGAATAATTGCTCTGCATGAATCTGGATTTTTCAATCACCATATTTCAGCCACACACAAATATTCCAAGATCTTCTGTGAGTCGAATCATCAACAGGTAGCAAGAAACTGGAAATGTGGAAAGATTTTCTCGTAGTGGACGGCCACGTGTATCTACCGAAAGGGAGGACAGATATGTTTTCCAATTTACCCGCTGAAATCGAAACGCAACGGCCCCAGCCATTAGAGATCATTTCCAAGGTACGTTCAACCGCGTAATTCCAACTAATACCATTCGGAGAAGACTTCACAGCGCAAATTTACGGTCCGGAGGATTTTTAAGGGTACCTCTTTTAATGCCTCGATGCCGTGCTGCCCGCTACCAGTGGGCGAGAAACCATAGGGAATGGCTTTTAGCCCAGTGGGAAAGAGTCCTTTTCTCTACGACGAATTCGGTCTGATCAGTGTGATGACCATCGTCAAAGGGTATGGAGAGAGCCAGGGCGTCAGTCAAGACTCAACTATCCTCGTGAAGTCGTTCCCTATCAAGGGAGAACAGTAATGTTCTGGGGGATAATTTACAACCATCGAACCCCATTAATGCACATACAACAAAATATGACTGGCGAAATTTACATGGAAAATGGTATTAGGCCAATTGTCATTCCTCTCCGCTATAAAACTAGAGAGAATTTTATTTTTATGGATGATAACGCCAGACCACATCGAGGCAGAAGAGTTCAGGAGCTTCTTAATGCTGAAGAAATCAACAGATTAGAGTTGCCAGCTAATTCTCCAGACATGAATCCAATTGAGAATTTGTGGGATATTGTTTTCAGAGCTATCCAGTATTTCTTTTATTTAAGCCACATACATGAACTCAAAATATTTTTTCAACTAAATTAAAATCATTATGGACAATACTTTAAATTAGTCCTTTTAAATTTTTTCTAAATAAATTAAAAGTATAAAAAGTTCTAGGGGGTCCAAGCCTTTTGGCGTTGTGTGTAAAATAAATTTGCTCGCAAATTAGTATTTGTATATATGAAACTTTAAAATAATATTGTTGGGCTCTTAGTAGCAATCTATGTTTTTAACCTTTAATTTTATAAGATTTTAAGTAACTTTAATAGCTAACGCTTTTTCATAATGTTTTTAGATTAGCTTGCATTCCCCATTGCAAATACCAACACCTGGCCAGTACTATTTCAGCGTACCATTAGACAGTACAGCTGTGGTTGGTATGTTACAACCAAAGATGATTACAACATCGAACTTGGTTAATTTATACAATGCTGAAGACAGGGGTTGCTTTTTACCCTCAGAAAAAAGCTCAGATATTTCAAGATATACAGTCAAATGCATTGTTATATGCAGTGTTTTACCGAGTTTGTGATGGATTTACATAATTGCACCCTTTTTTGGAATCCAAGTTAGTCTTTTAATATTTACCGCTAGCTTTAAACAAGAAAGCAAATTTATAAACAAAATTCTTTAAAAAAAAAAAACGTATATTTGCTTTAAATTTTGCTTTGTTTTGCAAAGTGTTTAATTTTTAATGTGTAATGTAAAAATAAATGACCGTTGATTGAGAGATGACTAAACAGTTTTTAAACTTTAAATTTTGACATAAAGTTTAATTCTCTACAACATTTTCTTTTACAATTTTCTTATATTTAAAAATTTTAAGTAATTCTTGAGCCTTTTTAATATTTTCACTTATAACTCGCCCTGTATAATACCAGTCAAAATAAAATTTTGTATTTCTTAGTTTTGAACAAAATGTTGGTTTTATTTGTCCTTTTGTAACACCTATCCTGGGACACACTGTATAATATAATTGTGGTTTGGCGTATGTGATCGACGTAAACGCAAAATAATACATTACGTTGTGCCTCTTTTTTATGGTTAAAATAGAGTTAAAGCAAGACGCAGACGACTAACCTTTACTTTTTTAGAATTTGCTGTTAAGTTTTATAAGCTGGATATCACTGAACATCAATAACTAAATTATTTTTGTATTGAAACGTTAAAGAGATGTTTTTTGTTTCCTTTATAAAATTTACCATATTTTTAAATTAAAACATCAAAGAAAACAATTTGCCATCGGTATTTAATCGTATCCGTTCAGTTTGATAGGCTATAATAAAAGACTTCTTGGAAGAGAGACAAATACAAATCAGAATTAATAATTCTTACTCAAACAGCTTTACACCAGAACAAGGGACTACCCCAAGGATCACCATTATCACCCATTACTATACAATATATATTGCCATGATATATACGACACAAACCAAGGAATCAATCCACATCAGTATATATTACAATTTGCTGATGATACTGCACTGATAGCACATGCTAATTCCTTAAAACAGACTATAGAAAATTTGCAAGAGTTAATGAACACAACACTAACATGGTTTCATCAATGGAGGCTACATCCAAACCCTAACAAAATCGCAGTTTATAATCTTCCATCATAATATTAAAGATAATTCCCCTACAATCAAGATAGCCAATCTGGAAATTCAGCCCAAAGTGTCAGCGAAATATCTAGGAATAATAATTGATAATAAAATGAACTTTAATCAGCATACATCCAACATCAAAAGAGGACTATAGCCAGAGCAAAACATTTTAGAAATTTAACATTTAAAGACCGGGCATAAGCAGAACAACCGCTACCCGAATTTACAAATCCGTATGCAGACCCTCCTTGAATATGGTCATACTATGTTCCTCAACCTAAGAAAAACAGCATTAAAAAACCTTGAAGTTGCTGAAACCACTTCAATACGCATTATAACAAAAACACGACATCCAAGGAATCCCCTACACAATCCATCGAACCAGCTACTGTACAATATCACTCAAATCCAACCAATCTCGAACAGGCTAATACAATTATCCCAGAAATTTGCCTCGAAACAGCACAACATTGACCGCCTTCAACCATTGTGTACCCAAAGAACTATACACCAGCAACAGAATCCACCATATAGATTTCCAACAAGAACAATTTTTGAACAGCTACAAGAAATGAACAATCAATAACCACCCTTATACGAACATTTTTTTTGTCTATCAATTTTTTCAAAATACTATACCTGTACCATAACAATGATTAAAAATTAATATTATTTATATAAAAATACTGGGCAGCAGGACCTAGGTCAATAGCCCATTGGCATAGTATATATGTATTGTCTTTGGACAAACCACGAAGGCTAAAAGCCTAAATACTAACGTACCGTGGGTGTCTTAAGCGAGGTAAGAGGGAGTTTGTTGACACGGGACTTAAATACTTGAAGATTTGGGGGAAGGAAAGACCTCCGCGGGCAGCAGGTTCCACAATCTAGAAACTCTAGGGATAAAAGAACGAACAAAGTGGGAAGTTCGGGGCCCGTCCAGTTGACCGTATAGGGATGCATACGCGCGGAACCACGAGTTTCTCTGTTGGGAACCGTGAGTGGAGGAACTATACTGGACAATTCTTCAGAGCAGAAGCCATGGAAGTACCTATAAAAGCGATAAATCCCCCACAGCCCGACGATGGGCAAGAGAGGGAAGCCTTTCTGTAAGTGAAGGATCATTAATGAGACGAATAGCTCTTCTTTGAATAGAATCAAGAATGCTTAGGGTTGTGGGGGACGCCATGCCCCAGATATGAGAACAATATTCCAAGGGAGGTCGGATTTGGGACACATATAAAGTGTATAAATTAGAAGCGAAAATACTTTTTGGCTCGAAAGAGAAATCCAAGCTTTTTTGAAGCTGCCGTGGCTATAGATACAATGTGTTTATGCCAGTTAAGGTTACTTTCAAATGTGACGCCCACAAGATTGAAGGTGTCTTTGCTCTGTAAAACTTGGCCGCTCATAAGTAGAGGATGAGTATTTGATGACTCTTTTCGCGACAAGGAACATGATTGTGTTTTGATGCATTAAAATGGACGAGATTTTTAGCGCCCCAATCCAATATTAAATTAAGATCCCGCGAAAGAGATATCTGCATCGCTCTGCGTTTGTTTTCCAAGTCAGGTTTAGTGAATGGGTTTAGGAACCTGAAAACTGGAGTGAAGGGTACTATCGTCGGCGAAACTATGAATGGAATTAGTTGTGGACGAGAGAAGGTCGTTGATGTGGAAGAAGAAACAATGTTGGTGCCAGAACTGAGCCCTGAGGGACCTCAGCATTTACTTGGTGAAAGCTGAAATAAATGGCCGTCCACAATAATTGATATGTCGATCAGATAGATAACTAGAGAGCTGGCGCGAGCTAGCGGAAACACCTCTTCAGGAAGTCTCTCTCCTGGCTAAGAAGTGCGTTAATCTGGTCAAAAGTCGCTGGGACATATCAAGAGCAACGATCCGGACTCACCTAGAACTCGCTAGAGACTTATTCCTGAAAAGCAGTGACATGGTTAGATTCAAGCTGTAGATCTTGCAGCGAAACCATACTGCCTGTCATGCAAAATTTCCCAGTGCTTCAAGCATCAGCAAGAATCTAGGAATTGAATTACCTTTCCGCAATACTTATGAACAAACCGCCATAAATCGAAATTGGTCTGTGAGTTGTATTTGAAAGAGATTTAGATCTTGGGACAATAGGTTGAACACGTGCAGCTTCCAGCCTCCGGAAAGATACCTGTGTCGTAAGAAATTCGAAAGAGCCGAGAGTTAAGATTGGTGGAAGTTCTGAAGCACATTTTTTTAAAACGATTGCTGGTATGCCACCAGCCCAGACGATTTCTTAAAGTGTTAAGGAAGAAAGGATACGCTTAATGTGTTTTATAAAACTAATCTTTTTTCGGGTTTAAATAGTTTAGTACTAATTTTAATTACGATATTAGTGTTCAGAAAAATTTACTGATTGTAAAGTAGTAATTATTTCCACAAAAATATAAATATAAACAAAAAATAGTGTAATTATGAGTAATAGATCCTGTAAATATTGCAACGAACCAGTGAATCAGAAAAACCATGGGTTTCAGTGCAGTGGTTTTTGTGCCTTGTTTGTGCATGGAGAATGTGTAAACATCGTTGGTCAAGAGCTCGAAGCTATCCGCTTTAAAGGTGTCCGATGGGTATGCGACGAATGCCGTATACAGTCCGCCAACACTCCTAGAACACGTACTTCGTTCGCGGGTGGTGCCACCCCTGTTCAGGGCCCACCGGCTGGTTCCAGCGACATTATGGCTAAACTTCATGATATACAGGGGCAGCTAACGTCCCTAATGGAATCCGTAAATTTCTGTAGCAACAAAATTTCAGATTTTGAACAAAGGTTCCTTAAGCTAGAGGAACGAGTTAAAAAAATAGATACGGTAGTTGCAGAAAACAAAAGACTTAATTCCAATGTTCAGCGCCTGGAAGACAGGGTTGGTGAGTTGGAGCAGTTATCAAGATCTGCAAATATAGAAATCCAGGGTATCCCAGAAAAGGACAACGAAAATTTGCTCAACGTGCTGGATAAAATAGGAAATTATATTAACTATAAAATTATGCCTGACAAGGTGGAGTATGTGCACAGAGTACAACTTAATAAAAATTCCAATAATAAAATAAAAAATATTATTGTTCGCTTTACTTCCCCCAAGGAAAAAGAAAATATTTTATCCGCAGCAAAAGTTAAACGCTTACAAAAAGAAAATGGATCTCCCATCATGAAAATCGAGGGACTCTCTGATAACCTCTACATTAACGAACACCTTACTCTTTCAAATAAAATTCTTTATAAAGACGTTAGAGCTGCTGCTAAAGCAAAAAACTATAAATTTTTCTGGACCAAAAATGGCTCTATATTTGTGAGAAAAGTGATACATCCCGTGTACTGTTGATAAGAAATAAAGATGCCATTAAAGATATGTAAACACTCTAAACCAATTTAATTAACAGTAAAAGAAGAAAAAAATATATATTACAATGGGGAGCAACTTACATGTTTTTTATCAAAACACCCGTGGTCTTCGTTCTAAAACTGTACACTTTTATCATAATTTAATTTCTGCAAATTATGATGTTATCTGTATCACAGAAACATGGCTGAACAGTAGTGTGTTTTCTAGTGAGCTTTTCACTAGGGAATACAATGTCTTTCGCCGTGATAGAGAATGTGCGGGTTCATTAAAGAAGGACGGAGGTGGTGTGCTTGTGGCAGTTAAATGTGCATTACAGGCAAGGCGCTGTAGTGACCTTCAGTCGGATGCGGAGGACGTTTGGATTTCTCTTATGGACTCAAAGGGTAGTAGAATGTATATTTGTTGTGTTTATCTTCCCCCTGGTGATAATAACGCTTTTTTCTTCATTCATTGGTAATTTATATAGACACGAATCTCTCATTTCTAAAAAGCGATTACAATAGTCGGTGATTTTAACCTATCAAATGTAAACTGGATAAATGTCATAAATGAAAACTTCTTTCAAGCCACGCAAGTGGATGAAAGATCTTCCCCCTATCTTATCGATGCCTTCTCGTACTCTGGGTTAATGCAGGTTCCCAATAATATTCGTAATTCTAACAATAGAGCACTTGATCTCATATTGTGTAATCACTCCATTGATCTCTTGCATGAATCGTTCATATTCTGGTTTGGTGGACGGGGATAGACATGCATCATCACTTATAAATTTTATATTAAAAATGTTACCCAACTAAACCCCCTCGTCCCTGAAAGCAGTTATCTTTAAAATTGCAATAAGGCAGATTATGTGCAATTAATAATGATTTGGCTGACATCAGACTGGGAGAATCTTTTCTGGAAAAAGTCATTGGAAGAAACTGTTGACTTATTTTATTTGAAATAAATAAAGTAATTAACAGACATGTGCTATCTTATAAAATAAATGGTAATACCCTGTATCACACAAACTGAAGATACAATAAGAACAGAAAGAAAAAAACAAGCATCACAAAAAATTTAAAGATTTAATGATAAGTATCTTATCTTACATTCCACTCGCCTGCGTCTTCAGTCAAAACAATTGATGAGAAGGGATTTTCAAGACTTTGCACGCGTGCATCGGAGGCAAAAATTTAAACAGATGCTAAAAACTCTGGAATTATGTGTTAGCAAAAAAAAAAAGTCTTATGTTTCCAATACCTCAAGAACTTCATTTTGAGGGTCGTAATGCCTCCGATGGCCAAAGTGTAAGTAATCTCTTCGCAGATTTTTTAAGAGCGTCTATGTAAACCGTATAATAATATATAAAGAGTAAAGTCAATACTTATGGTGATGGGTCTATTGTTATCCTCCCGGTACGGTCGTCGATATAATTAGAGAGAGTTAGATGTGCAGTAAGGTCCTGGGCCTGATGGTATTTCCCATTATTGATAAATAAATGCACATGGTAAACTTAGCTATCCCACTATGTATAATTTATAATTTATCCTTAAAAAACTGCACATTTTCCTGAAAGATGGAAACTGTCACATTTAATACCTTTACATAAAGTGGAGATAGAAACAGCAGACACAAATTATAGACCTATAACCAAACTTTCAATTTTTCCAAAAAATGTTAGAGAAAATTATTGGTATGTGGTTTGATTCTAAAAAACAGTATTCAATATTATTATTTAGAAGAACAGCACAGTTTTTATCCTGACAGGAGTCTAGAGACGAACCTCCTCTGTTATTCACTCAATATGTTTGTCAAACAATTGATAACCAGAGGTCAAATGAAATGTGTCCTGGCTTCAACAAGGCTTTGACAAGATCAGTCATATATATACTGGCAGAGAACTTGCTGAGGTCAAATCTCAACGCAGGACTTATTTAGTGGGTTTTGATCCTATAACTGTCATCGCAAATGCAGGTTGTTACAGTGAGTGGATTCCACTCCAGAGCCCAACATAGCCACCTCAGGGTGATCCCACAAGGCAGTCACCTGGGACCTCTGCTTTTTTTATTATTTACCTATTAATAATATAAAAGAACTAACGCCCACTCAACTCCAAATTCGCTTCTGCACGCCGACGATCTAAAAGATATTTCGTCAGAATCACTGCAACAGTGAAAGGACTGCTACAGGCTTCAAGAGGACCTGAATAGACTGCACACATCACCTGTAGAAACCTTAGCCTTTTCTAAACTTAAAAAAATGTCAATCGATAATGTTTTTCCCAAAAAGACAAATCTAATAAATTATAATTATTCCATCAACAATCACGAATTGGAAAGTGTCAATAATATTAGAGACCTAGGTGTCATACTAGATCACCAGTGGTCTTTCAGGCCTCATTTTTGAAAAAATGAGTGATGGCTGAGGCAAGTAAAATGTTGGGATTCATAAACGTGAACATGTAAGGGTTTAAAAGCCCAAGTACGTTTAAACCCTGTGTGCTCCTATGTGTGAAGCAAGTTAATCTTTTGCATCGGTTATATGGAGCCCGCATTACAATGTACACTCTAAAAGAATTGAGTCAATTCAAAATAAATTTATAAAAATGTTAGCTTTTAAACTAAAAAACAACGAAGATGTTGAAAGAATTTAAAATTAACAGTTGGCCCAATCTCAGCGGTAGTGACCAGTTTAAAGAACGGTAGACTCGGTTACGATTTATAAAAGAGTTAAAAGGGATGGGTCCAATTGTGAAATCTTAGATACAGAATCCAGCCAGTGGGCATTAAACTTATTGGCCACATTTCTGGATCACCATCTATGTTAATATCTTATTTTTGGTTTCACTAATTTCACTTGACAATTGCCTCCACTTTTGTTTTATTATCCGAAGTTCTTCAGACGCCTCGAAATCAATCTTTTGCATTTTAAGAGTAAGGAGCCATGTTGCTTTTTTCTTTTCACTATACAAAGATTTATATCTAATATTTATATTTTTTAATACAGATACACTTACCTCTAATTGTTTTTACATTCTCTAATCTCCGGCTTTTTCAACGTGTGTTTTGTTGTTTTTACGGGTTGTTAATTTAGGAACTTTTTTAAATGGAAAACAGTTATTAAAGTGAAGCAAATATCAATTTTTGCAAATTCATTCCGATCGATCGTGTTACACAGGGAAGAGGAATTATCTGAAGAGAGTATTTATATTTTGTCTCCAACGATATTCTCTGTGATACCCTTTTTTTAAAGGTTAATATATATTGTTTTTATAAAAAATTCGTTTAAAGATATGTTGGTCGGAGCTTCTTGTAAAATTTTAGTGATATTTTTCTTTTGCTGTATGATCGAAATGTGAGAATGCAAAACCTCTGATGTAAAATTATACCAGAATTGGTTAATATGTTGTCATTTACATCTCTGACTGGATTCTGTAATCCTTGTTGGCTCATTAATAGTGTGATACATTAAATGAATTAATAATAGACATAATATTTAGCACATATTTTGTTTCAACAAAAAAAATCTACATTTAGATCTCCTGAAATTATGATGATGTTATTTTTTATTATTCATATTCAGAAATTCTTCCAATTTATATGGAATAATTTAATATCGCCGTATCTCGGTCTATATAACGAAATATATAAATATCTTTTACTATTAGAAATTAATTCACTCTCTACTTCTAACAAGTCTAAAAATGATTTTCCTACATGCTAATTTATTTACGTCTAGTCTTACATTTACAACCATTTTTAACATAAATTGCACAACCACCATGTCTATTTATTCACTGCTCTGCCAGAAACTTGCTGCTAGATCTGGAAGTCTTTTTATATTATACTGAGGTAACTGTTCACTTGTTTTCCAGTGTTCTGTGGCACATAAAACGACACAATCTTTTTGCTCTCAGAAAGTCATCCAAAGGTTAACACTATTTCCAATGGACTGTAAGTTCTGATGGATTACACTAATTTTGTCAGCACACAGAGGGCTTATGTGTTTTTCTCTTCCTGAATTGTTTTGGCTTCCTGCTTAGGAGCCCCTAATTCTGTAATAAAAAAGGTTCATCATCTTGACTACTATCATAATTTGTATGTTGCCGATGCTTTTCAAGTTTTTGCCAAATATGCAGGGCATTTGCGTCTCGGGCCGTATGTATTCTGTCTTTCATGCGTTTGCAATTTGGACAATCTAATGAAGTATTTTCAGAACATTGCCTTCCTTTATGTTTTCCACACACTTGTGGTAACATAATTCACCTTTGCAGTATTTGGCCACGTGACCAAAAGCATTATTTATAACACATAGCCAAATTATTGTATTCTTGGACATATGCCCTGGTTAAATCAAAGCTTAGGTTATGTTTTTATTACCCACTTAAATATTACTGGATTTGTTTGCAATATTCAGTTTTCCTTGTTTTTATTTCGGCATTCCTTTTTGGCAATAAATTTAATTTTTCTTCTATACCTTCTCCAAAGACTACTTGAATCTGAGGGGTTATCCGTTACAAGTTCTTTTATAAAGGTTTGCGTCATACCCTTTTACTATCCCCGTTATCATAAACATGGGATCGGTGTTCTCTCTTTTTTATTTCAGTTCACTATGACTTTCTAATATTTTGTGCCACTTTTTTGTTGGGATTCATTTATGACACTCCACAATAACTACCACTGATGAATCTTTAATATTCTTAAAATTTTCGGAAAATCATTAATTTTGCTACGCTTTTGTTTAATTTATTTTAATAATTTTCTTGAGTTACCTTCTTCTTTCAATCTAATTATCGTTTCATATCCCATGGCTCCGACCCCATAGGGCGTCGTGCGGAAAGCCATCCATATCGAAGACCACTCCTCGCGTCCGCTCGGTCAGTGATCTTCGGCCAAATTCATTTGCCTCAGTAGACGAAGGGATCCAAGGACAACAGATTTCTGCATCTTCATCACCAGTTGTTCAGATGTATTTTCACATGCTGGAATGTACCTCATTTCCCTTAATATGTTATTCTTCATGCCTCCCAAAACGCCAATTATCAGGACAACCAATCGCACGGTATACTCCGGATAGAGCCTCCGAAGTTCGCCAAGAAGATCTTGATATTTGGCTCGTTTCTCCCGTTCTTTTATATCGATGTTAGTTTCCGCTGGGGCGGAGAACTCTATTACATACATGGTGTGGTTTGTCTTATCAAGGAGAACGATGTCGGGTTTATTCGCTTGAATTTGATGCGTTGTTGGGAACGCGTAGTTCCAGTATATGCGACAGTTGTCATTTTCCACTACTGCCTCAATGTCTCCGGGAGCAAACGGCAGTATTGCTGTTTCATCGATGCCGTAGTAATGCCTCAGGTGATAGTAAAGTACCCGAAGAGCGTCATTATGCCGATGGATGTAGCTATTGACAGCATGCACTGGACAAGCTGACAATAAATGCATAAGGGTTTCGGGTTGCTGTCGACAGGCTCGACATGCGGTGTCAAGAACGTTGGAAAATTGGCTTCGGTACACCAATGTGTTTATCACCCCATCTTGGCATGCTAGTAAGAATCCTTCGGTCTCAGACTTAAGCTCGGCGGATTTCAAAACCCAAACGTAAGCTTTCGAGATAGATCGAGTCTATTGATGTTTCTGTAAAAGACTCCGTGCTGCGGCTTATTGATGTGATCTTCTAAGAGCATCCGTTGTTCGGCTCTTTTAACTGCAGCTGTTACAGCACTAGACTCCTGTCTTATAAGTGATTGGTCGTCATTAGAATCTATTTCAAATCTGAGACCGAATTTCTCCGCGGCTCGCTCGGCTGCCTTGAACAAAAATGCTCCAACATTGGCCATCTCATGTTCTTTTACTAACTGCAGCAGTGGATCCGTGCTTTTGGCAACCTGACAAGCAAGACTCAAAACCAAACGATCATGCATACACTCCAAGCTTAAAAGGCCGCGACCTCCTGATGGCGTGAGAGGTAAATGCGGAGACTGATGAGCGGGGATGGATGCTGCGGTGAAGATGCATCATTTTCGTGTGCTAACGTCCAGTTCGCGCAACTCTTCTCGCGTCCACTTAACTACTCTCAAACGAATAAAGCAATACAGGAACTGCCAGCATGTTAGTTGCAGCAACCTTATTCAATCCTGATAGTTCGGATTTCCATATTTTCCTTAAGCGTTGCCTGTAATTGCTTCTCAGCTCGGTCTTTACAGCTTTAACATCCTGAGTACGATTTTGGTCGATACCTAAATATCGATACGTTTCGTTATTTCTAAGCGGATGGAGAATCGCGCTGTCAGCAAGTTGATCAGCCTCTAAATCGTTACCATTTCGGCCCTTCACCAGCCTAAGTTTTGCACATTTGTCAAGTCCGAACTCCATGCCAACATCTTTGGTATATTCGTGAACCACTTTAAGAGACTGTTGTAGATCTCGCTCACTAGTTGCATAGAGTTTCAGGTCATCCATATAAAAACAGATGGGGTTACCTTACGCTCCCTTTCTTCCTGGTGGTCCACAGCAATACCCCTGAGTCTTCCGAAGAGAACACGGATACGGGAAGCAACGATATACAGAATAATAGAGGACTTAGTGAGTCGCCCTGAAATACGCCCCGTTTAAATGTTATGGGATCAGTAATGATTTTTGTGCTCCAGATGTTATGGAGAATTTAGATTTCCAGAGCGGCATCAGCTGTTCGATGCAACGAATCAGGTTAGGGAGGAACCTTGAGATCTTTAAGCAGATGCAATATTAATTCATGCGATGTTGTATCAAAAGCTTTTTGTAATCAATCCATGCCATACTGAGGTTGCGTTTGTATTGGATTGAGTCTTGTGTGATGCATCTATCGATTAAGAGATTTTCCTTGCAACCATTGATTCCTCTTTTTCCTCCTCGCTGCTCCCCATATCAGAGAGAATAGGATCTATTGCACTCAGTATTCTAGAATACAAAATTCTAGTAAAAGCCTTGTAGCTGGTATTAAGGCAAGTGATTGGTCTGTAGTACTTTGGCTGTGTTAGATCTCCCTTTTTGGTATTAATATAGTCGGCCTTCTACAAACCATTCAGGAATTGGTGGGTGTCTCCATTAAGCCACGAATCAAAGATTCATGGCCAAATGCGGATGGGTACTGTGAATTTCTTCCACCAGAAGTTATTAATGCCAGAACACCCTGTTTAACTTTTAGGAGAAAGAAATATTTGTGGAGCAGCTCTAAAAGAAATTTAGCCATGGCAGAAATCTTTCTGAAACGCAAGCATCTCTCTGGTAAGGAAAATGCTACTGCTTTTGAAATGTCGGACGTTAAAGACGAAAAGCAAAAAGAGCTTGACTGTATGTGTCTACCATCCTGCACTGACTTAGAATATGACGTAGATACCTCCCATTACAACTGGAAGTGGAAAGAAGTATCCAAAGTGCTTAATAATAGAAAAATATAAGCAATTCAGATGATGAGTAAGTCAATTTTCAATACCACTGTTGATACCACTTAAGAGCTTGACCAACTAAGGTGACCTTAGAGCGTGGGCATATCTAAAAAATTTAAATGTTATTGTAAAAAATAGTTCATTACATACCAAGATGGAATTTTTTTATTACTGTCAAGAGAAAAGGATGGTTTACTAAGGCGTGGAGCGCCGAGGTGAACCATTTTTCGAGACAGTTATAAAAACTTTTACTTCACAGAGGCTTGAATACTATTTTATTTTCAATCATTATTTGTTTAAATCTCCATTTAATTTATTTTTTAATTTAAAATTAATTTTAATTTGTCAAATAATCACGCCTCCAAACATTATTCACGCGTAAATGTGTTACAGATGTGATACTAGACAAGTTGGCAAATTTTGTAATTTTTGCGGCTATTGTTACGAGTTACTTTTACTTTCGGTCCACGGGAGGAAAACTAATTTTCTTCCTGTGGGCCAAAAGTAAAAAATCAGAATAGTGACACTTTCAAACTATTAAATAGTCATAAACATCAACATTAAATACCGACATAGGTAGTTGTAAATAATGGTAAATTACATACCCAGGGAAAAGTGTTCTATTATTGTCAAAGGAAAAGGATGGTTTACAGAGGGTCGGAGCAATGAAGTGAACCATTTTTAAAGGCAGTAATGAAACTTTTTATCAAGGTTTAAATTCTATTTTATTTACAAACATATTTTGTTTTGAATTTTTATTTACTTTATTTTTTAATTAAAAATGTGTCAACCGGACAAAATTATTTTGTCAAATAATTATGCAACCAGTCTTTTTTCTCGCAAAAAGGGTCATAGAAGTCTAAAATAGGTCTTACACAAGGTTTCAAGTTGGCAAACTGTTGAATTTTTGCTAGGGTTACTTTTACTTTTGGCCCATGCGAGAAACGTTTACTTCTCCCGTAAGCTTACTTGTATAAAAATAAGAAACGTCAACATTACATACGTATATGGTTGTATATAAATAATAGTATGTACATTACATATCGAGTTGCAAAGTGTTTATTACTGTCGACAGAAAGGGATGGTTTACAGAGGTGCATAGAGCTGAGATGAAATATTTATCGAGATAGTAACTTTTCACCAAGGTAAATATATCACTCAATACAAACATTAATGCTAAAATGCTAACTTAGCTGATTTGCGCTCCGCGAAACCGCTTTTTTTCTTCTGTGAAAATGTAAACGTTACAACGATACATAAGTGTTTATTTGCATAAATAATATATCAAAGTGTAGGTAATTATTTGTATTGTATTATGCATTATTATAATATTCTGTTTTGTAAAATTCTTAAAGAAAATTGCGTTATCGGGTAAGACCACCCAGGGCCTAATTGCTCACTTTTAATTGTTTAAATAATAATAACTTGATAAAGATTCATTTTTCGAAAAATAGTAATCAGTTGTTATCGGTTAAAAATAGTCAAAAAATTAAATAAAATTTAATTTAATGCAAAAACAAACAATTTATTTTAACTGTCAAAATTGCGGTTTAAAAATTCTGACCAAAATTCGAGCTGGCATCATGAATCGTCGTAATTAGTATTTAATTATAAACAATATTAAAAATTCCATGAGAATATTTTTAATATATTGGCGCCCATACAGCCTAGTATACAGAACTTAAGTTACATTTATTGACTTTCCATAAACGTATGAATGTATGTTTGCAACAGTACCTCATTTATTTATGTATTTGTTTTGTTTCAGGATGTACAGATCTCAAGTGCTTCTTTATTTTAAGCATGCGCAGTTTGTATCCTCCAAAAGACACTGAATTGTATGGGCCATCCGATTTTGTGGCTAATTTTGGAGGACTTTTAGGACTCTTTACAGGATTTTCTTTACTTTCTTTGATAGAACTTATTTATTTTGTTACAATCAGGGCCTGCTGCAACGTAAGATTATACGGATCGTGGTCAGGAAAATATGAAGAAAATTAATTTATTTCTATTATAGGAACTACAACGTCAATAAGTATTTGGTAAAAATATGAAAGTTGTACAAAACATGCATGTCGGAGAGGTACAGGAAGCTCCGCCCAGAGGGTAACGCCGTCCATTGGCCTTATTTCGAAATACAATCTCTAATCGGTCCGATACCTATCACAAAGTAAAAACATTAAAACTTAAATGCTAACTTAGCTCCACTAAACAGCTTTTAATTCTTTGGTCGTCATCTGGATGCAGATTAATGTATTTTTCTTCTGTGAAAGTTCAATCGTAAATACGACTCATAAACCAAGCAGCAATCTGACGTCATTATGACGTAATTTTTAGTCATTTTAGGTAATTTTCAGTCATTTTAAGTAATTTATTGGTCGTTAGACGTCATCGGACCAAAATTATGACGTCATTTTAACGTCATTTTACTGACGTCGTTGAAGTGACTTCTTTCGACGTCACTTTTGTCATACTAGCTCATAAAAAATCAAATGACGTCATGTTTAGAAAACCCGCCCAAAGAATTTTGTGACATTATATGATTTGTATCAAAATCTTTCCGGAATATCATATAATTGAAAAATAAGACCAGTAATTTTGATTGTCTACTCGTGACATAACACATTCATCCAATACCTTCTTTATGAAAAGACTATCTACTATTAGGTAGGTATGTTTACTCCATAATTAGAAATATAATTTTAATAAATAAAATATTGTATCATTTTATCTTTTGAAAAAAAGTATAGACGTCAATTTTTCGTCATGCTTAAGACGTCAAAATGACGTTACCTAATAACGGGACGTCTTTTGTCTGTGACTTAGGGAGGTCATTTTAACGTCATTTTGTCGTCATTTATAACGTCTTTTGCTGACCAAAAACGACCAAAAATGACTAAATAGGGACGTCAATAAGACGTCAGCTTGCTGCTTGAAAGTATTAATTATACCATAATCATAATTTTTATCAAAATGTATACAAGAAAACGAGCATATGTCATAAATGTCTGCAGGTGTCTCTAGAGGTACGGAAAAAAATACCAAAAGTTTCAAGGCTAAAATACACCAATTATGCCTTAGTAGAAGTTTCGGTATTGATACAGGTGTCCAGGTTAGTCTACTGCTTTTATGGTTGTATTATAAATATTTATATTAATAATGGGTTTGTTCCTCGCAATATTTAATACACTAGGTATACCAATTCAAAAAATTAAACCAGAAAAAAGCAAATCAAAAATACTGAAATTGCTAATGATTTTCACCAGCTAAAGAAACCAGTTTCGATATATTTTTTACACATATTTTCGCACACCCCATATTATTTCTTTAATAATTTAATTTTACGTTACTATTTATATTCATAATTGTATTGAGCAAAGCACAACTAAAATATTTTGTAAGATAATTATATACTGCGTGTCTACTTAAGTTCACACCAATTTCGGCCAATGGTCGAAAAATACGGCCAAAACGCGTTCTGCCCCCCACCATATTGCCAATGTCCGAAATATCGCTTTCCGGCTATTTAATGTATACCAGAACGCGTTCTGGATCTTTTGAAATTGCCAGAATGCGTATTGACTTTTCGCAGTTAGCCTGAAAGCATTCTGGCTTTTGTCATATTGCCAGAACGCGTCGAACACATAAAAAAATCGTTCAAAGGCCAGTGTAGTATGGAAAAATATTTTTATTGTTTATGTAAGTATAACATTCAAATGTTAAAAGTAACAAAATCAACTCTAAAAGAAACAGAGAACATCAAAATACGTAAAACTTTTGGAACCTTAAGGGCTTACTTATTTTTACATGAACTGTTGCGGTGACATTTACTGTTACACATTACTTTCTTGGCCCTACACGCACATTTTCTGTCGACGCAATATCGTTTGCAATTGCACTGTATAAAGCCTTGTTTCGATCCAGATGCTAAACCAGAAGCAGTTCGAAGAGATACAGACGTAGACGGGACTGTTGAAATATCAATAAAGTCGGAGTCGGCTAAGGTAAACTCATTACGGCTATACAGCGATTGCAAAGTTCCATCTTTCGTTCCTGAAAATGGATAAAACATTATATTAAATAGCTGATCTTAATTTATTACCTACCAAGCTGATAAAGTCCAGAGTCATTTATACTGAGTACAACAGCTAACACGTTTCTCGGGGCAAGTCTACCTCTGTCCACATCAGGTACTCGTATAATAACGGTTCTTCCTACATCAATAGGCGGTAACTTTGAATTCGACACATCGATTACGAATTACAAGTTGAGACACGTACTAAAATCGCTTTCGGACGGTTTGTTTTGTATGCTCGACGCGTTCTGGTAATTTCTGAAAGATCAAAACGCATTCTGGTCTATAATAGATCGCTGAAAGCGATTTTTCGACTTTGGTAATAGGTTAGTGACCAGAATGCGTTTTACGCCGTATTTTTCGACCATTACTGGCGAAATCGGTGTTTGAGAAGTTAGCTACAGGGCCTAGCGCCCAAGTTAGGCAACCCGGTGTGCGAGCAGACTGAAGTTAGCTACAGTGCCTAGCGCTTCGGCAACCCGCCTACCAAGTTAGTCACTCCACCTGGCGTTGAGGCAGAGTGGCTGGTCAAGTTAGGTAACCCGCTTAGTTACAGGTCAGTTACAGGTTGCGTGCGTGTGTACTTGTGAAATTGCTAAGATGTCGGTTAAGATGACGTCATAGGATCTCAGCCCGTCTAGACCCGGTCGTGTTGGGGGATAGCGTGATAACCCGCTAGTGCGATAACACGCTAGCGTGCTAGGGGTCTTTTCGAAATTTGGAAATATCGAAATTTCGCGCCAACAGCAGCAGCAGCAGCATCATCTGTCAGATGTCATCTGTCAAATAATTAGGAATCTTATGCAATGTTATAGTCAATTACAGGTTGTATGTGTGTGATTAGTAATTGTGCTATGAAAGGAATGACGTCATAGGACCTCAACCCGTCCTGCCATGCTGAGGGAAAGGAGGATAACATGATAACGTGAGATTTTTCGAAATTTCGTGTGGCATATATATAATACCGGACCCTAGAGGTTAAGACAGATTACATAATATATAAAATAATACTGTGGTAGTCCTGTATACAATCATAAACTAAGATGGTACACGTGTTCACTGAATCATGTTATCCAGGAAATAGCTTGCGGTTTTTATAAAACTGAACTTTCCATTTAATGTATGCAAAATATGGAATTTACGTTAGGAGCGTCGGTAAATAATTTTTAGTTATTAAGAAATTATAGATTAGCAGTTAAATATACGAGTTATTACAGGTGATAGTAGTATGAAAATATACATCCTCAGGTAATCTAAAAAATATGTGCAAAGAGAAATTATGAAGAAGTCTCATACGTCTGAAAAAAACTTAATTAAATTTAAAAAAACGTTTTGGAAAAGAGACATACCAGGTAGACGCGTCAACCGAATGTACAGCTGGCGCCAAAACCACCTACACTTCCTTAGGTGCATATTGAACGTTGTTGGAGTTCGTAACAGAAGTGTACAGTAGGGACATCTAAGATGCTCCTTAGATGGCTCTCTCCACGTCACTCGACGGGGCTCTCGCAAATATAACACACCCTTACTCGCTCTTCACGAACAACACTAGCAATTCCATGTTTAAATGACAATTAATTAGTGAATAAAAAATATTAAGAATAAACGAAATATCTTCAGGAAATAAAACCGCATTAAGATATTTTATTCCTGAACTTTACTTTAAGAAAAAGATTATATAGGGTGTGTTGCTTTGAATTCGTACGGGTAGTATAGGAAAATGTTGAACATATTTTTTTGGTAATCAATGGTAAAAAATATACAGGAGAGTAGTGAAAAGTAAGGAATACTACTACAAGAAGAAGGGCAAAGATCCAAATTAAAATCATGGTACTGCAAGTGGTTATAAACTAACGTAAAACTATACAGGGGTGTATGGATTCGAGCCGTTGACCTTTAGGGGCAGATAACCATCAGCATAACCGTGGTTCTACAAGAGCTAAATAAATGTTAACTAATAGGGTAAAATTGGGTAAACCAATCAGTTTAACCAGTATAGGGCTAAGCTGTTTGCTGTAAGCTTTGCCCTTGACTGACTGAACGTCCTACAAACAATGTGTAACATAGGCGAATGTTAAAATAGGATAAACCATTCGGTGTTAAACGGTATAAGGGTTAAGCTGACTAAATTAAGCTAGGGCCCTTCTTGTTGACTAAACGTACTACAGGCGACGTGTAACATCACAGACGTGTTTGGGCTCAAATAAAAACTAAAAATAAGCTTAATTGAATGAAGTCCTCTTTACTTCTTAAATCATTGTCATAGGGTTAAATAAAAATATTAAATATATTTAAAATATGTTATTATTACTAAAGAAAGAATTAATTATTTATGCTAACAGAAATTGAAAAACAAAAAGTAATCCCTGGAAATGTGGTCTGAAACTTCCGTTCTAAAAGATTCTAATCTAAATAATTGGTGCTGTAAGTTGTTTCTAAGAGGGAATGTAAACCGCAAAACTTACTCATATTTTTAAGTAGGTGTTTTATTTATTAGTGATGGGCACAGAAAGCGACTATAAAAATATTAAAATAATTAGCGGTTTTAAAACGGAAACCAGTGTAGAGTTCAAAAAATAGTCGATCTATTTTTCATCCTTATCACCGAGCGTCTGCGGTGTTCAGTATTAAACGCGTCGCGATCGTGAACATATGTGTGAGTCATACGAAGTGATCTGTGGTCAGCATACATAAAAGGATATTACTATAAGGCAAGTTATTATTTAAATAAAACATGATTATTTATGATCAATACTGAGACTGATTATTCATTAAAAAATTATACACAGTTAAGGCTGTTAATAATATGCTCAGGATTAAAGATGGAAGTTTCAGAATTGAAAATAAATAGTTGCTGTAATGATATTACTATGTTCTTACAGCTATAGCAGTACTATAACATATAAATTAATATTTAAAAGATGCCTCAGAGGGTATTGTACCGCCATTTTAGGTGTTAAGTGATAATTATTGATTCTATAGGCTTTCATGTAATATTTAGAGGACAATACACACATTTAGTTAATTTTTATATGATAGGATGTCAGTATGACGTCATTATTCTAACATGATGAGTATTTTAGTAAACCTCAATTAGCCCCTTGTTTTAGGGTAATTTAGAGGGTGTATTATGTAAGCAATGTACTAGCACTTAGCTAACAGGGCGGTTTCTAAAACAGCTTCGTATCCTATGACGTCACCAGTTATACTAACTATAAAGTCGCATGTTAGGGTATTATAGAGGTGCCGATAGTTTATAATTGCAGTTCTGTGTTATGATCGCAGATCGTATCGGGAACTACCTATATTAAAATAGACCGCTATTAGACCGTCTCATTATTCTTTTATAGCTAACAGGACATATGTTATAAATTTATCTAAAGTATTAAACATGCATACAACTAACACTATCTTTATTCTTTGCAGCATAAAATTATTTCTACTCATACGTCATCTGCTACAATACATCCGGTATTCACTGATAACAGATTGCACAGTAATATGTTTTATTTAAAATTTATACCAGTGGCGCCGTAAGATTATGTAGATGTTTTAAATAAAACATGCTAGCTGTGCTATGATTTTTATAAGTTTTTTACTAATAACAGAGTCCATCAGGCAGTTCAAACTTATTCACAGCCGCTGTATTGCAAAGAGCATTCAGCTCCCCAACATATATACATTATTTTGACATTTTTGTTAAGGACGTTGCAAAGCTGAGACAAATGATGAGTCACCATTATTGGTTCATAGTATAGGAATAATGGCTGAATTTTTACTCTTCTATGTATTGATTATGAATGACTGGCATTATAAATAGGATTTAGAGACCCTATGTGCGTTCTCATTGAGACTAATAAGACGACGGAGTTTCAGTTGTCAGACCGCTCTACAAAGGCGGCCGCTGAAGCGGAGAACTTGTCTTATGCTGTCATAGGATCATCTCTAAGTTCTTTTATAAACACCGATCATGACTCAGATTCTGTTTAAACGGTTGATTGTAGTCTCCTTGGAGACGGGCGGGTCGACACAGATTGCGCCGGTGCCCACACGATTGGGAGAAGTATCAGCTTTGATGATCATTAGACCACTATACAAAGGTGGCTGTCATCTTTAAAGAGCTTTAGGTATATATTAGCAATCACGTGTTGCCTGATAACGAGCTATTTAAAGAACCTGCGTATCCCGTTACAGAATCCCCCTACATTTCGAAAATATATATATAAGGCTGAGGGGTTGGATGCTCTTTGCAATACAGCTGATGATTCAGTGAACACGTGTACCATCTTAGTTTATGATTGTATACAGGACTACCACAGTATTATTTTATATATTATGTAATCTGTCTTAACCTCTAGGGTCGGTATTATATATATGCCACACGAAATTTCGAAAAATCTCACGTTATCATGTTATCCTCCTTTCCCTCAGCATGGCAGGACGGGTTGAGGTCCTATGACGTCATTCCTTTCATAGCACAATTACTAATCACACACATACAACCTGTAATTGACTATAACATTGCATAAGATTCCTAATTATTTGACAGATGACATCTGACAGATGATGCTGCTGCTGCTGCTGTTGGCGCAAAATTTCGATATTTCCAAATTTCGAAAAGACCCCTAGCATGCTAGCATGTTATCGCACTAGCGGGTTATCACGCTATCCCCCAACACGACCGGGTCTAGACGGGCTGAGATCCTATGACGTCATCTTAACCGACATCTTAGCAATTTCACAAGTACACACGCACGCAACCTGTAACTGACCTGTAGCTAAGCGGGTTACCTAACTTGACCAGCCACTCTGCCTCAACGCCAGGTGGAGTGACTAACTTGGTAGGCGGGTTGCCGAAGCGCTAGGCACTGTAGCTAACTTCAGTCTGCTCGCACACCGGGTTGCCTAACTTGGGCGCTAGGCCCTGTAGCTAACTTCAATTTTTGTCTTTATGATAATTGTGGCATACGACTTTAAAGAATTTTAATATAACATTAAAGTAAAGGGATTTGAAAAAAACGAAACCCGTATAATTCCAAACTTATCATTTATTCTAAAAAAAATACATAAACTGATATTTCTTTTATGGAGATGTCTAAAAAAATTAACTTTTGTTTTTTTAACGCAAAACAGGATTTTGTCATAAAAGTTTTTACCTCGGATGGCAAAACTTGTGTGAGTTCCTGTAAGTGGTCATACTTGGCTTTAGAGATTGGAACCCTATTTTTGTATAATGGTTGATTAGTAGAATGGACAGTTGGAATGTTAAGCCTTTGAGGAAGTGGATTATAACTTTCTTGCTGATAGTCTATTTTATAGTATATCTGGCCATCTGGTGCATACTTAATACATTTGAGATCATGAACAGTGGGTTCATTTTTTTATTCCGACCTGGACGAATAGCGTGGTATCTGAAACTATCTTTAATGTTAAAGTTAATAAAAAAATCGTGAGTAAGATAGTGGACTTCAAAAGGGAAAGGATTTTTCTGGCTTCTTTTATAAAAATTGGATACTGACTTGGTAGATGAATTTCTCTTCCCTTTAACTTTCTTTCAATTAGTGCATGGGCAGAATCAACCTCCATTTGTGTGTGGCCTTTTTCTAAATATTTTTGAAAAATTGTCACATTATGCTTCACCGCAAAGTTTAGAAGAGCGTTTGCTAACACAGTATTCCTATTTTGGTATCCGCATCCATCCGAAAAAATAATAATATCTTTTTTTCTCCGTAAGGCAAAACTTTTCTAAGTGGTTTATGATACATGTAGCAAATACTGATGACTCAAGTTCGCCTTCCGTTTCATTCCAGCAGTAGTTCACGCAATGTTGATCACTTAAATTATAGATAGAAAAGTTGTGTACTTGCAATTTACTTTTGAAATAAAGTTTGCTAGCGTACAACATTGGGCAGAGCTTAACTGCCTGCACATCCATAGTAAATAAATAGCATTCTCCATTCAATGCAGCTTCTTTATCTTTTCTCTTCACGCTCCTTGCCAATTCTTTTTTGTGATATGACAATCATATTCTTCTTTAGAAATTTGTCCCACTTTGAAGGAACAACATAGATCGCACTGATCTTTCTTTGGTCGGTGAATAGAGACATTCATTTCCGCTAACATTGACATAAAGGCACAAATGGATAGTGGAGAGCTTTGTTGTTCCTCACAGTGTTTTTGTACAAATTATAGACTTCTGTTTTATTTTTAAAAGATTCTTCTAAGTAAAATTTTTGGTATCCACTCTACAATAATGCGATGGTAATTTGGGAATTAAGTTTATAAAATCTACCATCAAGCCTTTTCGTTCATCGTTTTTTTCTGTTTGTTTGTTTTTATTTTAGGTCCTTTACATTTCTGCATTCCGTGAATAGTTGGATTGATCACCCAATCTCTAACGGATCTTTCATTTAGTCCTAATGTACTTAAAAAAATCTTTTTGCAGACCTTTAATTTCCTACTTTCTATTTGAAGGCAATAATAAAATGTACCTTTTCTTCTGGACTCGGTTTGAACATAGGACCTCTTCTTCTCTTCATAAGTTACAAGCGACCTTACGTAATGCCTTTTATCATTCCAATTTAGTTTCCAAAACATATCGAATATTTCCATCCTTACTTGTTCACTTATACTACAGCAAGATCTTGCTATCGATTTGCAATCACATACAATGCCCAATTTCCTAGCAGGTCTGGTCAATTGATTTCCATTTTTATCTTTTACACTTGATTTATATTCTTTGCCCTCCATTCAAACTTCTTATTTAGTTCTCTGGTCCATGTTGATTTGTCTTCTTTTCTCTTTCTTGTAATAGATCTTCCTTCTTTATCTGGTAAATAATCACTTTCTGATTCAGTTTCAAAATTTATTTGATCTGTATGAGATTCAGATATTTCTGACATATCCGTGTTCTTCCATGAACAGGAAGGAACTTCTAAGTCTTCTAAATTATTTAAAAATTTGTCAAGATCATTTTTTTCCTGTTCGTTTTTTTATAACCAGCTTGAAGGTTTTCTTCATTGTCTAGTATTTCTTCTTCCTTAAAATAAAATACAATATTTATTAGTGACAAACAATCATTATCAAAAACTATAGATTTAAATAATTCAACTACTTTAGAACAATTAATTGCTAGTATCTACCTGTACCGTCTGATATTGTTGCACACAGTCCTTTGCCTTTTCGCTTTCATACAATATAACATCATCTAATATCGTGTATTGCGCTGAGCTGTTTTCTGTTACATTGATTTCTTCAAAGAATACAGGAATATTTTCTATGAACTGGTCATTGAGGTTACTTGACGTCAGGGTGGTCATTGAGGTTATTCGGTCATTAGGATCAAATTGGTCAATTTCATGTGGTATTAAAAGTTTTTGATTTTTGTTATTTCTTATATCACTACTTGGACTTTTATTAAAAGTTTTGTTGCTTGAGTTAATAGCAGCCGTAAGAGCCAAAATTTTAGTTGTTCTGCTTGACATCCTATAAAAATGAAGTAATAATTAATCCTACAATTATTATTAATAGTCAAAATTATTTAAAAATGGCAGTTTGTTTGTGGGTTAGGAATTATTTTTATTGAAAAAATGTCGTAACCCACAAAAATACAACATAATTAAGAAAAATGCAAATTGTCGTAACCCAATAAAGCATTCTTTAGGGAGGAATTATGCTATTTAAAAAAAGAATACATATTTCTAATTAAAAATAAGTCACTAGACACCAGATTAATTGTTAAAATATTATTATTATTGCAAAATACGTACCTGTTATTTAAAAATCACAAAAACTATTCAAGCAGCACTTATACTTCACAAAGGTCCATAACAAACTGTGCCTTACGACATATTGGCAAAGCAACCAAAACATCATGCTGATACGACGTTTTGTTGCGGCGCATAAAACAAATATTTACATCTCGGGCGGCTTACGGTATTTTGCTGGGCGATGCTAAACCATGTGACGACTTAAATAGCGCGAAAATCGAAATTTAAATATTTTTGTGGGTTACGACGTTTTGCGCTTAAGCCATCATGCCTAAGTTATATAGAAAAAAATGTTATAGTTTAAAGAAAGTTATAAAAACAAAAAGTCTAAGATCAGAAAATACATTTGAATGTCCCATATGTTTTACAGAAATCAAAGAAAAAGGTTGTGAAAGTGATTACAACTAATAGGTGAATTCTCATAAATACTTGTTTAGAGTGTATTAAACACTGGTGGTATAAAAATTTCGATTCGATTTTATGAAAAATAAAGGAACTTACCTCTTGAGCAAAATTCATATTTTTGATATACCTCGTATACCATTAAAAAGATTATTATCTTATAATTGCATTTTGGGTTTAAGACCATGCAGAACTAATAATAAAAAAGTTTTTCATATGGTGCGAAGTTAAATAGACCAGGCTGTATAAAAAAATTAAATAAATGTTTGCATTAGATTTAATAGTTAGAAAAAAGAGAAGCCACAATAAATAAGGAATAAATTGCTATTAACTAAATATTTATTTAACCTATTTCACACATTCTATTTAATTGCTACTGAGTTTTCTTTTAATAATAACAGCATCTTTAAATTCCTTGGCACATTAATCCTTATCGCCCCATCCCCAAATTTGATGACTGCCGTCTCCGTAACGTAGCACTCTTGATCTAATCATTTCATCAGAAGCAATCTTTAGGTCACATGCCTATCCTATCTTTGCGAACATATTAAGAAACGTAAAGGTTAAATTATATTTGGAAAATTCCAATGCTCTATAATCGCAGGGAAAGGTTTGATGATAATTCTGCAACAATGGAAACGAAAGCGTTTTTTCTGGCACCGGTATTTCTAAAAATTAAATATTATTTAATCGCGCCATTTCTTTAAAATCCTCAGAAACAGTGGTGACGCTAGGAGCCACGGCTTTGCCTAAGGCAAGGCGCGCACTGAAATGTTAGGCAAATGGTTTGGCGGCCAGCTGGTGCGTAAGTGTCAGAAGGAATATTTAAAACCTGGGTACATTAATACAGACGTATAGTTTTTGCCCAATAAGCTCTGTTGGCATGACCTACTAATAAACATAACCCCTTTAAAAGACGATTGCCTGCAATAAGAAGATTAACGGTAGCGGAAGGGCACGGTTGTACTGTGAAGGTATAATACGACCGTGCTCTCCCGAATACCGTTTATCGTTTATTGCCGGCAATCGACTTTTAAGGAGTTATTTTATTATTAGATCATGCCGACGGAGCTTATTTGGGCGAAAAAACTATAAATCATTTTATTACCTAAGATCACAAAACGAAAAGATCTAAAGAAAATTTCAAATTTCTGTAATACTAAGCTATATTATGTAAATTAACATAAAAACCGCTTCTGAAAAATTAAACCGCACTCCAACTTCCAGTCTGCGACTGAGCGCGCTTCACCAATCCTAGCCCAATTCGACAAACTCCGTACCCCTTAGAAAACGAGGACTGTCACAGCTAGTTATTCATTAAGCTATGATATTGGCTCAAAAATGTCATTTAAGAATTTTTTAAATAAATCAAAAGCAGTTACACTTAGGTAGACGATATTATACATAAAATTTGTTTTGACTTTTAAGCCGAATCAATGCCGGATCCATACGTTGGGCCAATCCCGACAAACTTAGACTAATGCCATGGCGTGGACGGAAGTTTGCCTGTATTCGCCTTCATTGGGCCAAGTTTGCTGCGATGTCGGCATATCGCCACGAATCAAAAGAATTTGTGTGCTGTTTTTATAACCGAAGTCGAAGTTTTCGTCCACACGTTGGAAGTTATGGTTTGCCAAATACCCCACTAGTTTTATGATGTTTTTAATTTTCTTAAATCCTTTGCCTTTATAAATCGAATGCTGCAGTTTGTCGTGCGACACCAACGATGCGACACTCTCACACTGATCCCTTGGTCGTGTCTCCAATTTTAAGACGCGACCAAGGGAATCAGTTCACGTCTGAAGTCTTGTTAAGAACTTATTTTATTATGATAAAATAATTTTAACCAGAAGCCCTTGACCTATGTTTAGGGGTTGCAACCTTCTCTGTATAGTCAGTAAATTTATTTTTACATAATCTTGAGAACTATAATAATTATTTTATATTAAGAGGTTATGTACAGTCAGAAGGCCAAAAAATAAACGAATTTTTCTAGAATGTTTTTCTGAAAAAAAAAGCTTTTAAATTTATTGATTTAAAAATTTGTACACATAATAAGGTATCTTTTAAACTGTATTTAAAAACTTAGTATTAGTTAAAATATTTATTTGGAAAGGAGCTACAGCTGATCCCCGGGAACGTTTAAAGTTTAAAAGCACATAAAAAGTACTTTAAAACGCCTTTTGAAATTTGCGTGTAACTTAAAAATATTCACCGGTACAATATAACATTATCTGTGTGTATTCTAAAATCAAAAAATAAATTTTAAAAAAAATGTTTTTTTAAAATTCTAACTGTATTTAACCCCTTAAATAGTTTATTAATTTATTTCTTTAAATTAATCTTTATTTTTATATAATGCAAAGGCAAATTTTTCTTTAAAATATTTAAAAGGTATAATTTTCTTAAAGTTTTAGTTAACATTTTTTATTCTGGAGAAAAAGCAAAATACTATTTTTTTTTAATGTAAACATTCAGAAAACTAATAAACTATTAGTCCTTGGGCCAGTAATGAAATTTTACCTCATGATAATAATACTTTTAAAACCTTTTTAAAGAGGTTCCTTTTGACAAGTCTACCACGAATATTCTACTACCTGCCATATATGGAAACGACGCGTTAAGACAGCCTGTCAATATCAAATGTTTCGGGTACCGAACTGGGCAAACGCGTCACTTTTTTTTGTCGGGCAGGTTTATCAAATGGTTCTTGCATGCAATTTTTAAACATTTTGCCAAAAAATCGTAAGAATTACTAGTATCAATGATCAATTCACACTAAAAGTCATATTGGTCGATATGAAATATTGTATTTTTAGCGTTTAAAAGTAATAAAATTTTGATTGTTTTTACGATACGATACGATACGATACGTTATTTGATATTGTTTTAGTAACGAGGCATGAAAAAATGTTATGACAAAGTTTAAAAAAAATTGTAGGTTATCTACTGGAGTAAAGATAAATTTTAGTAGATAGCACTAACTAATTTAGTAAAAAATGTTTTTTGTTTCTTTAGGCCCGTGGCGGAACATAAAAAATCTTTTAAAAATTTTGAAAAAAATACTGGTCATCTACTATGGCAAAGGCAACTTTTGGTAACTAGTGGTAATAGAATTGGAATTTTTTTTTCGCTCCACCCTATTAACCGTGTAAGTTTAAAATTAAATTATTGAACGCAGCAGAATCCCAGCAAACACTATTTGCCGGCAATGTACATTTTTCATATTGGCATTGATGGTAAAGCATTGGCAATTGGAGGCAATATTATGCCAACATCTAATACGCATTAAAAAGTCAAGCCTAAATAAACACTTAATTGTCAATAAATTTTACATGCAGGCGAATTGCCGGCAAGCATACAAAAATGGCGGCATACCAATCCTGAATAAATAAAAATGCCTTTTGTTGCAGGCAAATAAATATCGGATTTTTGAAGGCAAACCTTCAACGCATATTCATGTTTTTAAACCATATTATTAACATTGGTATTTAACTAACATTAGAGCAATTTTTTTGATCTGTTCTATTTATAATGGCAGCTAAACAACATTATTTTATGTATTTTTACATACTTTAAAGGAAATGGCCTTTTCATAACATTTTATTGTTACAAATCATGCAACAAATTAGGTTAAACAAAATGTTTATTATGTATTTTTGAGAGAATATAAATAAAATGATTGAATTAGCTAGGTTAATTTCGACCGAAGGTGACAAATTCAAATTTCCCGCTTAGCCGAAATACAAAATTTGACGATTTTGACAGATGAAAATTGCTTTTGTTTGATTGTTTGTTTTGTGCAATAGTTTTCTACATGGTTTTCTAGCGTTTTAGTTTCTTTTTTAAAGAAAGGGGTTTTTAATAGACATAATTGGGTGTATTCATTAGCTAATTAGTGTGTGTTGTGTGATTAATTGGTGATGGCTAGTCGAGAAGGCGAGTTATTCAAGAAGACTGTTAGGAGCTGTAAACTGTAAAATTTCTACATCTATAGGAAAGGCCAAACTATTTGCTAAACAATTTGCTGCCAATTCAACCTTTCACCCACCTGTCAATCATCCAATTCCAACTATTCCCCCAGTTCCTCACAAAATGCCCCTGAATATTATTTTTAAGGTAAAACACATGAAGCGTATCCTTTCTTCTCTTAACACCAAGATATCGTCTGGGCTAGATGGAATACCAGCAATCGTTTTAAAAAAATGTGCTCCTGAACTTGCACCTATTTTACCCAGGCTCTTTCGAATTTCTTATGACACGGGTATTTTTCCAGACAGCTGGAGAGCTGCTCGTGTCCAGCCTATTCCCAAGAAAGGATCTAAATCTCTTCCATCCAACTACAGACCCATTTCACTCCTCTCAATGCTTTGTAAAGTAATGGAAAAATCTATTAACTCGCAAATTCTTAGGTATTTAGAAAAACATAAAATTTTACATGACAGGCAGTACGGATTTCGTCACAAGAGATCTACAGCAGATCTTCTTTCCTTCGTTTCACACAACTGGAACAAGTATCTTGAGTTTCTAAGTGAGTCCCAGATCGTTGCTCTTGATATATCTAAAGCTTTCGACCAAGTCTGGCATGACGCACTTCTTAACAAACTTCCCTCCTATGGTCTTCCAACTAAACTCTGCTCTTGGCCTCCAGTTATCTTTCTAATCGACGTATATCAGTCATTGTTGATGGCCACTCTTCAAGCTTTCACGAAATTAATGCTGGAGTGCCTCAGGGTTCAGTACTAGCACCAACTTTGTTTCTTCTTCACATCAACGACCTTCTTTCTTCCAGAAACAATCCCATTCATAGTTATGCTGACGATATTACCCTTCACTCCACTTTTCAGGTTCCCAAACCAATCTCTCAACCCGACTTGGAAAGCAAACGCAGGGCGATGCAGATATCTCTGTCAACTAGGATCTTAATTTGATCTTGGATTGGGGCGCCAAAAATCTCGTTCAATTTAATGCATCCAAAACACAATCATGTTCCTTGTCGCGAAAAAAAATCATCAAACACTCATCCTTTGCTTATGAGTGGCCGGGTTTTGCAGAGCGAGGGACACATTTAACCTTGTGGGCGTCACATTTGAAAATAACCTTAACTGGCATAAACACATTGTATCTATAGCCATTCAAAAAAGCTTGGATTTCTTTTCCGAGCCAAAAGTATTTTTCTCCTTCCAATTTATACACTTTGTATGTGTCCCAAATTCGACCCTCTCTGGAATATTGTTCTCATGTCTGGGGAATGGCATCCCCTACAACCCTCAGCATTCTTGATGCCATCCAAAGAAGGGCTGTTCGTCTTATTAATGATCCTTTACTTACTCAAAAGACTTCCTTCTCTTGCCCATCGTCGAGCTGTGGGAGATCTATCGCTCTTCTATAGATACTTTTACGGATTCTGCTCCGACGAATTATCCAGTATAGTCCCTCCTCTTGCGGCTCCCAACAGAGAAACTCGTGGTGCCGCGCGTATGCATCCCTATATGGTGCAATTGGACGGGCCCCGAACTTCCCATTTCGTTCGTTCTTTTATCCCTAGAGTTTTTAGACTGTGGAACCTACTGCCAGCGGAGGTCTTTCCTTCCCCCAAATCTTCAAGTTTTTAAGTCCCGTGTTAACAAACTTCCTCTTACCCTGCTTAAGACACCCACAATATGTTAGTATTTAGGCTTCCAGCCTTCGTGGATTGTCCAAAGATAAAAAAAAAACATTTATGTTAACCCTTTTAAGTTTGAAGTTACTTAAAAGATAATATGAACTTAGGGAGTTGCCTTATTAAAAGTTTTAAAGACGTGTTAAAAAATATATATTATATATATTTAATAGTTTTTTTTGACATTTAACTGCTTTAAAATATTTCCCCCTATGTTTTGGATTTGAAAATTAAGTGTAAATGTCCCTTGAACACTTACTATTTTAAAGTGTTTTCTTTTGATTTACACATCTTTTCTTTAATTTTTATTACATACCTTTAATTTTTATGGTTTATTGTTACTTTATAAAAATTTATATTATGTAATGTAATAATGATAAAGTTTTCCTGCCTTTTTTCTCATTTTTTCGATAACAAAATTTTAAATATGTTATTTAACTTTTGGGACATTTAACTTATAAAACTTGCAATACTTATTTAATGATAAATCCCATTATCCTAAACGCATTTTTTCAATCATAACTTATTAATGATGGATGCCATCACAGTATCTGCAACACGTGGCCCAATAACGGCCAATTGCCCACTTTCGTGTCTTTTTGATATCTTTTTGACAATAACTTATTAATGATGGATGCCATCATCCTAAACGCATTTTTCCATCATAACTTATTAATGACGGATGCCATCACATTATCTTCAACACGTGGCCCAATAACGGCCAATTGCCCACTTTCGAGTCTTTTTGATACCTTTTTGCCAATGCCTTTGCCATTAAAGAGTGTTGGCAATGCCAGTAAATTAAATGTACATGGCCTGCAAAAAATGTTATATGGGATTAAAATATTTTATGTGAGGTGTCATTAGATTCAGACTGTAAACATACAATCGACGTTAAATAATAAAAAAAACGCTGGTATTATTTAAAATTTAAAGATAGCAGTCGTTTCTGGTTAAACCAGAAGTGACAGAAAACAAGAGTGAGTGGATCGACTAATACATATTTGTGTCAAACATAGACTTAACAAATTTTATTTTTTTCATCTTAAAAGCAAAACAAATATAGAGGGTTCCACCTTTTGAAAAACACACGGTATATAATTAATTTTTATTTGCCCGTAACCATTATCATCAGTGAAATTATTAGGGTGTTTGTGTATTTTAATAAATTCCCGAAATTTCCTTTTTAGAAACCTTGGACAGGCGCAAGAACGTTAGTTTCCTTTACATTAATATTGTGACCGGTACAATGTACTCTTTGTACCTCTCCGGAAAGCTTATAAAAATGCGTTTCGTTGGACATAAAAGTTGTAGTAGAATCAAATACTTCCCTTAAATTTCAAAGAAATTATATTTTATTATTCATAAAGGTAGCAAAGAAATGTTCAATAAAATTAACATAAAATTTATAATAAATTAAAATAATACTCTCTGTTAGGCTAACCCGCCTTCATAGAAATCCTGATTAGTTCTCTTTCTATTTTGTTTTTAAGTTATAGCAACTGGTCTTGGTTGTTGAGCGCTTGTGCAACAGAAGTTACCAGAACAAACTAGAACTTTTTATGGGGGCAGATTACCTCTGACAGGGATTAGTATTTTAATTTATTAATAATTTTAAATTAAATTAATTGATCATTTTCTGGTATTCTTTATAAATACTAAAATATAATGTTTTTAAAATTTAAGGGTAATATTTCATTCTACTCCAACTTTTTATAACCACCGAATATCATTTTCTATAATAGAATAAGGATTCGTGAGAGGCAGACCTTCGTCGTTTTGTAAAAGCGGAATTTTATATATATTACCTGCAAACCTATTAGAAGATGTTTCCCCAGTCGGCAAAGAGTTTTGACAGTTCCAACCCCTTGACAGAAAAACATGTTTGTGTCTCATGCCTCATGCCTCATGGTCCCATGGAGTTGGAATACTTCTATTATTTAACAAGATATGGCAAAACGTATTTTATAAGAGTTGTAGGGTTTCTGAATAGGCATGTCCTAAAAATATTTTGGTGTATACAGACTGTTCCAAAAAACAAAAAAAAACACACAACAATAACTTCTTTTGGGACACTGTATGCATCGAAATACTTTTTAGAACATGCCTATTTCGACACCCTACAAATCTTATAAAAGTCTTTTGTTATATCTTGTTAAATAACAAAAATATTGTACTTGCTTAATTTACTAATCTTTGGAACCTCTTACCTTCCAAATCTACTATGATTCAAACTTCATATAGTCTCCCATCGCCGGCGGCGGCGGGTGTATTTTTTACCGGAATCCCCTCATCTACCTGCCCAAGAAAAAGGGTCTGATAAGGAAAAGTACATTTTCGATCAAGGATTTACGTGCCATAGAATGTTTATGATCGAATTTTTCAAATGATTATATTAAATTAAATATCTAATACCAACGATATATTGTTAAATAATATAGATCGTTGCTAATACCCTAATAATGTATAAAAGTCTCCGACAAAAATACGCCTCAAATACTAATATAAAACAACAATTTAGTCTTGTCATCACATTATTTCGTTTGCAACCAACGCATGACAGAAAAACATGTTTGTGTCTCATGCCTCATGCCTCATGGTCCTATGGAGTGGAATACTTCTATTATTTAACAAGATATGGCAAAACGTATTTTATAAGAGTTGTAGGGTTTCTGAATAGGCATGTCCTAAAAATATTTTGGTGTATACAGACTGTTCCAAAAAACAAAAAAAAACACACAACAATAACTTCTTTTGGGACACTGTATGCATTGAAATACTTTTAGAACATGCCTATTTCGACACCCTATAAATCTTATAAAAGTCTTTTGTTATATCTTGTTAAATAACAAAATATTGGACTTGCTTAATTTACCAATCTTTGGAACCTCTTACCTTCCAAATCCACTATGATTCAAACTTCATAGTCTCCCATCGCCGGCGGCGGCGGGTGTATTTTTTACCGGAATCCCCTCATCTACCTGCCCAAGAAAAAGGGTCTGATAAGGAAAAGTACATTTTCGATCAAGGATTTACGTGCCATAGAATGTTTATGATCGAATTTTTCAAATGATTATATTAAATTAAATATCTAATACCAACGATATATTGTTAAATAATATAGATCGTTGCTAATACCCTAATAATGTATAAAAGTCTCCGACAAAAATACGCCTCAAATACTAATATAAAACAACAATTTAGTCTTGTCATCACATTATTTCGTTTGCAACCAACGCAGTTGAATATTTTCTACAGACGACAGAGTATAGGCGGGGGTCATGTTTGGTTCTGGTTGGTTAATTTTTTAATTCCTTAATTAAAACTGAGACTAATACAACTTTATAAATGTTCTTAAGAATTGTTTTAATTATTTCTTTGGTATTCATAATTAGAATCAGACTGTGCAGTATCAAAAACTTAATACGGTCGGACCTTGCAAAAATTATTCCCTTTTTTTTATAATATGGTACCTAACCATATAAATTAATAAGAATTATCTTTGATACTCGATAATATCGCCTGCATCCTTTGGTCGAAAATACATTCTCGAACTCTTTTTACCTCTGGTCGAAATAATATCTATGTGTTTTTAAGTACCTGCTCTAAACTTGGTCGAAAATACATAAGTCCCCACTCTCCTACCTATTTTCTTTTTCAGCTTTTACGAAAAGAAGGTCTGCCGCTGACGGGCTCAAGGACTTTAAGCTTTCCAGAGGGGTAGCACCCATAAAGGGTATTGCCATTATAGATTTTTAAGTGACTGGGAGTGCAGATTAAAGGGTTGATAGAGGTGTTTAAAAAATATGTCATTTATATTCCCGTCGGGTTTAATAGAAAATGGACTTTGTATTTTTGATATTTTCCTTGCTTTATAAAATATAGCCATTAAAATTTTAAAAAACCCTGTATTTAGTTAGAAAAAGGAAACGCCCAAATGAATAAAGAAAAAATTTCAATGAACTAAATATTTATTTATCTTATTTCACACATTCTATCTTATTGGTACCGAGTTCTCTTTTGATGATAACAGCATCTTTATATTCCTCGGCACATTGATCCTTATCGCCCCATCCCCAAATTTGATGACTGCCGTCTCCGTAACGTAGCACTCTTGATCTAATCATTTCATCAGAAGCCATCTTTAGGTCATATGCCCATCCTATCTTTGCGAACATATTAAGAAGCGTAAAGGTTACATTGTATTTGGAAAATTCTGATGCTCTATAATCCCAGGGAAAGGTATGATGGAAATTATGCCATCCTTCGCCAATTCCAACAATGGAAACAAAAGCGTTTTCTCTGGCACCGATATTCCTAAAAATTAAATAATATTTACTTGCGTCAATGAAGTCCTCAAAAACAGCTCCAATGTTCGTAATTTTTTTAACTTTTTGTTTTTTTATGTTATTTAAAATCAGAAACCTCTCAGAGGAGAAAAATATTTGAGTAAACAATATAAATGTTATTTACACAGGGTGTCCAGTAACCTTACAGACAAACTTTAGGAGGTATTTCTTCAACAAAAAATAAAGAAAAACCATTCATTTATTAAGCCAAAATATAAAAATCTAAAATCTAACCCAACTTACCTTAGTCCAAAAGTAAATGATTTCGGAGATACAGCGCGTCAAAACTTAATTTTTTAATAAATAATTTTCTTTATAATTGGTGTATTGTTACAAAATTTGATTTTGAGACATTTTGGGAGATTGGAAATTAGAATTTGCTAAACTTTAGAGGGCGTTATCTGCGGTATCCTGCACAAATTAAAGACGAAATAACTTTTTTTAGCCACACTGTATTTAACTTTTAGATAGAAATCATCATTATTTAACATGTTTTACATAGAAAAGTATACTTGGTTTAGCAGCCATTTTTGAGATATCGAGAATAAAACAAAAAAAAGTTTATGTAATGCCAGATTTAGACTGTACAGGGTGTTTTAGAATTAAATTCCAATCTTTAAGAAGAAGTTAATGTTAAATAAACCTATGTTTTAAATAGCTTTACATCTAAGATAACAGTAGTAAAAGTTTAAAAAAAAGCTTATTTTATCACTCTGTATCTTAAAAGTTAGGACATTTGGGATATAGGTTCATTTTAACTTTTCCTTTTAAAATCAACATAACATTTACACTCTAAAAGATTAGCATCTAATTTTAAAACACCCTGTATAGCTTGAACCTGACCTTACAGGAGGTGATGTTTTTAAATACAGGTATCTCAAAAACGGCTACTTAAGTCAAATTTTACTAAATACCTATATCTTTTTACGTAAAAGTTGTTGAGAAATAAGAATTTTTTCTAAAAATTGCATACAAAGTGGCTCAAAAAGTTTGACTTTATGCAAGTTATCTCAGATGGCGCCCTCTAGAGTTAATGACAAAATTAATAGGACATTATATTTATTTCTTACCATCCAAAACTCTTTCCTGGACAATTTTTTAACAATACACCAATAAATAACATAAATATAAAAAAAACTAGAATCAAAATGGATTTTTAACGTCGTGTACCTCTGAAATCATTCACTTTTGGGCTAAGGCAAGTTAGGTAAGATCGTAGTCTTTTAGCCTTAAGAGTTTGTGGTAACATTTTTTGCTTCTTTTAGAGACACCCTGTATACATAGCTATGGTATTAATAATTGTTTATTTTACCTAGTATAAGGTTTATTTCCCCACAAATGTGCAGCCGAGTTTACCAGCCACGTTACATGAAGGCCAGCCAGAATCCTAAGTATATTAAGGCTATAAGCGTTCATAAAGCTTTCGTTCCAGAGAAGCATTGGCCACAATGTGGGTAGAATTATTCCTCCAATAAGTCCCAAAATCGCTATATATTTATGCTGAAATCTAAATTGAACTAATTAAATAACACTGGTCTCCGACATTTTTGAAGTCAAAGTTTTGTTGGGTGAATTTTTCTCATTTTTGCATGATGAATTCAGAAAAAATTAAAATTTTGCTCGATCAGGTTAAGTTTTTATATTCTGGTAAAGAAATATAATTAATAAGTTAATTTTAAAAATTCAAGAAAATTTTGCAATTATTGGCAACGCTGCTAAGTATTCTGTGTTTGTGCTTTATTTGAATGTTTAAACTCTCTCGGTGCGCGCAGAGCGACCTCAGTCACTTTTGAGCTATCCAAATAGTAAGTGTTTGTTATTTATCTGAGTGCGACCGCTACCTATTTTATAATGAGCAGAAAAAAAAATTGTAAAAACGACTTAGACAGGTTCTGTAATCCACACACCTTCAAAATTCTTGGCCCCCTGGTATTTAAAAATGTAATGTAATTTAAGTTAAAAAATGTAGTACATTTAATAAATTGCTTTATTGCTAACATTTTGTAGCTTCAAATATTCTTTTTTGCTGCTTATTTAAAAAAAAATAATAATAAAAGTAAAATATGTAAAAAAATTAAAACATTATTTAATTTTTTTAATATAAAAATGTAAGCATACAACTTCACAAAACATAAATACTAAATATGGCCACCTATTTGCTCAACGAGTTGACCAACACGTCTTAGCATACTGCGAATAAGGTTGTCAATATAACCTCCATGTCCAAATCCAATGTTGTCCCATTCCTCTTGGGCGGCTATAACCAGTTCCTGAAGGGTTAAAGGAGGATTTTCTCTTTCTTTTATTGCTCTAGTAATATAGTCCCACACATGTTCAATCGGATTCATGTCTGGCGAGTTTGCAGGCCAGTCCAATCGTTCGATATTTGCTTCCGAAGCATGTTTTGTACCCTTTGAGTACGATGTGGATGTGGCGTGGCATTGTCATCTTGAAAATAAAATTCTTACCAAATTTGTTGCGCAAGGGTTGAATGATAGGTTCGATAATCTTTTGGCGTATATAGCACCTGTCATGGTCCGCTCGATAAGAATAAGTGGAGTTCGCCGCCGGTACATTATTCCGCCCCAAAACATGACTGTCCCCTCCTTGGTACGGAGCAACTTCTCTGGCAAAAATTAGTCATTCCAGTCTGGCTGGACTCCTCCATACCCATTCTCTGCGGCTCTCACTTACCAGGCCAAATCTTGTCTCATCGGAGAAAAGGACATTTCGCCATTGTTGTAAAAGCCAATTTCTATGCTCCTAACCCCATTGCAATCGTGCAGAAATATGTCGAGGTAAAAGCGTAGGCACTCTTTAGGGTCTTCTTGCTCTTAAATTGTTAGAATGTAATTGCTTTCGAATTGTACTTATTGAAATTCTTCTCCGGTACGTACGTAAAAAATGACTTCGAAGGGCTGGTAGACTAAAAACCAGTTACAAAGATGCCACAAGCATCATACAAATAAAGACGGAATCAACTATCGCCGTCTAAACGCGTCGTTTACATCTGTGCGAGCAACAAAAAGGAAAATAATTAAAAGTGAGACAGAAGTGGTGAGGCTGTGCATCTTCTCTACTGGCGAGAACTTAACTGTGATTCTCCCATTCCTACGAACATAACCAGTCACATAACGGACTTCTCTCTGTGTGGTTACTCTAGGACGACCAGTTTCTCGCCTTCGGTCAACGCCACCAGTTTCTTCAAACAAAGTTATTATGCATCTGACTGAGATCCTGGGGATGTTAAGACGGTGTAAAGCCACTCTTCTTTCTTTGTTAAACGAAGAAATCGGATTTCCCGGCATTCTGTACAAAAATTGTTTGTGTGTATTCTACGGTTAAAATTTAAAACGGTTATGTTTTAAAGATATCCCTTTATTTTCAGGCTTTTTTCTACCAATTTTTGTTTATTTCTCGATAAGAATATTTGACATTTAATTAACAATTTATGTACAGGGTGGCTCGAATTCGACGCTCATCATTGGGATTTCGGAAACCGTAAGAGAAGCAGGATCGGTTAAATGGAGGCAAAGTTGCGCAATTTGATGCCCAATAAAATTCCGTTTTGCGTTTTAAAAAATTCCAAGTACTTCCGAAGATATTCGAAAAAAGCGGAATTTTCATATTTGGTTTCTATTGTTTCCTGGCTATATTTGTTAAGATAACTCAAAATTAAAAACACGTTTTCATGGCCACTGTTTCTGATCTATAATTCAGTGTAATTAAATGTTGAATCTGACGTTTCGGCTTCTGGCGACCATCATCAACTTAATTTTTTTAAATACGGACCTGATATTTTTTCAATTTAATTAAATCCTTTCATCACTCTTAAAACACTATATATTGCCACTTTGATATTTGCCGACGTTTCGTATAGACAATTCCATCACCAGAATATTGCATATTTATTTAACCATAATACGGCCCTGAACTACATTTTTAGGTAAGAGAGTAAAAAAAAGAATAAACTTATTACATTTTCATAATGTTTTACTGCAACTCATTGATATCTAACAGCGGAAATTACTTTATTAACAGAAACTAACCAGGAGGTACGAATTTAAGGGAGAACTTTATTTAATGTATGGATTGGTATGTGGAGGAACAAAATTATTGGACCTTTCGTTTACGAAGGGACCTTAACTTCCGAACGATATCTAAATTTGATTAGAAATGATATCTTAGATGCCCTAGATAATCAACCTTTGGCAGTATTTCAAGGAAAATGGTGGCAGCAAGACGGAGCTCCTGCCCACAATGGAAGGGAATTAGCTCAATTTCTTTACCATATATTTCCTAATAAATGATTTTGCAAGATGGTCCGCTAGGAGCCCAGATCTTATTCCCCTAGATTATTTCCTTTGGGGATATCTTAAAAACCGTTTATTTAAAAATGCACCTCACGACCGTTAAGTACTACGACAAAATTTGATAAGAGAAGTCGCTGCCATTCCTGCGAGAACAATTAATCGAGCTGTATTAAAAATACAAAGCAAAGCAAGATAATGCATCGAGGCGGAAGGTTATCTCTTTGAACCCTTATAATAGTGATTAAATTATGTTTATTTTTAATATGAGCATCAAGATACTATTACAAATTGTTTATGTAAGCTGATTTGTTGTCTACCTTTTTGTATCTTATGTCTAATATTCATGAAATTTTCGGTTAATAAAGTAATTTTCGCTGTTAGATATCAATGAGTTGCAATAAAAAGATTACGAATATGTAATAAGTTTATTCTTTTTTTACCTTCTTACCCTAAAAATGTAGTTCAGGACCGTATTATAGTGAAATAAAATTAATATGCAATATTCTGGTGATGGAATTTTCTGTACGAAACGTCGGCAAATATCAAAGTGGCGATATGTAGTGTTTTAAGAGTGATGAAAGGATTTAATTAAATTGAAAAAATATTAGGTCCGTATTTAAAAAAATTAAGTTGATGATGGTCGCCAGAAGCCGAAACGTCAGATTTAATATTTCATCACACTGAATTATAGAGCAGAAAAGTGGTCATGAAAACGTGTTTTTCATTTTAAGTTATCTTAACAAATATAGCCAGGAAGCAATAGAAACCAAAATTGAAAATTCCGGTCTTTTTCGAATATCTTCGGAAGTATTTGGAATTTTTTAAAACGCAAAATGGCATTTTATTGAGCATCAAATTGCGCAACTTTGCCTCCATTTAACCGATCCTGTATCTCTTACGGTTTCCGAAATCCCAATGATAAGCGTCGAATTCGAGCCACCCTGTACAAATTTTTGTCGTTCTATAGGGTTTAAGAATATACCAGGGAGGGCAAGAATTTTGGAGGTGTGTGTATATGTGGACAAGCCACTTTACCCAATCGTAGGTAAAACATCACAAATTTTGTGAAAAAATGTACCTAGTCTACTTTAGATGCAAATAGTCCCTGGGTCAGTAATGAAATAAACTTCATAATAAAAACACTTTAAGGGTGGTTCCTTTTAATATTTTTTTTTTGTCGGACAAGTTTACCAGAATGTTTTAAATGTAATTCTTAAGCATTTTGCCAAGAATGGTAAGGGTTACAGTCATAAAACCATAAGGCTTTAGTACAGTTTTCAAAAAATTTCATTTTTAACATTGTGGTTAACTTGTCCGATAAATAAAGTGACGAGTTTGCCCAGTCTGACACCTGAAACATTTGACATTAACAGCTAACGGCTAAGTTAAAGCGCCGCCCTCATATATGACAGTATGAATATTCGTGGTAGACTCATCAAAAGGAACCCCTATAAAAGTTCATTTCATTACTAGCCTAGGGACTAAAACTTGGTGACCAAGACGAGCCATTGGCACCGCACGTGTGCTGCTAAACATGATTTTTGTGCAGTATTGTTATAACGTTGTATTGTTACTTTAAATATAGTTTTAATTTTTAGGCGTGTCATATTTAATTTGTACCAAATATTTAGGGTCGTATAGCTCACGTTCTTAAACTTTTCAAAATATACGGATAGCAAAAAAACTTGCCCTGATACAAAAAAATGGGCCACATTTTTAAAATCATCACATATTATTTACCCGAAAACGGTTACAAAACCTTTGACCTCGGATAAAAAAAATAAAACGCAGGCAAGTAAATTAATTAGTTTTTTGATTATGTTTAAATTAATTTATTAAATCTTTGACTTTCCCAAAATGGCTTAAGCGTTACTGAAAATAAGAAAAAATTAACAATTTTTTTCTATTTTAACTAAAGAATATTTTTGCAGTTTATGATATAGTATTAACAAATTTATTAAATTAAAGTCAAGTATATTAGGGTGTACAACATACGGTTTAATTTATTGTGAATCTAGAGAAAATTTATGACAAAAGTAGCTATTACTCCAAAATTTAGTTTATTTTGCCAATCTCTATGCTTTCTTTTTAAACTAACCTATTCACAGTCGCGTATTAAAAATCCAGAAGTCCAACTTAAACATATTATATTATATTAATTTTTTAATAAAATACTCTATGTTAGGATAATTAAACAAAAAAAACAAGATATTCAAAAATTATTTATTGTAATTTTCTGTCATGGCCTTTTATAAAAAGACGCCAAAATAATTAAAAATGATAATTTTCAGTAAAGTCTGAAATAGAAAATACGTACCAGTATATATATATATATATATTTTAAAAGCTGAAAGAACGAGAACTTTATAAACACAAATGAAAATATACAGTATGTTTCATAAGAAAAACTTAAAGGTAGCAATTTCTTTAAAAGCAGCCCAACAAAGAAAAAAAAATACACCATAATATTCTAAGGGAAAACGGTAAAATTATTTATCTAATATCTAAAGTTTTTTTAATGCCTTTAATGGTGGTAGGGAGCCCACGATGCTAAATGGGGTCAAGCGTCATAGAGACCAATTGGGTGGCAAAGCTTAGATAATAAAAAAACAAATAATATATGAAGTATAACTTTTCGTCGGTGCGGGAAGCGGCTATAGACTTTTAAATAAACCGGTCAACAAATGAACCTGTCCAGCCTGTTTTTTGTTTAAATTAAACGGCCCTTACCTTTTTAAGGAATATTTTTCCAATTCTTCTGTCTTACAGCTGCTAACAAGCTTGTCTAACAGCTGACGTCATTATGAAGTGAATCGAAAAAATAAAAGCGCTTACCGCCAATGACAAATGACATAAAAATATAATATTAATATAACCTAAACAACTTGCAACTTGAGTTTTAAAACAAAAATGCGCAATATCTTTAATGGCAGGCAAATTAATCCTTCACATGGTTTCCCACACATACTATTGTTAGCTATTAGTATCATAGATAAGGGATTAGTATAAATTTAGTCAATTTTGTTTGACTTTTAACCTCAAATTCGGCTATATTTCCCCCTCCTTGTTTTTTCATTCTGTTAGACAGACTTATGGTTAGACATCTTTCGAAGCCGCTACCAACCGCTGGGAGCTGCTGTAAGACTGACGTCATTGATTTGTCAAAAAATGAAAGTGCTTACAGCTGCTGTAAGCAGCTAACAAAGAAAATATCCCTTTAAATGTTAACCGATTTTTAAATTTTTTCGGCTCTTAAATGAAAATGTTATTGGCTTTAAGCCGCTTGTGGCTAATTCTTTTAACGTTGCTAGAACTACAGAGTGGTAAAAAACATGTCACCTTTTTGACGAAAATCAAAGCTCTCTCACTTTTACAAAATTAAAGAATATTTTGTTTTTCACACATAAGCGTATTAACTGTATCATTACCTCGGAACGTTTTTACAATTTGGATTAAAAGTTGGTTATTAAAGAAATTCCAGAGGGTTATTCCAAAGTAGTGCATTTTTGCCAACTTTTTTCATATAAATTAGGATAATTTATTTAGGACAGCCGAAAAGGATTAAAATTGGGGCTATTGTGCACAATAAGCAGGGCCGTAATAACTATATGACGCGCCCTAGGCTAGAATTCCTGAAGCGCCTATTTTACACGAAAAAATTGAAGAGCAAAAAAAAGAGTACTTATCTCCGTTGCGCCTATTTTCAGTTGCAACGCGACTTACTTCACCACCTAAAAAAATGTGGTGACCAAAAAAAAAAAGTAACTTCCAACTTTCTTAAAAACTCCCCTGTGTAGCGACTATTACTCCCTGTCTGGCGCCTATTTTTTTTATGGCACCCTAGGCTGTAGCCTAGTCAGCCTAATGGATAATACGGCACTGCCAATAAGGATAACAATAATAAATTCACTAAAATCAACGAACGCATAATACAGGTTGATTAACAATTAAGTAGAACACTGGACAACTGCAAATTTTTATAAGTATTTCCAAGTCCCAAATCTACTAAATTAAAAAATATTTTGTTTTTACCCCTTGGGTGTACTAATTAAGTCAGTCTCTCTGGACGGTTTTGCAATTTTTATTACAAGTTGAATATTTAAAAAATACGGAGGGTTATTGAAAAGTAGTGCATTTATACCAATTTTTTAAATTAAATTGGAAGGACCAACACAAAAAGCTTAATATAAGGACTACTGTACCTGGTTAAAATAATAAGAATAAAGACGATTAAAAAATATTCAGGATGTGCAAAAATTAATTGGAGCAAATCGTGCAGCTGCAAATTTTAAGAATTTTTACAGAATGTTTTTTTTTTTGTGGCAAAAATTTAGGGATCTATTTATTAGCTAAAATTATGAAAAAAGTTTTTATAAACATATATCCAAAAATGCATTGCCTAATTTGTTGTGTTAATACAAGCTGTTAAACTCTGTTTAAAAAAAATCAGTATTTTAGTAATATTCTAAATATTCCATAACCGATAAAAAAAATTGGTTTTCTTATTTATTGTCCCAAAGGGTTTATTATTCTTAAACTTAACTTAACCTATTAGGTCCAGTGGCGTCTCGAGCGGTACCTAAATTAATATTTCTGATAACAAAATGTAAGCCACTGGCTGTTATTTTATATTTTATTTTGGTATTTTATAATACCTACACATACTAAAATAAATTTCATTTGTTTTAAAAATGTTTTTGTATTTTACTTACTTCTCGGGAAAAAAATTAAAATACTGTTAATTGCATGGATCGCCCAAAAAACGGGAGAAATTTTAAAAACACTTATTAATTTAGTTTTTTTATGCCATTGTTTATAATTATATAACAACACCAAATAATTAGTTTTAAATAATTTTAAAAAATACTTATTTGATAAAATTTTCCCTATGTTTATTTTGTGTTAAAGGGATATGCAATTAAGCGGTTTTTATTTTTTCTCGAAAACCAAACAGGATACCAAAAAATATTTAAAAACAAAAAGGTTTATTTTTATTGGCTTTATTTTAATAAGGTATAAAAGTTGCACAAAAGTTAGTGACGTACATTTTTTTCTTATAAATAATTGTTCAGGCACCACTTGAGACGCCAATGGACTTAATAGGTTCAATTAAGTTGAAGCTTAATAAACCCTTTTTACAACTTTGTAGCCCTCCGCTTTCTTTGCGTCACTCTCAAATTGTCAAATTGGTGAAATATACACTGTTTAGCATGTAAATATCTCACCGTATTTTAAATCTGATGCGCTCGAAAATTTCTGATGGATATATTTTTGTTTGCTACGATCGCCTCTCTGTATACGGGGCTTATATTTGGAGGAGATGTATTTAATCGGGTACAACGAATCCTCCGGTATATTAGCTGTAGTAGCTTCCGAAATCCCCTTTTGGGCGTCCATACCATAGCAACATGTGCAAGAAGGTTTAAAAAACGGCAAAAATCTAACAATTATCCCGTAGCTCTAAATTGTATGGCAATACCCATGAGCTATTTTCACAAAAGTTTATTTAACACAAAAAAGATTGAGAGATCCACATAGGCTTTGGATATTAACTCCGTAAAACCATCGAAAATGAAAAACCCCGTTTAGAATATTATATAACTTTAAAAGGGAAATTCAAATAATATAAAAAAATTACATTTTTTTCTTTCTTTATTAAACTAATAGTATAATTACCTTACTAATGGATCAGAATAAAGATCAGAAAGATCTATTGTTTTTCCTTTTTAGCAACTTCTGGGTGCTTTTTAACTAAAAGCCAACCTATGTGGGAATACAATACTCCTCTTTTAGCATTATGGGGATCAGCTTCAGTCTCCTGAAATTTGTGGTGTACTCTGTGATCTCTGGCCCAACGTATCGCGGAATTCTAGAATTAAACTTTTGTTACAGTTTGTGGGCTGACTTTGAACGTACTGGGTGTCCGAAGAAGCATGTAGGTAAATTTAAACCCACAACAATACATTTCCTACCCATTTTGAACACACTTTACACTGGCCAATTTTTTAGTATAGGAATATTTTGTTATTTTAAAAGCATCAGCTTATACATTTTTTTATATTTTAAAAATTTAATATTTTCTGTTTAAAAAACTTAGCATAAGCTATGGTTATTTAAAAAACTGTTGAATTTAAATATAAATATAATAATAATAATAAAATAAAATAGGAGAATTATTTAATAATGAAAATTTGCTACATCCAAGAGTATCCACAAAGGGCTATATAAATAAAAAGAAGCAAATGCTCTTGCTTATATTTAAAAGGTATTCATCATAAGATAGAAATAAAGAAGGATTTTTCTATAAATAAATACTCCTTCTTTATTTCTATATTATGATCAATACCTTTTATTTATAAGCAAAAGCATTTGCTTCTTTTTATTTATATGGCCCATTGTAAAAGTTTTGAAAAAGTCTTTTAGACTTGCTAGAGCGATTATTTTGTGATAAACGTGTACATTGTTGCAGTTTCTTTAACGTTGTATGTAGCAAGTTTGTATTGCCAATAATACTCTTATGATGTCTTGCAGTCAATTATTAGGAGGTCAAATCAGTTTTTTTTTATACCCATAGCTTATGTTAAATTTTTTTAAAGAAAAAAATTATTAAAGGAATATAGAAAAATCTACACGGTGTTTAATTTTCCCGTTTCAGTTCCATTTTCTTTTGGTACTAATGAAATCTTACAACAAAATGATAATGGTATGATAAAAAAACTTTTAAAAATCTAAGACCGACTGTAAGAACCGAATTTTAAAACCTTTATTTCTTCTAAATTTATTTTTAATCAAAATGGGTCAAAATATTAATGGTCACCCTGTATTTAACTTAACTGTTTACTTAAAGGCATTTAGATTTTATGGTTATACCAACTATTTACCTCATAGGCCAGTGTATGACACAGAAGTAATATAATCTTTAGTGGCAATTTTGCTTTATAGGATCCGGTGGGACCATAATCTATGAGCTCCTCCAGTAACACCAAAAGCAGCTAAATAATATAGACCGGAAGCTAAAATTTGAAAAAAATAAGTTGTAGATAAAATTTTAATAATAGGCAAAATACTGCTGTCCAAAGAAAAAACACCGTATGTGCAAAAAATAATCCTTACAACATACGGTGTTTTTGCGTTGGACTGCAGGAATAATCGACTAATTTAATAAGGTTGCCTCAAGATGGTATAAATTATTAATAAAAATTAAATACCACAACTTCTGTGTTTGTTTTTAACCCAATAGGCAAAAGATTTTTTTAATTTTGACTTTATTTATCTACGAGGTCACTTTCCGGCTGCCATTTTTTTATTTCATTATTGTTACTGACCAAATTTGATAGGGTTATTAGACTAACGTCACTTTTAGATGTGTACGATAGGCTTTTATGACTTCCGGCTTTACCGGAAATGACTGGAACTTTTAATTTTAAAATAGCCTGTATATTTTTGTTTTTTTGGGTTCTTTAGATAATTTTAAGTCGGAATACAATAGTTTTAAAACACATTTTGGTCAAACTTTATTTTTAAATTAGATTTTTATTTTTTATCTAGAGTGCCATGATCATTCCAAAATCACTTCCTATACCTTACTAACTTCCAGAAAAATATGAAATCGATTTTATCTTTTTTAACTTTTTTTACTGGAGGGCTCTAAACTTTACTTTTTAAGTTTTTTTAACCCTAGCTTAAAGTGATTTTTACTGCATGTTTAAATTTTTATTTCTCGTAAAGTATTAAGAATTTAATTAGATATTTAATTTGGGGTTTACGTAACATTCGCAAGTTTTCTGGATTTAGCCGCTTTAAGCCAGTGGCACCTGGACTTATTCCTTTAATAAATAAGGCTGGCATTTCTGCTTTACCTTTTGGCAACCCCAAAATGAATATTTCAGCGGGGTAGCAAATTTGACGCCCAACGTGGGCCCTTACAAATTGGTGCATGCTCCTATTTTTAGCAGTTCCAATTATGACCTTTCTTTTTTTTTTTTTGTTTAGCAATGTGACGCTTTGGGATTTGGTCCCGGCGATGAACTTTGGCAACCACATTCTGAATAAAATAAGTAGTGGCGTATATAAGTCGACCCTTAACAAGGTTGGAAAAGAATTATACAACAACTGAGAGAGAATGTCTAGCTGTTTTCTGGGAATGCAATCGTCTACGTCAGTATTTGGAAGGTATAAAATGTATGGCCATTAGTGACCCTTATGTATAACTATGGTTAAGTGATTTAAAAGACTCTGGAGATGGGTTAGTTTCTTGGGCAGTACACCTACAACATTATGACTTTGAGATAACGTATCGTATGGGTAAAGAACAGGTATCCAATTGTCTTTCAAGATCGGTTCCCATTGTGGATTTATTGGTGGTGAAAAGCGTTAAATCACAAATTAGGAGTATATGAAATAAGTTGAAAGGGTTCAAAATAATCCCCGTAAATATGCTTAATATATCAAATTAAAGTATCCGGATATTCAATGTAATAGGATAAAAAATTTGCGAGCGCAATTAAATCATTAAATAATAAAGTCATTGAACATTCATTATATTTCATAAATATTGGACAAGGGATGTGTTTGTTTTAAAATTAGAATTCGTATCAAAAGATTTAGCTGGAAATGTAAAAGTAGTTAGATATGCATTTAAATTAGGATATTAAAACAATATTGTCGCCGCTTATCAAAGAGTTTTAAATTATTATAATTTTCGTCAAAAAATATCCAGCATGTTGTGAAAAAAATAGTGTTTCGTAAAAAATTTGTTTTATGCGATGCAGCTTAATATTATTCGGCTAAGTTGGCACCCAAATTCATTGGGCCATTTATTGGTACGCAAAAGTATCTCCATGAACTACTTACCATAAATAACTGTAACGATCTTGGCACTAGCAAAAATTGTGTAAATTCCATATAGACCAAACGTATGTAGGAAAAGAAAAAGAAATATATTACTCCAAACTAATTTATAAAGACGCTTTTCAGGCTTCTCTTCTACTTGCTGGTTCTTAAAATCGTCCAATAATTTCTCAGACGGAGCGGAAAATAAATCATTTTCTGAGGTACGTGGACCCATATCTATAACAAGAAAAAAAAATGCTACGTATTATCCCTAAATAAAATAAACTAAAATAAATTAGAGGGTTTACCAATTTTACAAAATAAAATCATATTGACAACTTTTTTTTGTAAAAATAAATGACCCTGCTTACAGCATTATTTTAGGAGCCAAAACCATTTAAACAGTCGCAATAAAATAAAGTCCTCCTTAGACGTAATAAAATGGTAATTTTTAATTGCGAAATAGTAAATAATGGATTTAAAATTAAAAGACGAATTTACAAAGAATAAAACCAAATACTCTGCACATTAAAACAAAAACAAAGTTGATGATGTATGCTTAAATACAAAAGTCGGAGCTTAAATTAAATGACACCTTTTTACAGAATAGTAAAAGTGGCAATGATAATATATTATTTGTTTTAAAATATTTCTTTAAATAAATTTGAGAACAAAATAAAAAGTTTTCGCAAAATTTTGTTTTTTTCCGAATAATTTTGAAACGAATGCAAATTTTTAAATTTTTAAAACGGACTATTGTTAAGCATATATATGCGCAAACTTTGCCCTTGTTTAACCAACCCTGTATCTTTTACCGTTTCCCAGACCCTAATTGTGGCCCTTAAATTTGTAACACCTCATACATAACTCGAAAAAACATTGTTTTTAATATACAGGGAGTTAAATTTTTCTAAAATATACAATATCCTAATAATATCTTATAAATTTCTCATCCAGTTTAAATAACATTTTTCGGTCTTTTTTCCTTTTAAGTCCAATCAATGGGGTGAACAAATGTTTTCGAAAAAAATGTACGCCACTGACTTTTGTGCTATGCCCATTTTTTTGCAAATATAAACACATTTGTTTTGTCATTTAGTTTTTAATTTACTTTGTTTTTAAGAAAAAGAAAATAAAATCTTCCCCACTGCACGTCTCTGGGCACCCAAAAATATAAAAAAACACCTGATTTAGTAAAAATCGATAATTTAGATGTTAATGTTATTTGACTTAAAATTTGTTATTATTTCAACAAAGGGATATGCAATTAGTCTAAGATCCAAATAGGGAGCGACGTTTACTCATCTGTTGACGTTCAAGAACTTTTTTTTACCTCATTTAAACAAAGACTGTGTTGCCTAGAGATTGTGATAAAATCTATGAACCAATAAAAAAAAACTTTTAAATTTGTGAGTGACCCTTTATATTTTCAATTTTTATTTTTTTATTCTGCAAAAAATACAATTTTATATTACTACTCTAAAAAAATAATAAAAATTGGTTTACATATTTGAAAATTATTATTAATCTTCAGCATTTAAGTAAACATAATGAACATTTTGTTAAATAAAATTAGCCCAATAATAAAACCTTTATTTATTGTTATTAGAAGACGTCAGGTATAGCTAATTAAATGTAATATCTTACCTTAATATAGAAGATTATTATGGCGGACTAAAAGTTAAATTTCCAGATATTTAAAATGCACGACAAGCACTACAAAATTCCCTTAGCAAAAAAATAAATAGGCTATTTTTTCTTTATATAGAAAAGCACTTTTAGTTTACAGTTAAAAAAAAATATATATAAACTAAAATTAATATTAACTAAAAAGAAAAACACGCCGCTATATTGGTATGGCAAAAATACCTTTACTTGAAATTTACCTTAAATATTACTATGCAAAATAACTTAATAACGTAATTATAACTTATGTAAAAGGGTAATTGTTTTGCATTAGCATACGAAAAATATCTTAATTTATAGGAATATTTAAAATTCTTTTAAAATTACAGGGTGTGATTTGTAAAATTAAATTTACTGGATAATCAGTAATTTTAATATAATGGTTAAAATGATTACTGTATTTGGAGCGATACAGGTGATGCCACAGACTTCTTTGTTATCACATCGATTCCACTTTTTAAAAGTTTATTTTGGAAATGGCGTAATTAGTGCCGTTTGGCAAAACTTGAAGCGCGACTATTTAAAATCATAAAATATCAAGCACTACACTGTACACTTAAAGGTCTGGCCACGCATAACCGCACCGAGCCCGTAGTGGACATGGGTTAACCATGGTAGGGGAAAGTGAGGCGGATTGATTCGGAAAACTTTAAAAGTTTTTGTCTTCAAAATATTAAATGCATTTTTAAAGCTAAATCTATGGCATCATGTATTAATATTATAACCAGGGCTACTTGTTTAACTAAAGTAGATTTTTAGACTTACCTCTGTTTCTTTTTATCCAAACTTTAAGTGCAAGTAAAACTGTGTTAACCTTTTTGTCACCGATTATTATACGACCAGCTATTATTTACAGCGTAAAACTACATATTTATATGTATATTAATAAAGTTAATAATATATAATCTTATCCAGACTTTTTTTGAAACTACAATAATCAAACGCCCGAATTATAAATAACATAACAATTATTCTGTACTGCTCAACTGCCCGGATTCACAATAATAGAGGAAAATGGGGCAGATTAATTCGAACAAATTCAAAGGCACTTTTCACGCGCTCAAAAATATACAAAGCATTTTTGTCAAGCTGAGTCTACTGTTATATGTATGTATATCTCCTTGTTTAACCAAAACAGATTTTCCTACTTATCTCTATTCCTTTTTATCCAAACTTTGAGTGTAGTATAGTTAAGTCCTGTTACACTTGAGAAGTTATAAACGCTTTATGCCCTACGCCTGATGCATTAAAAGTAATGAAATGTAAAACCTTTTATCAGGCATAGAGCGTCGGACGTACGTTCGTCTCATGTGTAACAGGACTAAAACTGTGTTACCTTGTTTGCAAAGGTTTATTTTACAATCAGGTGTAATTTAAAGCGTAGTATAACAGGCTCATATTACTGCAATTTTGTTAAATAAAAACATTTTGCACCGCATTCCCCCACATTTCACCAGCAAAACGCACGGCTGCGGGCTCGCTGCGGTTATGTGTGGCCATACCTTAAAGGTCGGTCATTGTGGCTTTATCATGCAATGTGAATTTTGCAATACATCAGGTCTAACTTTTAAGCAACAAAGATGGGCTAGACGAGAAAAAGTTGACGAGCGACGACAAGTTGACGAGCTGTGGGTTGACAAATTGGCTGGCTAAAGTTAATCTACGGAAGGAATTATGTGTAACGAAGGAAAATACTTATTAGAAATATGTAAGTAGGAAAGAAATGAGTATAAACCAGTGTCGAAAGGTATGCCCCACTTTTAATTTAATTGGTGGCATGCGGATTTTTTTAGTTTTAAACTCTAATTTCTTTTGTCTCAGTCGCCTCTGCTTATCCAGTAACCTAAAAACCGATGTTGACTTTTGTTTTTTTTTTTTTGCGTGATATTTTAGATATTAAAAAAAAAATAACCTGTTTGTCTGCGGGCTACAATGTAGTTTAAAAAATTTCTCCATCGCGGCATGTACCCTGTACATTTAAAAAGTTCTTTACTTAAACCTTATATGTAACTTTTTTTCAAAATAAACCTATATGAGCTGTGGGTTGATGGACTAACTATCTATTTTTCTTTAATAAAATTTTTTCTATTAAAATCTTAGCAATCAAAGATATTATTACCCAACCAACCAGAGGCGGTCATATCAACTTTGCGAAAGGGGGGCATATCATCATTAAATGTCCATATTTGCAATAAGGTGTGTTTTGTGTGTGAAATTACTAAATTTTATTAAATAATCAAAACAGAAACTACTTTTATTAAATAAGAAAAACATCAATTGTTTAGTACAGGAACAAAAAAAACCTTTAATTGGTTGGCCCTACTCACTCTGTATTTAAATTGGACCATTGTCCAAAAATGTAAAAAAGGAGGACTACACGATTAATTTTTATTCGAAGCAATAAATTTTATTTGTATATTATTGTTTTGTGTATATAAATTATTCATGTTTATCCATTGCATATTTTTTGAGCACCACATATGCATTATCCATAAAATGAAATAAATAATATGGTTAATTTTGATTACTTTTCGACCGCCATTTTTTATTTATTTATTGATACTGACGAAACTTGGTAGGGTCGTTACACTAACAAAAGTTATTTTTATGCCTATATAATAAGCTTTTACGAACGTACATTCGCGAGTTAATAGAGAAATTAAACATAGTGGGTGAGGAAGTAATATTGGATGGGCTAACGAAACATGCAGGTCTGACGACAGGACGTTGAAGGCGGTACAAATTACCGGGGCGGGGCCCGGGCATAAACGGGGAACCCCGAGCCAGGCTACTTATTATTTTTTACAAATATTTATTTAAAAAAAAGGTATAAGATTTGGCTATCCCTTCAGTTAATATAATAAGTTTAAAACCCAAAGATGCGTTTTCGATTTGTTTTTGCTTAATAGACAAGTTTTATTGTAGTCAGAATTAAGGAATTAAGGAAAAGGAATAAAATTTAATTTGGATAGTTTTTCTTAGCAATTTTCCATCACGGATTCGTGTTCAGAATGCAAAAATACAACGAAACCTTTATATCACATTTCTGGGTTGGATACTTATTTTTATAAAGTGTTGTTTTAATAATATTTTTTTTGTTGTTCCCTCTTTTTCTTTTCTTTACTTTAAGTTTTTATGTAAATTTTGGCCTATATGATTTTTCTTCGTATTTTTGAATATTTTTTGGCATTATTTTCTTATCATCATTATATATAATAAAACTAAGTTGATAAAATGTGCGTGCCGATAAAACTTGAAAAGAAATCCCGATACAATAAAGGGACTTATATAGTGTGATAGCCCTTTATCCCCCTCGAACAAGAAAGTTCCCGTTTTACCCTAAAGGGCGTATTTTTAAAGATATAAGGACTCTTCCAATCCTTCAACTTGGAAATTAAGTGTAGTGGCGCCATCTGTTGTCGAGTATTTGAACTTCATTCAGAACAAGGGTTATTTGGGTCTCATATTAATTGCCGACCGAAGCCGGGAATCATAGCTAGTAAGGAATAAAGTACTGACCCAGACGTAGGTTATACGTTTTTTGTTGTATTTTTACGTCCTGAACACGAATCCGTGGTAGTTTTGCATCCCCCAGTCTTAAGTAAATTGCAGAATTTTTTAAAACCGTGGATTTTTTCCGGGATTTCATAGGGTCCACGAGACTAACACATGTAGTAGATACCCTTATATCTTATCTACTAGCCGACCGGTGCCCACTTCATCTGGCGTTAATTATATTTTTCTCTGAACTCCTGGCCGCTTGCGTGACAGGAAAACATTCTACCACTGGATTAAACAGAGCTCATAAAAGAAATTATTTTTCTTTGAAGAATTTGTTTAATTATTATAAAATATAGCCTATAGCATTCCTAAATAGTGTAGCTTTTTAATTGTGAAAGAGTTTTTATAATCGGTGTAGTAATTCCGAAGATTTCATACACGTAATAACAAACTTAAACTCTTAATAATATTAGTCCATATTGATATACATATGTCATTATCTTTCTCTGTAATTTTTTTAATCCTAATAAAATAGAGCCTCTAACACTTCTGAATAATGTGGCTTTCTAATAGTGAAAAAAATTAAGATCGGTTCAGTACTTCCGAAGATTAGCTGCCACAAATAAACAAACACAGTTACAAACTTGACTTCTTCATAATATTAGTATAGATTATACATTTAAAATGTTTTAAACATACAATGTGTTACAGAATATTGTTAGGAAAATTTACCCAGTAAACCAACTGCCCGCGGACCGATGCTGATGCACTTTGATGTTTGCCGTCACTATTTCATCGGGCCAATGCTGTCGCGCCGGTACGGAAAATTGAATAAAGTGGCCGCCCGGCCGTTTGTAACTCGACTGCAGTTTCCCGATACGGCAAATTGGTGTCGTGCCGATGATGACCCGACTTATCGGATATGTGAATATTTAGTGCAGCTATGCCGATGAAAATTGCATTAGCCAGGGCGGATATTTACGGCTTTACTACTGGATATCAGGAGTGTCAAGATTGTTAAATTAAACCCATTGGATGACTTTATTTTGAATTTTGCTCTTTTTTAACCCAGTGGTAAAGCGAATGAATACTTCCAAATGAGCCCATTTTTTTATATTTGAGTTTGAAAAATATAACACCAAATCTGTAGGGATTTTTTTTTCTTGAAAATTTTATTTAAATAAAAGAAAAGAACATTACCATGTTGTAAGCTAAAATAATAGTAAAGAAAATGTACAATTATGTGGCTTCTAGTGCTTATTTTACTATTTAAGTAGTTAATAATACAAAAATAAAAAAATAAATATCTCTTATTTAGTAATGAGCACCTAGTCCAGATCTTTAATTATTTGTTGTTCTATTCCCCATTACCTAAAATACACATACAATATAAGTTTAGTAAATCCTAAAAACATTAAATTATATTATTTTTTGCAAATTATGCATTGCAGACAATTTTTAAAAGAAAGTTTTTTCATATAAATAAAAATATTGTGACACAAGAGAAATAAAGTGCAAGTGCAATTATTGTAGATTTTTTCTATTAACATGAATATTATACACTTTCAGCCAAATAAAAAAATGTTCATAGGCATGTAAGGTAACAATAAAGCAGGGCCAACGAGTCATCATATTTACATGCCAACATTCTTTGTTGAATCTCTACCTGTTAGTGTTTGACACGCATTGCCTATGAACCTTTTAATTTGGCTAAAAGGGTATCACATATCAACTAATGAAGCATAATATTTGTGACATACCCTTGGTTTGCCTTTTTTTTAATGTCCCACACATCGTGCTTGTTGCATTTCCATATCAGTAGCACTGCTTCAAACGGGGGTCCTTTCCTATAGATGCAAAAAGCAATAAAATTCCGAGTTACACTTTTGTACAAAATAACTTTTAAATTTTAATGCAAACAATGATAAAGAGCCTTAATGTAAAGACCTAACATTCAGTAAAAATATTTAAAATAAACTGCTAACAAAAAAAACAAAAAAACATTTAGGTAATAATTTATTAAAAAAAAAATGTTTTATGTTTTAATTCATAGTCTAAGCTTGAGCTTTTTTATGGCTATCCAACAGAGACATAATAAAAATTAAAAAACAAATAATAACCTAATTCTTCTTCTTACCTACATTTTAGGCTTTATTAAGTTCCCATTTTTTCCACCCCTCCTTAATTATGGGGTCCAGAACAGATAATCTTGAAAGCCTACTGATGAGAAAGAAGAAAAGCCAACATTTTTCTTGTAGTTTCTTTAGCATCTCTTTTTCGAATAAGTCCATATTTTATCAGCTGAAAAAATTATGCATTAATGACTTTATTTCAATGTATTTGCTTTTTATAAACAATTAGTCCACAACTTGAAAACAATTACAAGCTAATTTGTAATTGAGCAAAAAGAAATAATTTGGTAATTTTTACCTATTGGGCCTGTCGCCGATTTTATTCAAATTTTGTATAAGGCGGTTTTTTGGGGCACAGATTACGAATATAAAAACATTTTTTGTATGCAACGTTTTGTTGTTGAGAACCTGGGCCCGATAAGTAAAAAAGGACCGGTAATTTTAAAAGAAAATCACTTGTGACGACATACTTACTGTTTACTTATAAATTTCTCCATTACAGATTGGTTTTTACACTTTTAGTTAACACTACACCGGATTAAAACCAAAAAACCAAACAAACAAAATTTTATTCGAGTCTCAACGTACCTACAACACAATTAAACTCAGACGCCAAGCGAAAACCGTGAAAACATCAAAACAATCACTTTGACAGAATAGCGCTGTTTTCTTGAAATATAAAATCATATACAGGTTCCAAAGAGAATAGACAAGGATAGAGGATCAATCGCCGTTTCGAAAAGTGGCACAATTTGAAGAAAGGGTCTGCGGGATGGCAGGGCATGCGCATACGCACTCCCAATGTCAAAATCGGCGGTATATTCAAAAACATTGATTTATTGAGTAAATATACATAAAACATTAATAAAAAGTGTAAAATGTGGTTTATACTGAAATTTATTAATATTTTAATGACTAAATATTGGTAATTTAGTGCTAATGGTGTATTAAAATTTATTTGGTAGAAGACTATTTTTTTCTTAGATTGGAATAGGTTAATGTGGAAAAATGTATAGGTATAAATTTTAGGGAAATGAGAACTGAAAATAAAAATCTAAATAGAATTATTTCTTGAAAACTAAACTTTTATTGCAAGATTACTTATTTAGCATAAAAAATGGTACTAAATGTAAAAGAAGTGTATAATTTTAAGAAATATATGAAAATAGCATGCTCAAACTTACCAACCAAATAAATTTTAGATTTATGTTGATCCTATTTAGTTGAAAGGTATTATAGTCTAAAAGTTAATATTACCTACTTATACTAAGAAAAGCGTAGTAGGATTTCAGTTTCCATAGGCCACTGTCCCTGGTCCATTTTATTCGATATCTACATACTTGTTTTTTAGGTATAAGGAAGCAGATAAGATTGTAGGTTTTAATTAACAATAAAAATTTAAGTTTCCACATTACTGGATACTTATTTTAAAATAAAATACTTTTGTAAAAGAAGCTCAAAAATGCTCGTTATTGCAGAAAGAAAATCCTAATCCTAAACATCGTTTTTCCACAAATTTTCAATATTGACAAAAATAAGTGTACTTTCCTCTTAACATAAATTTATATTTTTAAGATATTTCATATACCTACCACTGAAAACAATTAATATCGAATGGTTAAATTTTTTTCATAAAATTAATAAAAGTTTGCCTTATCGTACGAACTTAAGTAGACACACTCTATATCTTGGTTTGTACCTTAACTGGGTCAGATATTAATTTTTTTAAGTGTTTAGGCTTTGGGCCTAGTGTTAATTTGTTTTTATTCAAAAAAAAAAAAAACAACGTAAATAATTTAAAAAATAATTTATTAAAAAACCCATAAATTTCCACAAATTTTGTTTCAATAATTTATATCTATAACACAGGTCACACGTAAAATCCAACCGAATAAAACACAAAACAAATATACAGCCACAACAATCACAAAACATCAGCCATATTGAACATGTGAAAGTCAAGAGTTTTGACATTTATAACAGCCAAAGCCGGAAAAACAACCTCCCATGCGCATGACGTGTAATCCCGCTGTGTTAAGTTAACCATCAAACCGGTGAAAGTTCGCAAGATATTTGGCTGATAGTATTGATTCAGACACAAAAATGTTACGTAAAAAGTGCGTACTGAAACAAAAAATTCTAAATAAATCCATACTTTTAACCAAGCACGTCCTTTTACCAACGTTAAGCAAGAATAAAATAAAACTTTGACGAGCTTTTTTGGTCGCTGAACACAATCACCAGTCGCAGGTGTGTGCCATTTCTTAATTGGTGGGGGTAAATCAACTGTTTCCCTCCCCTTGTCCATGCTTCTTGACAGGTTCAGTTAAATAAAATAACCCATAGGCAATGTGAGGAAAAAAGACAATCTAACTAAATCCCGGCATGTAAACATGCGTGACTAATAGTGCTTGTTTTGTTATTCTATTGCCTGCCAATGAACCAAACAGCGTTGCCCATATCGTATAGTTCAGTTCATACATGGTAAATCAACATCGGAACAAAAACGGCTAGACGGTCAGAACCCGTAAAAGAAATTATGTGTATATACACATGCCGGTCCGATCCCGGCCCGTAAATATTAAAACCGCCTTTCATAAATATCGGTAGAATAATGCTGGTCCATCAAATATAAGATTCAGGGAGACCGATGCCAGCGTTCTCCCGATGTTTCCAGCATTGGCCCGATGCAATACCGAGCTTTTGTGTTTACTGGGTAAAGGCAGATTCTAGTTTTGAAAATATGAAAAAATAGTTTATATAAACATGGATCCGCAAATTCCTTGTTTTTAAGATACAGGGTGTCAAACTTGTGAAAAAAATTATCTTAAATATCCTTTACCCAATTTTGTTTTACTTTGGCAATGTTATTTATATCATTAATTGTAAATTTATAACTATCTTATTTACATTTAATTAGTCCAGTGGCGTCTCGAGCGGCTACTGAAGAAATATTCTTAACAAAAAGCCATAAGCCACTTTCTGTGTAAATGTGTGTAAAATTTTGGTGCCTGGTTTAGATGAAAGAAATAAAAAACATGTTTTTTATCTTGTTTAAAAAGAAAAATAATAATAATTACATATTTATAGACCATAAAAGAAGAATTGCGGGAACTCTGTCTTTTAAAAATTAGGTGTTATAAATATTGATTAGCTAATATGTAACAACAGCAAAAAATAGTTATTTAAATAAGGCTAACAGTTTTCACTAAAATTGTTTCTTTTCGAAATTTATTAGTTTTTTGAATAAACTAACACTTCGTATCTTGGCAAAGAAAAATTTTGCGAAACCATGTTTATTGAATTTTTCTTAATATTTTTGATGTAGAATCTGCCAGAATATATATAGAATATACTCAGTATTTTGAATAGTATTCAGAATACAATTTGCCGGTATTCAAATAGTATTCGAATACATTTGTGTGTTTGGTATTCGGTATTCGGTAGAATACTTTTTTGGTTAGTATTCGGAATTCTGTATTTGAATACTTTTGACGTATTCGACGAATACTTTTTGAAGTATTCGAATATCTACGTTCCGAGTATTTGAATACCGGAATGTGTAAGTAGTATTCGAATACCAAAATTTTCATGAGTAGTATACTAAAAGTGAACACAAAAGCAGGAAAAAATGAGGTTAGGACCTTTTTTTCGTTTGTAGTATTCGAATCTTTTTTTTCAGTATTCGAATACCGATTCCTGGTGTTCGTAATTACCGGGTATTCAAATACTTATTTTCTTCCAAGTATTCAAATTTCGGTATGCGAACTTTTTTCCCGGTATTCGTATTTGTATTCGAATACCGATTTTCAGTATTCGACCCAACTCTGGAATCTTAGTTTTTCTTTACAACATTTCGTAACACCCTGTATATTAAAGATTGTGCTTTAATTAAATATTTTAGGAGCAATGCCAAATAAATTCATTATTTGAAATAATTTTACCATAAATTCCATATTTTTTTTTGGGGCACAATTATTTTAAAGTTTAGGGGGCCTAAGACTTGGGCCTGTACCAGGATCCGCCACGGCTCTCGGCGGCCCTGGACTTCAGCAGTGAGCTTTTAACTACCTATAAATAACTGCATGTATTATATGTCACTAACCCTATTTTAATTTACTCTGTATTCTGTATTAAATATATTAAACGTAAACTAATACTCATAAAAAATATTTTAATACTTTAGTTTTATATCTTTAAAAGATATACAATTTAAATTCAATACCCCAAATTCTAATCATCTATCTATGTATGTTTTTCAAAAATGTATTTAAAGTAAACTTATATAATGTACTTTTTTATATCTTCCAGTGACGTCACCTTGGGGAGCTCTAAATCAAAAATATAACCGGTGACCGGTGACCGGTGACTCCTATAAATTATCATTTAAAATGAGACTAATATACAACTATCTAACAGAATTTCACCGATACCGGTTTGAAATGTAAAAGGTACGGGGTCCATTTATTTTGCCGATTTTACAAATGTTAGCTGTTTCAACAAAACAAAAATTTAAATAAAAACCGCAACAACAAAAACTCTTTAGGGTAGTAAAAAGCATAAATTAAAAAGTACAAAAAACACTGAACGATAATAAATTGTTTATTTAAATTTAGTAGTATAAGTATAAAATTATATTTCTTTAAGGCATTAAAATTTAATTTTACCAGGTGGCATAGGGCCTCTTGGCATATTTATCATACAGATTGTTCCAAAAACTCCACATTTCATTTTTTGGGGATTTGTGTGTACAATAAGATTTTTTCCGATTTCCAAATACTGGATAGCGTCTGGTTGGACTGTTGGCCAAATTACATTTTGTAAAACTTGCTCTTCTCGTGGAGTGGGATTTCTAAAAATATTTAATGCATTGAAATGCAAGTTACTTTTATTGTCAGTTAATTTACCTAAAGCTAAATTAAGACTTCCCCAAAGCAAAACCAGATATATCCAACAGAAGTAAAACTGAGAAAAACGCGTAAAACATGATTTTCTCAATTTTTAATTTTTAGCTATAAATTCTGAATAAGTACTACTTTTTTATTTTAGAACATTTAATGCTGGATTATTATGCAAAAAAGTTTCAAAAGTTTACGATACTTGTAGTAGATTTGGAATGTATTAAAGATAAGTGTTGTGATAAGCAAATCTCAGTTTAAATGTAAGAATTTAGTAATGTTTTTTTAACCTAAGTTAGGTCAAAGTAAATATATAAAACAATTAAAATAATAGTTATAATACGCATATACCCTACAAGCTTTTTATAAGCATAACAAATTAGCTATGATGTTTCTATGGTCACAACCGGAAAACATCGAACCGTTTAAAACAAAAATTACATAAATAACCCAAAAGCTGAACAACCCGCTTCGGCCTCTTGGCTTGTTTACATTCGCAGAGTCCTGGATAAGGAAAACAGCGAAAGAAATTAAATAATAATGTTGTAATTAATGTAATGTAACAAATTTGTAATTAATAAAGCAATGTTTTGCTTTATTAAATACAAATTTAGAAAAATTAGAAAAAAATATAAATTTATTTGGTTTTTGACAATAAAATTAGGCATTATTATATAATACTATCAGAATAATGCTATTACAAAAATTAAATGCAAAATACATATATAAAAAAATATTCCACGCCGTTCTCAAAATTAGTTATTTAGGTAGTTTCTTGATTGTTTACCGTCGGCGTCGGAAAAAAAGTGGAACCTAGAGGTATCGAAAGAAAAATATGTTTTTTCTTTGTATGTGACTAAATTTATATGAGTCAAGCCACAGGTTATATTTTAAACTTGGCGAATCCATATCTTTTATAAATAAAAGCCTGTGAAGGCTCCGTAATAAGCAGGGACGCCATTTTAAAACTCAGGACCCGAACAAGTCCTTAATTATTTTATTTCTAAAATGATTTTCGTATAAGAAATGGCAAAAAGCAGACACCTTCTTTACCGTTTTTTGGCTTTACTCAAAAGAGACATCACAAATAATTCCAATAGTCAGAACTAATAGTCAATTTTTTGATTATTATACAGACACAAAGAGCGGAACCTAGGAAACATTGTACAGGGTTGGTTATAAATTTAGAACTCCCTAACTGTGTTGTGTTTTATCAGTGAAAATACAATATATAAATATATTAAATTATTGGGTTAATTCTTCAGTTTTCAAATGAGTAATCAGTTTCATATTAGCACTTCAAATATTCAGGGTACGACAAAACGTACGATTTTTTTTTAATGGAACACTCTGTATACGCAAAATACTCTCCTATTTAAATTTACAAAAATCGTTAAACCTTATGTATACATTCTTGCCAGTATGAAAAAACAAAAAAAAAATCTTATTTCATATGTTAAATGTGTCATAGTTTTTGAAATATAGGCATCATTAGAAGTTCGATAATAAAATGGCGTTTTTAAAATAAAACAACATGTATATTGTATCACCAATAATAAGACATTTTAAAGACCTTATTAAAAAAGGCCACATTTGAAATGATTTGTTTAATGCACTAGCGGAAAAAATTAAAAAATACGAAAGAAAACACCAATTTTTTTAAGAGGCTGTATTTCGACCGGTGACTCCTATAAATTATCATTTTAAAATGAGACTAGTATACAACTATCTAACAGAATTTCACCGATGCCGGTCTTGAAATGTAAAAGGTACGAGGGTCCATTTATTTTGCCGATTTTACAAATGTTGGCACTGTTTCCAACAAAACAAGAGAAATTTAAAATAAAAACCGCAACAACAAAAACTCTTTAGGGGTGGTAAAAAAGCATAAATTAAAAAGTACAAAAAACACTGGAACGATAATAAATTGTTTATTTAAATTTAGTAGTTATAAGTATAAAATTACTTATGTTCTCTTTACAGGCATTAAAATTTCAGAGAATTTACCAGGTGGCATAGGGCCTCTTGGCATATTTATCATACAGATTGTTCCAAAAAACTCCACATTTCATTTTTGGGGGGATTTGTGTGTACAATAAGATTTTTCCGATTTCCAAATACTGGATAGCGTCTGGTTGGACTGTTGGCCAAATTACATTTTGTAAAACTTGCTCTTCTCGTGGAGTGGGATTTCTAAAAAAATATTTAATGCATTGAAATGCAAGTTACTTTTATTGTCAGTTAATTTACCTAAAGCTAAATTAAGACTTCTAAAGCAAAACCAGATATATCTCAACAGAGTAAACACTGAGAAAAACGCGTCAAAACATGATTTTCTCAATTTTTAATTTTTAGCTATAAATTCTGAATAAGTACTACTTTTTTATTTTAGAACATTTAATGCTGGATTATTATGCAAAAAAGTTTCAAAAGTTTACGATACTTGTAGTAGATTTGGAATGTATTAAAGATAAGTGTTGTGATAAGCAAATCTCAGTTTAAATGTAAGAATTTAGTAATGTTTTTTTAACCTAAGTTAGGTCAAAGTAAATATATAAAACAATTAAAATAATAGTTATAATACGCATATACCCTACAAGCTTTTATAAGCATAACAAATTAGCTATGATGTTTCTATGGTCACAACCGGGAAAACATCGAACCGTTTTAAAACAAAAATTACATAAATAACCCTAAAAGCTGAACAACCCGCTTCCGGCCTCTGGCTTGTTTACATTCGCAGAGTCCTGGATAAGGAAAAACAGCGAAAGAAATTAAATAATAATGTTGTAATTAATGTAAAATGTAACAAATTTGTAATTAATAAAGCAAATGTTTTGCTTTATTAAATACAAATTTAGAAAAATTAGAAAAAAATATAAATTTATTTGGTTTTTGACAATAAAATTAGGCATTATTATATAATACTATCAGAATAATGCTATTACAAAAATTAAATGCAAAATACATATATAAAAAAATATTCCACGCCGTTCTCAAAATTAGTTATTTAGGTAGTTTCTCGATTGTTTACCGTCGGCGTCGGAAAAAGAAAGTGGAACTCTAGAGGTATCGAAAGAAAAATATGTTTTTTCTTTGTATGTGACTAAATTTATATGAGTCAAGCCACAGGTTATATTTTAAACTTGGCGAATCCATATCTTTTATAAATAAAAGCCTGTGAAGGCTCCGTAATAAGCAGGGACGCCATTTTAGAACTCAGGACCCGAACAAGTCCTTAATTATTTTATTTCTAAAATGATTTTCGTATAAGAAATGGCAAAAAGCAGACACCTTCTTTACCGTTTTTGGCTTTACTCAAAAGAGACATCACAAATAATTCCAATAGTCAGAACTAATAGTCAATTTTTTGATTATTATACAGACACAAAGAGCGGAACCTAGGAAACATTGTACAGGGTTGGTTATAAATTTAGAACTCCCTAACTGTGTTGTGTTTTATCAGTGAAAATACAATATATAAATATATTAAATTATTGGGTTAATTCTTCAGTTTTCAAATGAGTAATCAGTTTCATATTAGCACTTCAAATATTCAGGGTACGACAAAACGTACGATTTTTTTTTAATGGAACACTCTGTATACGCAAAATACTCTCCTATTTAAATTTACAAAAATCGTTAAACCTTATGTATACATTCTTGCCAGTATGAAAAAACAAAAAAAAAAATCTTATTTCATATGTTAAATGTGTCATAGTTTTTGAAATATAGGCATCATTAGAAGTTCGATAATAAAATGGCGTTTTTAAAATAAAACAACATGTATATTGTATCACCAATAATAAGACATTTTAAAGACCTTTATTAAAAAAGGCCACATTTGAAATGATTTGTTTAATGCACTAGCGGAAAAAATTAAAAATACGAAAGAAAACACCAATTTTTTTAAGAGGCTGTATTTCGTAACCGATTTTTTTGTAGAATATTTATTTAATATTTTAGAATCTTCTTAATTTTTCTTGCAATCGGCGCTTGCTTTGATATTGATGGTTAAAGAGAAAAGTAAATTTATCGTAACAAGTGTATAAGTAATACTTGCACGAATGGGAAGTTTGACAGCACGAGCCGTTAGGCTAGTGCAGCAATCCCATGGTAAAAAACCAAAAACGACACTTTATGCATGTATTCCATACTATATTTTCCACGACCATACATAAATCTCCCAAAATACCATTTTATACAGGTTTTATTTATCAAAACTTATTATTTTTTAATTTTTGCAGCACAACCATTATCTTGCAACAAAAATTATAGCGTTCTTATTTTTTAAAGACAATTATCCACTTCATAACTATGCATTTATTATTTAATTTTAGAAAATTGTATAAACTTACTTTTGTAGAAACAGTAGAAATTCCTTTTAATTTCTTAGTCAATCGAAATTTATTATTACTATAAATGTTCAATAACCCCTTCTAAATTTATTTACAAACTGTTAAATTTTTAAAACTAGTGACACATAAAACTAAAAAGAAATAATACCGTAATCAAAGGTAAACTTCAACTGCTTCTTGGTTTTAGTTGATGTCGCGTTTACTGTTACATTGCATAAATTGATATTTAGGGTTTGTGGCTAGTAGGCATTGAAACAAAACACTAACTCAGAGGGTGGAAAAATAGCTACTTTTTTAAACACCCTTATGTAGGGTACCAAAAATGGAGTGCTTTAACCTCATGTTAACAATTAAAAAACAGCAATTTTTTTAAACGGTCGTAGAAAAGTGGTCCTTTTCGTCTCAAACTCCAATATCTTAGCGAGAAGTGGTGGTATCGCACTTTAAAAAAGAAAGTTAAAGCTGAATGAACATGTAATCCGATCCATATAGTGGTTAAGTTTAAAAAAACTTCAAGCTTCTGGACCAGAATAAATAAAGAACCAAAAAATTTAAAAATATATGTATTTATTAGAATTGCGCGGTACACGTTGCTTGAAAAATTCACCGTAGGATTTTAAAAACTAGAAAGTTTAAGTTTTTAAATGCTTTCTTTTAAATTTCAGTACGATCATTTTTACGCGAAATACAGCCACTCAAAAACGATAAGAAATTTGTTGTTTTTTGTATCCTAATTTTTTCCGCTAGTGTCATATGAGTTTTTAAATGTTAGTGCGTCAGATATATGAAAATTATATGTACTACTTTTCAGATTAAATGGTCATATTCTTAAAACTATAAGAGAAAGACATATTAAATGTAGTATCTTTGTTAGAGCCTTGGCAATGGTAATAAAATATGCAGGGCATTTCATTAAGAAATTCTAATGATGACCATATTTCTAGAAAAAAGTTTCAAAAACCAAATCCTTTGTTTGTATTTTTTCTTAATTTTAATTAAATGTTGTCAACAAATCTTTACATTTGCTTTAAAATATCTACATACCTTTTTCTGATAATTACAGGCATCTAAAAATATTGCATAAAAAATGTGAAGCTAAAAATTTCAACTGGCTGAAGGTTTTTAACAACTATAGATAATTTTAAAATTTGTTAATAAAATCCAAAAGTAGCCCCATTAATGGAGGGTATGTTGGGTACATTAGATATACCTGCCATTTTTTAAAGGGGTCATATTTCGACGTATCTGGAGCCTAAACGATTTGTCGGACAGAAAACTTTCTACAAAGTTACAGTTTATTTTTCTGAATAACGCATCACACCAGAATTTAAACTAAAAATGAAAGAAAGGCACAAATGAAAAACTGTAGAAAGTGGTTGGTTATAACTTTACGTCTTGGGAACGGAACCTTTTTAAAAACTTGCAAAGCGCACAAGCTTTTGCATGGGACTAAGGTCGGCGTTAGCCGGCTTGCTTGTTCAAGTATGCAGATAGGTAATATAATGGGTTAGTAAAAAGTACTGCAACTCTTAAACAATTATAAAACCGCTAAAGATACAAAAGCAAATTTGGTATCTGAAGGTATCGGGCATGAAGAATTTAATCGGCTTTACCGTTGTCAGATTTCCCAGTTTTATGATACACGTATCTTTTCCATTTTTAAATGGTGTACCCCATTTAATTTTATTGCAATAAATTGCGCAGGCCAAATTTAATAGGCCACAGATTTTTAAAATTCCATTTTTAACTAGTTGCTAAGGTAAGATAAAATTTAGATGCGCTCAAATATCTCAAAAACCGCTTAAGCTGCTTTTACAAATTTTGGTATTTTACGGTTTGGGCAAGTAGAATTAAACAGTGTTATCGTCATGGTTGACAGATTTTTCAGTTTTGCGCTACACATAATATTTTTATTATTTTAAATGAAGTGCTCTATTTATTTTAATTGCAATGAAGGGGACGAACCAACTTTGGTATGATTCCAAATTTTCAAAATTTAATCTTTACCAGTAACCGAGATGTGACAACAAGTATTTTCATTGAAATTTGGTTACAATGCTGATATCACTGATTAATTAGTCATACCCAAAACCCTCAAAATACCAAATTTTGTAAACATAGCTGTAGCGGATTTAAAGATATCAAATAGCTGCGGTACTTTTACGAAAAAATTGACATATGATAAAATGTTTTTTTTTACATTTTTATTAGTTTAGTTTATTTAGTTCAGTAGATGGTAAAAACTTATCTACAATATATGCGTCACAGACTCTTTTAAACTGGAAGTAGGCTCTACGATCTTTTACAAGAAAATAAATTTCATTGCGTTATCTTCTTAGCGGCCAACGATTAGCGCTATAAAAGTTAAAGGCGGAAGATCAGCCAAATGGAATAAATTACAAAATAAATAAATAAAGGCATTTTAGAAAAAACGCGCATACACGTTAACTAAAATGTTTAGTCACGCAATTTTTTTACAAAAAAAGATATACAGGGTAAGTCATTTCACGGCGGACAATACTAACTTTTTTATTTTAAATATGACACCCTGTACATATACAACGTCCTACCTTTAACAGTTTGGGAATTATTAAATGCTTTCAAATTTATTGCAAAAATTGACATTATTAATTAAATAAAATAATTTCTTTGCAAAAATTCAATACAACACATATGAATAAAAAGAAGCAAATGCTTATACTTATAAAATTTGAAGTAAATGCTTTTGCTTCTAAGTATAAGCAAATACTTTTGCTATATTTTTCTATATCATGAACATTTACTTCAAATTTTATAAGTTTTAGCATTTGCTTTTTTATGGCCCACTCAATACCTACTTTTATTAAATTGTTGATAATAAGAAAGTAAGCAAAAACAATTTTAATAGTTCTTCTGACTAATATAAAATAAAAAAAGCAATTAATTAATAAATGTGTATCATATTATATAAGATTAGGATGTTGTCAAGATGTTCGCGGCGTGCATTTTGAATATCGCCTACATTGACATTAATGTTTTTTTTTTTTGTTATTTACACCTTAGGTTTTTAGGTGTGTTCTAGCAAATTTGGTAACCGAATATTCTTCTTTTATTTTAATGTTAATTTTTGCAGTAAATCTAAAAGCTTTTAATATTTCCAAAACTGTAAAAGATAAGTATAGGATATGGTACACAAAATGTGTTTAGATAGTTCTGAATAATTCAAAAATTAAATAATATGCAGGGTGTTGTATTTAAAGTAAAAAGTTTGTATTATTTAAAAATTACGTACCAAAAATTCCAATCGACATGTCTCAGAGGTTTTTTGAAAATGTTTTCATTTATTATTATGGAATTTATTTTATTTGGGGGATACGCACGGTATAATAATATACATTAATTACTCTTTTAAGTTTAAATATGCTTTGAAAATACGGCGTTTAACTTTAAGTAGTTTTATTAAATAATTATTATATAATAATATTACTTTATATTATATTTTATGTGTCGTGATTCAAAGAAGTGTCACGCAGCAATAAAGCCGTAAAGGAACCTTCTTTGGTATAATGTTTTAAACTAATTTTAATACTTACAGTTCTTTTGCAAAATTAGTAAATAGCGACATAAAGTAGTAGTGTACATTTACATCATCTTGAGAAAATTTTGTAAAGTCGGTGTTGTCAGGCAATTCTGGACTTAACCATCTGTTAAAAATATAATTTTGTTCCTCTCCATGTCCAACGTCGCCAGAACCTTAAAAATGAAAAAAAAAATGTTAAAAAATGTAACATGACGTAAAATTTTAAAATCTGTTAAAATGTATGGTTGATGTAAATTTACCTTTAGTTTAAAAACGACACATTTACACAAATAACTCAAAGACTCTGCTGTTAAATTTATTGTAACTACTTAATTAACATTCTGTATATGGTAACTGTATATCACCTACCATTAAGAGACTTCTGATTGTTTCCCATTTTACCACGGTATGTAAATTCATAAAGGTATACTGGCACATATGGAGCTTGTAACTGAGCTTGCTTAATCACAGATTTATCAAAGTCCTGTGTTGAATGATACTAAAATTGTAAAGATATGTAGTAAGCAGAAGGAAAAAAGGTCATACCTAATGTTATAAAAACGACTTTTTATATGTGATAAGATTTTTGTAACTTTTTTTACTTATAAAGCAGTTTTCAGTTTTTTTTATGTTGTTTAGGATGTTGACACTTACACCAATTTTTCTGTACTTAAAAGAGACTATTGAAAATTGTACAGTAAAAAAAAAATAATAATTTGACATTTTTATCATTATCGCAACCTTAAAATCACTTCCAGTTTATCCAAAAGTGAGCGATAAATTTTCTTATTTCAAATTCAAGAACATACTTTTTAGTTAAATTTTCTATAAAATCCTATTTTTAATAATACATCATGCAGTCATGCAATTATGTTTTTTTAATGGCGGACAAAAACTACTTTTATTAAAAAAGAAGTACGCCATTATTACTGCTTTGGAAAATTATTTTTGCAAAGTAGACGGTAAAAATTAAAAAAAGCCCTATTTTACGTTCAAAGTCAGTGATGTACTACATTTTTTTTTTTAATAAATCAATTAGAATTCGTAATTTCAGTTTTTAATATAAATGCTAAAAGAAAAAAATTGACATTAAATGAAAACACCCACACTTTATTTTATATTTCTAATGACATGTCACCATGGACACATCTCGTATACAGATGGCTCCAAAACGGACCAAGGAGTCGGAGCAGGTATATATGGAGACAAACCGAGGACGAAAATAAACATTGGTCTCGGACAACACCCTACGGTGTTCCAGGCGGAAATTGTAGCCATAGAACAATGTGCTAGGGAAATTACCAGAAGAAGTTGGGGTAAAACCATAGTAATTTATTTGGACAGCCAGGCAGCCTTCAGGGCGATCAGTTCATGCAAGATCAGCTTCAAGCTGGTGCAGGACTGCGTTGCCGCCCTGGAAGAGGTGGGTGCGTCTAACAAACTAACTATTGCCTGGGTACCAGGACATGAGGGCCACCAGGACAATGAGGAAGCCGATAAACTGGCAAAGGAGGGTTGCAGGCAGGGCAATGGTAGGCCCTCTGTGGTATTCCGTCATGTCAAGTAAGGTCATCTATTAGATCATGGATCATGAGGGAATCTCAAGACTGGTGGAGAAGAACATCAGGACAACGTCAGGCGAAAAATTCATAGACCTCCTGCAGACTGAATAAACACCTGGAAACAATAGGTTAGGCAGAAGAAAACCTATGCAGGTTCTGCCAGGAAGAAGAAGAAACCGCAGAACACATATGGTGCTATTGCGAAGCCCTTTGTCGTCTGCGGTTTGATTTTGCCAGCGAAAAGAATTCACTGGTCAAGAGTGTTATTTTCAGATGAGTCGCACTTTTGTTTACGTTCATCCGATGGGCGACAACCCATTTAAAGCAAAAAGATCAAAGGAAAAAGAAAGATTTGGCGGAGGTTCTGTGATGGTGTGGGCTGGGATTTTCTTAGAAGCTTGCATAGAACTGTATATTTTACTGAGTGTTTCTCTCACTGGTAAACGTTAAAATGACATACTGGCTGAACACCTCTTTCCTTTTTGCTTTTTTTGTAGGACACGACTTCCTATTTATGCAAGATAATGCCCGGCCATACTGAAGTGGATATGAATATTTTACTCTGGCTAGCCCGGAGTCGAGACCTTAATCCAATAGAGCATTTATGGGATCTGCTTGGCAAAATAATACGTAGTCCCGTGTGTAAAACTGATAATTTAATTAGAGGAACTAGGCGAAGTGCTCCAGTTTAAAAATGGAAAAACTGTTCCCAAAATTTAATTTCAGGAAGTTTGCCAAAGCGTTTACAAAGTGAAATAGGGGTCAAAGGGAATACCCGTTATTAATGTTTTTTCTTTGACTTTAAAATGTTTAATAAATTTGTCGTAGGTTTTCTTTATTACCTTTTTAGGCCAACAAAACATCACTTTACTTATACGATTGTACTTGCTCTAGAAATAGCGAAATGGCCACTATACAAAAAACAAAATACTGCAGAATGTGGATGAACAGAGAGGATATTATACAGGATTTTTCAAACATTCGCAAAAAAATGCATGTCTTGATTTGCCCTATTTGCAAGTTTGCATGCATTCCTTGCTGCAATTTTTCTACCAACGCAAGCGCACTTTTCTCTTTTGCATAAAGAAAAAGACACGCGATATCACAAATCTGCAATTTTAGTGATCATTTTGTAATTTTAAGATACCATCTTTAAAAAAATATATTACCAGTCAATTAACTAAAAAATTTAAATAAATGTGCATGCAATGCAGCATAAAAAATGTCTTGCAAGAAAATTTTAAAACTGTAAAAACAGTTTCGGAAATTACAAATATTAAGGTTTTCCATTTATTGCACACTTAATGGATCACACTGTATATTACTGCGACATTTTTTAAAGGAACTTTAAAATACTGGCGAATAATTTTCCTTACAAGTACAAAAGTTATAGTTTTTTGAATGCAGTTCATAAGTAAAAGAAACCGAATCAAAACATTCAATAGGCGAATGTTGACCTTTCCAATACCAATAATAATAATAATTTAGTCTTTCCGGAAAACAATACCGGCGGTAAACATAAATTGCTGGCTAATTAAATTTTGGTTTATTTAAAAAACAACAAAAATAGGTTTTCTTTATGCAATATTGAATGATTTAAATTAAAGAATTATAAAATCCGTTAACAATGATTAATACTTTGTTTATACATATGTATAGGGTTTGCATTTTGATTTTTTGAATGTTAATTTCGTAGATGTTTATTGTACAATGCATTAAACCCCAAAAATACTTCTAAAAACTCGGATTTAAATAACGCTTTCTAGTATTTACAACAGAGGTGATTTCCTTTTTTATGCTATTTAAACTTTTGGTAAAGGACAAATATATAGGGCGTTTTCTAAATGCGGTAAACAAAATTATAACCCTATTTACCTATAAACAAAATATTATTTGGCTTTTCTCCAGAATAAAATTAAAAGTTTATTTAACATTTTAAGAAAATTAAAACTTTTATACATTATGAAGAACTATTCTGCTCTTACACAATATAATAAAAGTTATTATTACTTTAAAAGAAATAAAATAATGAAATCCTCAATATTAAGTTACTTACAATACAAAGGTTTTAATATATAAACAAAGGTTCATTGGCACTCGGTTGAAATCATTTAAATGCAATAAAATAAAATCTTGTGCGTCTCAAAAAGTGGTAACGCAACCATTGGCCCAGTTCTCGTCTGGCGTCTTGTTAAGATTTTATTTTATTGCATTAAAATGATTCCAACCGAGTACCAATGAACCTTTGTTTATAGATTAAAAGCTTTGTATTGTAAGTAACTTAATATTGAATATTTCATTATTTTATTTCTTTTAAAGTAATAATAACTTTTATTATATTGTGTAAGAGCAGAATAGTTCTTCATAATGTATAAAAGTTTTAATTTTCTTAAAATGTTAAATAAACTTTTTAATTTTATTCTGGAGAAAAGCCAAATAATATTTTGTTTAAATTTAATCTCCCAGAAAACAAATAAAACATAAAATACCTATTTACCTATTAGTGGATTTTATGAACAAAAAATCAATAATATAAAAATAGATTCAGAAATGCGATGTTTCCAAGATATAGGGTGTTTAGCTTAAAAACAAATCTGTTTTTATTAATATCCTAAGTAATCCTGAACAGCTTCTTTAAAAAAATAGATACTTAATTTCATATTCCTGGAATATCGAAAAAAGCGTTGTGTGTTGTTGTAGATGTTATTTTTATTTAATTAAGTATTTTGTTGGATATAATTTCGAAATAAATATTAAAAGAAAAAAACATTTTTAAAAGAAAGTGATTCTTATATTTTTTGTATGGTTTCAGGATATGCCATATAAAGGATTTTATTTTATTATTTTTTCCAACTAAGCAGGGTACGCAAAAATAATTAAAAACAAGAAAGATAAACTATTATTTCCATAATTTAAAGATAATATAAATATGGCTTAAATGTTAGTGACGTACATTGTTTTGGTTAGAAATAAAATTGTGATCCCCCATCTACGGTAAGTATTGTGAGAGAAACATCAATTTTAGGCGTTTAACCAATTATAACCGCGGTAATAATAATTGGTGACAACTTTGACGTATCAAGTTTAAACGCCAACTGATGGGTAAATACCGTTTTAGAATTGGTTCTTCGCCTAAAATTGATGAAAGACTACTCTGTCATTATTTAGCACTTTAATATTTTCTATCTATCATAGACCCATCAAATTATATGGGATTTATTTCCAGAGGTGTGGTTTATAAACAATAACTTACAGATGTGAATCAAAACAAACATCTATTAATATATTACTGTACATTAACTTTATACTAGAGCTGGTGTTTAACAGAGAAAAGTTATCACTGTAAATTTATATTTTGGAGTGAAACTGAAAAATATACAAATTAATTGTACCACTTTGAAAAGTGATCGGAACCGACCCACATGGGTGGTAAAAGTCCCTTTTTCAGGCCAATTAACATAAGTTATTTTTCTTCAAACACCTGTACTTATCCCATGTTTATAGAATTTTCGCCTCTTTTAAGTGTTAGAAATATCAGTTAACCTAAACTGTTATATAGTTTTACAACAAATGCCGCCCCGAGTCGCCACTAGACTAAAAAAATTAATTGAGTTGGTGGTAAATAAGCTTCTTGATGCACACTACCAGATTTTAAGAAAATCGTATAAGGAATTCGTAAGATGTTAGTAAAAAATTGCTAAAAAAGTTTTACATCCTGCATCTTGAAAAGAAGTAGTTGGGTTTTTAAAGACACACCCTGTATTTTCAAACTAATGTTTATATAAACTTAGTTTTGTAGAATCAACTTATTGTAGGGGAGCCCACGATCGTAAATGGGGATTAACTCGAGCCTCATATAAAGACCAATTAGACTGCAAAGCCTAAATGATAGGAAGAAAAAAATACCTTTATATCGGTGGAGGAAGCGGCTATAAATTTTTAAATACTGTTGTGATTTCGGCTGGTGGAAATCATCAGATTATTTATATGTTTCGTTATTCTGGAATTATTTCCTTCAAAATAAAAAAAAATGCCACGCTCGAAAATGTCAAAATTACGTTTTTTTACAACTTTGTAGCCCTCCGCTTCCTTTGGGACTTAATAACCTCATCATATCCTAATCTAACGAGCTCAAAATGTCTGATGAATAAATATTATTTTTTCGCTATCCTTGACTTATTAAGCCGTATATACTGGGCTCATATTTGTTGGAGGTACTTAACCGAATACAAGGTATCCTCCTATATATTAATCTACCGCACTGTAGTAAATGCCGAAATCTTTCTCTTGGGCTCCCCTACTATTAGAAATCTACCATTAATTATTTTTACCGCAATTAGAAAACACCCTGAATATTTGGAAAATTATTATCCTTATTTCCCGAATGTTTTGGTTAGTTCTGGTTTTTATTGCCATTTAAATTTAATAAGTTACTAATAGTTTTAATTTATATTGTAATAACGGATTACAGTTACTTATATATTACTCTTACGCCCTAACCAATTATTATTCAAATTGTAAAGTTAAACATGATTACATACACTTTTTACAAATAGATGCTTTGTTTGACGATAATATTAACCAAGGGTACTTAATGGTTAACCCCACTTCTATATCCATTATCTACTAATATACAAGCTATGTTGTCGTTGGTCCAAAATAAATCATCATCTATTATCGGGTAAATAATCTTTAATATTATACCACCAATTACCAATAAAACCGATATATTTAAAAATAATTATCAAAAATCAATTTTAAATAAATATTACTATAATAAAAATGGTACTATAGCTTAAAATGCAAAAATTAACTTTTTTGCCGTATTAAGATGGCTTTAAATATGTGTCATTTATTATTGTTAAAAGGTAAATTGTTAAAGTTTTACCTACTTGTACACCAGCTAACTTATTATCTTCCAAATTTTTTGCTGGTGAATAAAACTTCTTTATACTGTCCCCTACTTCTTTTAATATATCTTGATCAGAAATATGCATATCAAAAGGTACCAAGAACCTTGTATTATTGTCATATGCTTTAAGTGTTCGATGAAAGGTACCTGAAAAGTGTGTTGTAAAAAATATTGGTAATGCAAATTCAATAATACAATTATACTAGTGCAATAAAAAGAAAATTACAAAGTAATCTGCCAAAATATTCAAAAATGTAACTTTTTAAAACGAAAAAGAAAATTACAAAGTAATCAGCTAAAATATTCCAAAATGTAACTTTTGGAAAAGTACGTTTTTAAGGAAATTAAAAAAATCCCTTTTTTAAAATTATAACTTATTTTTTTATTTTATTTTTTTTTATTTAATATAGCAAAAATAAACTTTCCAATGTCTTGTGTTTTCTTAAATCAACTTTATAAATATTTACGTCCTACAGGGAGGTGCCTTTTTGCTGACCTTGCAGGGTATATCAAAAACTAAGAGAAATAGGACAAATCTTCTTGCACAATCTCTTTTTCGATTTTTGAAAAAAAAAAAGTGTTAGGGATTTTTGTGCGGAATTCAGTGACAAACCTACATTTTTTCCATTGCATTTTATTTATGATACATAGTTGGGTTTTTAAAGACACACCCTGTATTTTTAACATCAATAGAAAGCTCTCTTTAAAAGCCGTAAAAATAAAAGTGCCTCATTTGATACGTTTAGTTTTTATAAGTTTCGAAATATAGCCATCATTAGAAGTTCGATAATAATAACACATTTTTAAATAAAACACCCTATTACTGTATCACCAATAAAAAGAAATTTTAAAAACTTTTAAAAATATCACATAATGAAATTATTTTGTTCAATACTTTTGAAAATATGAACTTCCAAATCTTGTGTAATGAAAATTATATCTACAGTTTTTTAATATTAAGATGGTCATATTTCCAAAACTTGAAGAGATAGACATATCAAAGTTGGCTTTTGTTAAGCTCTATAAAATATCTTTGAAACGGTGATATAATATACAAGCAGTTTCGTTAAAAAAATCCTGATAAAGGCCATATTCCCGAAACTATAAAAAATAAATATACAAATAAATGAAGTATCCTTTATATCTTTTAGGAATACTTTTTAACTGGCAATCAAATTAATATGGTGTTCAAAAAAACACACTTGTGTTATAACTTTAAAATAAAATCAATGGGGAAAAACACAAAAACGCGACTAAATTCTATGTAAAAAATTATTAAACTTTACTATTTACATCTTTTAGTTTTAGCTATACCCTGCAAGGTTAACGAAAAGGCGCCACCCTGTATCAAAAAGTGTTAGTTTTAAATACGCAATCTCCCTATTCCTAAATTCCTTGAAAAATTATTTCAGATATCTGCTTCAGCGATTGATTTAAGGGCAAATTATAATTTAATGTAAATAAGTATTGAAAGGAGAAGGGTCGATAATCGAAGATTTTCCGCCCATCACACACTCGAAAAATCAAAATTCAATTTTAAAATATTGTCATAAGTTTTTGTTTAGTTCAGAATGATATTTTTTTCTTTTATATGATTTGCGTATTAAATCATACTGCAAGTGTCAGATATTTGAACTCAAAAAGAGGGTGTTTCGCTATTTTCGTATGTTTTTGATGTTTTTTAAATAGTTTGAAAGACATTTCACTTAGAAGCGTTTTGTGAACCGTATTTATTTTGACTTCTATAAATATTACTCTTATTAAGCTTGCATTTAAACACTATTTTGAAGTGGTTCATAGTGCGCTCCCTTACATAGAATAAAATAAACTCCCTTTTTCTGTCTGTCTGTAATATGTATGCTTAGATCTTTAAAACTTCTCAACGATTTTTGATGTGGGTTTTTAAATAAATAGAGTAATTCAAAAGAAAAGTTTATATGTATAATATTATCCAAAAAATATGTACAGAGTGTTTAAAAAAATAGTTTACATTTAAAATTCGATATTGACATTTTCAACGGACTTTGATGCGGATTTTTAAAATAGGTAGAGTGATTTAAAAGAAAGGTTTATATGCATAATTATATCCAAAAACATATACAGAGTGCTTAACAAACAGTTTAAATTTAAAATTCGATATTGACGTTACTATTGCAATTGAAATGAATTAAAAAAAAGTGTTTATAGGAATTGTGCACAGGTATCTATGGTTTTAAAAAAATATAGAATTGTAATACAGGAGTGAGTGCAAAAAGATGTAAACTAAAATTCATTATAACTACGTTATTATACTAATCTAAGATTTACAATTGGCAAAATAGTTAGTAGTATTTAAAATAATGATATCTGATTGATCTGATCCTTATTATTTTTTGCATAATAACTATTTTAATCATTTAAAATGTTAAAAACATGTTTAAAAATACTTAATTCAATTAAAGCTTCTATTATGTGTTCTTATTCCATTACTTATGGTATTAAAGTGGAGAATAAAAATGGGTTTGTGTTAATATACGTTCATATGACCTATATTTTTTTTTATTTTATTAAGTCAAATAAAAAAAAATTACTTATTTTTTTTTGTCATAAGGTGTACTCATAAAATAAAATATAAGTCACCTTAAGAGGTTGATGGGCAAAAATTGGGATTTATCGACCCCTTCCTTTTTTAAAAATAATTGATTAAGATAATTTGATTTAAATCATCTAAACCCTGAATTTACTTACGAGATAACATAAACATGCTTTCTTCGGCATTAAATCCAATTAACACAGGGACCCTTGTAAAGTTTCCATTTTCAAAAGCTTCATATTGAAGGGTGGTTAAAAAGGCATTTTCATGGTCATGTTCTATTACAGGTGTATAGAAAAAACCTTTGGAAATCTGTAGGTTTCCTGGATTTTCCTGTAACGTTTAATATAATTAGTAAATAAAAAATGCAGAAAAACATCGTAATATTATATTGAATATTTGGTGAATATTTGGACTTGAACATACTTTGTAGATACACCAATATTTGTCGACCACTTAAAGCGTTGTTTAGATAAAAAAACATTAACTTGTCGACCACTTAAACCGTTGTTTAGATAAAAGGATTTTTGATCGGTATTTGGTTACGATTAAAGAATGGATCCACTACCACCAGAGTTGGGTGGTATTATACTCTGATTTTCTGAATCGTATTCAGAATACATTGGGCTGGTATTCGAATAGTATTCGAATACGTCTGTGTGTTTGGTATTCGGTATTCGGCTGAATACTTTTTTGGTCAGTATTTGGGATTTTGTACTGTAAGTACCATTTTTAAAAGATAGTAGTCAAATAGAGATCTTAAATATTCGAATTTCTAAAAATATACTTTTCCTGATTAAACTAAAGCAAAGTGTTAACTTAAGTGAATATGTTTTTTGAGACAAATGAGATAAAAGTTTAAGGGTTTTATGGAAAAAACAACCAATGTCATTACTAATATGCAACCAATGTCAAGTTTTCTTTTCCAATTTACAAAAAATATAATGCTTATAGAACCTTTAAATAAATGAGCAAAATACTCATAAATTTACGAACATATTACAAAACTAGCGGACCCGTGCCCACTTTGTGGGGCGTTAATTATATTTTTTCTAAACTTTTTGTTTAATTATAATAAAATATAGCCTATAGCATTCCTGAATAGTATAGCTTTCTAATTGTGAAAGAATTTTCATATTCGGGTCAGTATATATCCGAAAACAGGCTTATACAGGTAGTAAGAAATTTAACCTCTTTATAATATATTGCCCGCGGATTAGCACGCGTTAAATTTTTTCTAACCAGAATTAGATTTAACCAGAACTAAAAATAACTAACCAAAACAATTCCACTTTCCTTATACCAATTTCACATTAGAAATCTAACTGGAACCAGAACTTACCAAAACTAACCAGAACTAATTATACATAAAAACCTTTAGCTTAAATTACTTTATCATTAAAAAAAACCGCATCAAAATTCGTTGAGTAGTTTTAAAGATCTAAGCATACATGCATTACAGACAGACGCGAAAAGCGACTTTATACCATGAAGTGATTAGTATAAATAAATATTAAAAAAATACTAAAAATAGGTAAATTTGTTTTATTTTTATCAATTTGATGAAATGTGATGTGATTTTTGTTTAAGTACACCAGATCATTATGCAAAAACAAAAATATTACCAACCTGAAACATATTCATATTCGCTATTTGAGCAACTCCGGTTACCTTGGTTCGCGAAATGTGTAAATCGGTCTAAACAGATTTTTCAGCAACCGATCATCTGGCTTTGATAATATATAGAGATAGCCATATAGGTTTTTACAAAGTTTTTTTTAATAGCCTGAAAATATTAAAAATTTGACTGCTTTTGAAAAACCCTCTAATTAGAACACCACCGACATAGGCGTAACTTAAAATTGTGTTCCAAAAATTTTGAAGAGTAAAAAAGATCCTCTTCTCATCATTCAACTACAAAGCGGAACATCTTTACAAAGCGGCGGAAGGCGGGACAGTCCATTAAAAGCTGATTTGACATTTGACCCACTAAAATCGGGATGTATGGTCACTTTAGTTTAAACAGTAGTTATTTAGGTTTATTAAAATAAAAAAACAAAAAATTAACAAGGGTTTTAATATGAAACGGATTTTTTAATGCTAACCTAGGCATTTTACTTACTAATTTTTTGGTGAGATTATAAGAAGCTTCATCGATCTCTTTTGCTGATACACTTTGTAAAAATTGAAGTAACTCGGTTGAATTTCTGTTCTCTTTAAAATATGGGTTTAGAAGTGCGGCAGTCTGGTAAGTTATTTCTACTTGGTCTCTTTGATATGCCCACGGGCTAAGAGCAGATCCACTTTCCAAAATTGCTGCTCGAAATAATCCTGTAAATTTATTGTTAAAATATTATTTTTAATTTCTATTTTATATTGAAAAGCTGTTAAATAAATCATAATTGAAAAAGAAAACACAATTCTTCTGACATAATGACTTAATTATGTAGTCTATTTGCTTATTTTTTTAAGAGTGTTTATCAACCTATCTCAAATATTACGCCTACTCAACATGTAGAAAATAGTGCTAATTTTTATAGGCTCAAATTAACTACCTATAAAGTGAGAGAGATTTTGCAGAACTTAAACACTAAAAAGGGTGCTAGTGCGGATGGCATTCCATCATTATTTGTCGCAAGATGCGCTAATGTTCTCGCTTTGCCGCTCACACTCTTCTTTAATCAATCGCTGACCCTTGGTTTCTTTCTAAAATGTGGAAAAAAGACACTTCTTATCCTTGTACTTAGGTCAGGTGACAAGGGTGACATTAGGAATTATAGGCCTATTTACAAACATTTATTTTTGTTGATAAAAAATCAAATTATTAATTATCAGCACGGCTTTTTTCCAATAGATCCATAGAAACGAATCTTATTTGTTATACTAAATTTATTTTAAGAATTATGGATTGCCGTATCCAGGTTGACTCTATCTATACCGACTTTAGTAAGGCGTTCGATAAGATAGATCATCTGTTATTTTTGAATAAGCTGGCTGGTGTTGAGGTGGGTGGAGTCATCCTGTATTGGTTTAAGTCGTATTTGACGGATAGAGAACTGATAGTCTAAATGGCTGAAAGTAGGTCAACAGCCACCTGTGCCCACTTTTGTTTACAATTTATATTAATGACATTTAATACTGTTTTAGGCACACATAATATTTTAATTTTATGCAGATTACCTTAAAATATATAAACAAATAGAGACATTTAAAGACTGCATCGACCTACAGTCTGATCTTAACAGTTTTATGGCCTATTGTCAGGATAATAATTAATTTGTTAATCTGTTAAAATGTTTTTTATTAACTTTTACGCGCAACTTTAATTTAATAAATAATTCAATTATAACCTTGGAGGAAGCGTTTAAAGTATGAGGGGCAGGCAAGGGATCTCGGCGTTATCTTGGATAGCAAGTTGTTGTTTGATATACATATAGAAATTGTAGTAAAGAATGCTTTTAGAATGTTAGGTTTGGTAAATAGGCAGTGTAAGCATTCTAAAAATCATAAAACTTTATATTGCTATATAACACATATGTTTTATAGCGTCTAAATTTTGCAACAGTCGTTTGGAACCCTTATACGATATATACAAAACCCGCCTTAGTCTTTAAAAGCTCAGATTGTGTATGGTGACTACTTGGAGTTGCGGAACCAGGTATGGCATTGTGTCCTAGACATCGAAGGTCCATAAATGACATGCTCACTCTACACAAAATAATTAATAATAAAATTGATTCTCCAGAGCTGTTGCCACTGGTAACCTTCGATGTGCCTTTGAGGAATCTTAGATATGGAAATGTATTTGCGCTGCCATTTGCTAGAACAAATTATTTCTCAAACTCAGCAATCCCCAGAATGTTGAGAGAGTCACAATACTCTCTGTGGAGGCTTGCACATTTTTTTTTATTCTTTTCTAAAATTTAAAAGAACTTTAAAAAGAAACCTAACCAACCATTAATAAGAGATATTAAAAATCTGATACCCCATCCTCGAGCTCTTTTTGGAGAAAACATTTATGGTAAAAACAGATCATCGCTATCGCGAAGCGTTTCAGAGATACAGGGTGATTCTCGATTTTTCACTTTTGAAAAGGCCCTGTAGCTTTGTTGTTATTACAGATACGAGAAAACTAATTGCACATTATAAAGACACCTTTTTTCCGTAGAATCAGTGGCGTAGCCAAAAATTTTTGAGCTGTCATTTTTGACATATGACCCAAACATGTTTTTTTATTAGGGACACCCTATAAATGATTAGGTAATTAAATTGCTTGTTTTTTCTGATTAAAATAATATATCATAGTAGGTGGTTTAATAAATTTTTTACGTCAAATATTGGAAAAATTATGATTTTAAAGACGCATTTTTTATTTTAAAATTTAAAAATTTCCTACCACTTTATGTTGCAAGTATATAAGGTATGAAATTATGGTGGATAATATATATGATAGGAAGAATATTATTATATATATATATATATATATATATATATATATATATATATATATATATATATATATATATATATATATTTATATAAATGATGCAGTGTGTCCCAAAAATTAAAAATAATTATTTTTATGTATAAATTTAAAAATTCATAAAAGCGTCCTTGTATATGAACTTTGAAGCAAAAAAGGAAATTTTGGTACTGTATTAGTTATGACAATGTTGTATAAAAAAATAAAAATCAAAGTTATACAGGGGTGTGTCAAAGAGATTTTCGATTTTTTTTTTGGACTTAAAATTTTGTTTTTTGTTTTTTTGCTCTATAGGTAAGGTTGACATGGAGAATTCATAAAAAATAAAAAAATCAAAAAAATCAAAAATCAAAAATAAAAACTTACTTGATAAATTTTTAAGTTTAATTAATATAACTTGTTTATTATTGTTGTTGTAAACAAATTTATATGTTTTTTCTACGGAGGCTGTCTCCTGAGCTAAGGGATGACAGATTCCTTTTAAAACAAAAATATAAAACAATTTAAAAAAACAGATAGAAGACGCCGCAATGCGTCTTTAAAATCATAATTTTTCCAATATTTGACGTAAAAAATTTATTAAACCACCTACTATGATATATTATTTTAATTCAGAAAAAAACAAACAATTTAATTACCTAATCATTTATAGGGTGTCCCCTAATAAAAAAAAGCATGTTTGGGTCAATGTGTCAAAAATGACGGCTAAGCAAATTTTTGGACTACGCCACTGGATTCTACCACGGAAAAAAGTGTCTAACATAATGTTAGCAATTCAGTTTCTCGTATCTGTAACTGATTTCAACAAACGTCTGGGGCCTTTTCAAAGAAGTGAAAAAATCGAGATATCTATCTTCCCTGTATCTCTGAAACGCTTCGCGATAGCGATGATCTGTTTTTACCATAAATGTTTTCTCCAAAGAGCTCGAGGATGGGGTATCGGATTTTTAATATCTCTTATGGTTTCCAAGTTTCCCATAAGGGACAACCAAAATGGGACACCCTGTACAGCCGCGGACAAAAAACTGTCCACCCAGTTAACTTTTTAATGAGTTTGTTTGTTTGAAAATTAATATTTTAGGTAAATTTGAAACAAACAAACCCGTTAAAAAAATAAACTGGAGTGGACGGTTTAACTTTATCCGCGATTATACCTAACAAAAAAAGATCATATAAATAAATGAATTTGCCTAAAGGTATTTTAATGACTTAATTTAAAAAATTGGATAATAAAAAATTTAGTCATATATTAGTTTTTGTCATGTAGATTAAAAAAATTGCTCTTAGACAGGGTGTGTCAAATTTTTGTTTAATTTAAATATAGCCTTGACTATAATATCTAGGCACCCCTAGAGTATGTAGTATTTAAACAAAGCTATTGCTACAGCAATACCTATGTTTAAATAGTATCTTTAGTATAAAATAGTTTTAATCCGGATCTTAGACTACGTAAATACGGTTCGACGGTTTTCTTAAACTAAATTTTTGATTTGTTCGATGGTCTGTGGAGGCTTTTACATTAAAACATTTCTTACCTTGAGCTAAAGGACTTAACAGCAAATAAGATACGGATGCACTTCCCGCACTTTGACCGAAAATCGTAACTTTTTGGGGATCACCACCGAAGCTAGCGATATTTCTTTGCACCCATTGCAAAGCCAAGATTTGATCTTTCATACCTAGATTTCCGGGAATTACATCGTCTCCGGTTGACATGTATCCTGAAAATAGTTAAAGCCATTTACACATATTTATTTTCGTGTAAAATAAAAACAGAAACCAGAAATCACAGAAGAATTTCTACCTTTTATAATATATTGATGATTTGATAAATCCCTACCAGTAAAAATTTAGGTAATTCCACTTTTATCCTTTCATAGTAATTTTTATTTTTTAACGTGTTCTCCTAAATAAAGTACATAATGATATCTTAGTTTTATTTGGCCACGAAACTGATTTACCTAAGGACATTCAACATGAGTCTCTACTGTATATTGAAAGATAGCAAAATCTTCTTTTATTCACTACTTTTTATATTTGGAAAAATGAAACTTAAGTCAGGTGAATAGGTGTATAACGAAATAAATTAAATTTTATCCATTGAGGCAACACTGGCATGGACAGTTTCCTTTTCTCTAAAACACTTGGTAAGTATGGCTACCAAAGTTTTAACATTACCTATTTCTTAATAAAAAAATTTATTTGTTCACCGTACGAATTTGAATATCAAACTATTCTTGTATTGTTACAACATTGGCTACTTTTTTATTCCATAATATTATACTGGGTTAGTAAAAAGTACCGCAACTTTTAAATATCTTTAAAACCGCTAAAGCTACATTTTCCAAATTTGGTATCCAAGGTGTTTTGGACATGTGGAAAATAAATAGTGATATCGGCACTGTTGTAAGATTTTTCAGCTTTGTATTACACGTATTTATTTCAGTTTTTAGATGGAATGTCTTAATTATTTTTATTGTAATAAATTTGACGTATCAAATTTAGTAAATTTCAAAATTTTGTCTCTATTAGTTGTTGAGATATGATACACTACACTTTTCGCAAAAAGTAATTTAGGGCCTAAATATCTTTAAAATGTTTACAAAATTTGGTATTTAAACATCTTTTGGCATGCCTAATTGATCAGGGATATCAGCATTGTTGAAAAATTTTAATAGAATTGCGGTGTTGTCATATCTTGGTAATCAGTAAAGATAAAATTTTGAAAATTTGTAATCTTACTAAAGTTGGCACGACCCTTTTATTGCAAAACTGGAAAATCTGGCAAAAATGAGAGTATCACTGTTTGATTTTACATGTTGTGGTTTTAGAGATATTTGAGCGCATCTGAACTTTTTACCTAAAATGTGGTGTTGTTATATCTTAGTAGCTAGTAAAAATAGAATTTTAAAAATTTGTAGACTATTTAAATTTATCCTGCGTAATTTTTTGCAATAAAAATAAATGAAACATTTCATTTAAAAATACGAGATACGTGTAACCATAGAGTAAGGAAATTATAAGAAAACTCCCAATATAATTTTATTCGTTTCTCGTTGAAATACCGCCAGTTAGTCATTTCAGTAAGCTTACGTGTCTCCTCACCGCTGATGTTACACGAGGCGAGGCTTGGAGCGACGCATTTAAAGTGTAAACTGGCAAAAATGACAAGCCTGCCGCCAGCCTGCCGCAAAAGCGGTACGAAAATTTTAGCATGCCATGGTTTCTCTTATCCGTAGGTATGTTACTTTATGGTGTAACACAAAACACAAAATCTGGCAACGGTGCCGATATTACCATTCAATTCTTCATGCCCGATACCTTCCACATATCAAATTTGGTTAATGTTGCTTTAGCGGTTTTAAAGATATTTAAGAGTTGCAGTACTTTTTCTTTACCATTCGAGTTGAATATTAAACTCTCCTAAGCTTTTCACACAAAAAAGGTATAACTTGTAAGAATCGCTCTGAGCAACCATTTTTTAGAGTAGTATTCTTTTAAGAAATTATTTCCACACTTCCCTCAGTTTCTTCAATTGCAAGTGATCCTGGTTATTGAATCATCTGACAGATGCCATTTGGAATATTAATAATCAGTCGAAATGAAGTTAGCCATATAAGTTTCAAAAGAATGGTATCGGTTTCACTTCCTTCAGTTGCTTCACTGATTATGTCTCAAAAGCATACCACTTAGATATTTGCGTTTAAGTTATTTAATGCAGTAAGTCCTTTTTTGTGTAAAAAGCATAGGAGAATTTAATAGTTTACTTAGATGGTATATAAAGAGTAGCACAAAAAAGTTGCAAAGTTTAAAAAAAATTCGAAGTAGTTTAAATAGCGTCCTCTAGTTAACTCCTAAAAATTACCATTAGATATGAATATCTCATGTCAGAAAACCCCTAAATACCAAATTTTATCACAATATTTAAATCGTATTAAATATTATCAAAATATAGTTACGGATCCCTGGATCATTTTTTCAAGTCATTACTAACAAGCTAATTTTTCATGAGTAGCTTCATTCTGACGAGACAATCAACTTTTTCCTTACAACAATTTTCGTTGGTGGTAGCATACACAGGTAGCAGAGATTAAATATTTGGATTTGATAAATATCAAAAAACCAGAATGACGTACCACGCAATTTGTTGGACAATGTGGTTTTTAAATTATATAAATAATATTTAATTAACAGAAAAACAAATTAGCTGGTTAGTAGTTATTTTTCAAGACATCGTTAACCATACATATTGGTGGTAGGGAAACCTTACAATTTGTAAAACACTTTTTTTTGGTTTATTTAGATAATTATCCTAAAAATAACAGAGAAAATCCCTGTTTGTAACAAATTTTTGATATCTGTCAAATCAACACACCTAATTCCTGCTACCCATGTAAGCTACCACCAACAAAAATTGTTGTAAGGAAAAAACTTGGGCGTCTAGTAAAAATGAAGCTACTCACGAAAAATTAGCTTTGTTGGTAATGACTTGGAAAAATGGTCCAGGGAATAATTTAAAAAATAATATTTTTAAATATTTTTTGAACTTGAACACCCTGTATCTCAGTTAATATTAACTTTTGTACTATGGAAAGTTTAGTCAAATCGCAATATTTTAACTTCACAAAATTCTCCAGTTAAATTTTGGCTATGTCTGGTTAGTTTAGTTCACTAACTTAAGGATCACCCTGTATAAATTTAAAGGTATTACCAAATGGTCCCAGTCTATAATTGATGGCTACCATAATAGTTCCATATTCCATAAAATAATTAGGACCTACACCCCATTCCAAAATGCCAGTTCCTTGAACAAATCCACCACCGTGAATAAAAAACATAACTGGCAAACCAGCAGATGAGGCATTTTGAGTTAAATCCTAAAAAAATAAGAGCAACTTGAATTGGTATAAGATGCAAAGAGTCGATCCACTGCATTGAAATATACAGGGGTATCCAAATTAAGTGTCCGTCATTCGTAACTTTGTTATTATTCAAAATACAAAATTGTTTAATCTGGAAAACTAGTAGAATTTAAAACTTTTTTAGATCGATTGACAATCGTGTTTTCGAGTTAGCTTATGTTTATTTTACTTACAACCGGTGTAAACAAGTTTAACAATAAACAATCTTCAGTTTCCATATCGTTATCTCCAGGGACTTGATAGCACATTCCTTTTTCTACAGTGGCATCAAAAACACCTTCCCATGGTTCCACTGGTTTTGCTTCCTAAAACATTATGACATAATATTTATTTAGTAAAAATATGTATACAGTGCGAGTTAAACAAGCCAACCCGTATAATTTCGTTATTAGTACACTTATAAAAAAATCCCAAAACACGTCAATTTATGTTTTCAAGACATGTTTTTGTTTTAAAATTTACTTGTCCAAGGTCCAAGACAAATGTCAAAAAGTTTAAATGGAAAGGGGGTAAAATAATACCATTTCTTAAAGGGTTTTAATTTTCTCTTTGACAGAGGTAAGTTTTTAAAAATCGGTTCAGTAGTTTTCGAGAAAATGTACTCTAAATACCGGGTATCTTTAAACACTGGAACTTTTTATTTTTTTAAATATTAAAATAAAATTTGATACGTTGGTATATCACCTAAATACGCATTAATGGATTTAAATGTTCCTTGGTTACTTACGGTTTAACCGGAAACGACCTGAACTTTCCTATTGTAAATGGTTCACCCGGTATATTTTTATTTATTAGAATAAATTTTTTATTGCTGTTACAAAGATATTCTATTTGGTACTCTTCGAGATCTATCCGTTAAATATTTTAAATTTTTGATTTAGTGCCATTAATGCAACAAAACTGAAAATTTGGGACCAAGAAGTTACGAAAAAATAGATATAACATGTTTTGCCGTGACTACTTAGTCCAAAATTTACCCCATAATACATTCATGGTACCAGGTATAGATTAAAAAATATTTAAAGGGTATACTCTTATGTCAAAAAGTAGCAAATTGAGTGTCATTGTACTTAGAATGTCATTTCTTATTGAAATAAATAAAAATAAACCCGGTGTCCCTATTTAAATAATAAAGTTAAAGTCGCTTTAGGCCAAACCGAAAGTAAATGAAAACAAACTTAATCCATAAAATTATGCACATTTAGGTGATATACAAAGTGTAATTTTTGTGTTAAATTTTTGTGCTTTCTATACATTAAGCAAATTAAAATACCTCTTTTATGTTTTCTAATTTTTTTCCGTATAATGTTTAGTTTAAGAGAAAAAATAAAGTTTTACTTAATTGCATATTTTTAGACCATTAGAAGCATCGCTGGATCTTTTAATTAGCAATTATGTAACAAAAATATTAAATACTTATTTATATAAGCTTTAAATCCAGTATAATTTACTAAAATTAGTGTTTTCGAATTTTTTTGGTATTTTGAAAATTTTAACACTCTGTATCTCAAAAGTTTAATCGTTTAGGACATATGTTTATGTGAAAATTTTTCCCTAAAATATGCTAAGGAATCATACCCTGTGTTTTATAGCCATCAATTAAATTACACCCTGTATATACCTACCAAAATTGTATATTATTATTTTAAAAAATTAAGAATTTGCAGGGGCTAAATGTAGCACAAATTTAGGGTACATTTTCTTGGAAACTACTGAACCGATTCTAAAAAACTAAACTCTGTAAAAGAGATAATTTGAAACTAAAACCCTTTAGGATAATCCATCATTTGAACTTTTACGTGGGTGGAGAAGGAAATAACCCTGAACAGTAAATTTTGATACAAAAATGCGTTCCCAAAAACAAAAATCCACGTGTTGCAGCATTTTTTTAAAAGTGTACGAATAACTAAATAATACGGGATCGTTTTAATTGAAATGCTCTGTATATTTTGCCTTTAAAACAGTTTTTTGTTTTTGGCTCTTGTCACAAGGTAGTGGCCCAAATAAAAGGAATGTGAGTTTTTTTTTATTTATTATTATTTTTATTTTTTGATGCTGCTTTGGCTATGAATATAATAAGGTCCTGCTGGTAAGGAGTCCCAATTCTTAAATTACAAACTTAAAATCAAGGGCACCATCAGGGGGTGAACATTTAAAATATATTAGTATTTTTCATATATTTATACATCGTGCCACCTCGTTTTGGTAAATTGTCTTTCAATGTCATTCATGTGTTTAGCTTTAGCAGATAGCGATTAGACAAAGAACAAATGTATTTAAAGGTTTTGGTGGCAAACGCTTAGCCAATTTAAAATGGTTATAAGCAATGCGTGAAAAAGAGACAGTCTAACGCGTGTAGAACTAACCAGAATATTTTTACATGTCCAGTATCTACCTGTTAGTGTAGATACTGGACATGTAAACATATTCTGATTCGGTGACACATCGCTCTCACTTTGTTGTTGCTTTACTTGCCTATGAACCCTTTAGAGTGGCTGAACGAAATGTTTTATAAACTGTGGCCAAAGCCCCTTCCACAAACCGCAAGCTAGCTGCGCCAATAGGTGCAATATTTTATTTTAACAGATACAGAGTTTATTTTTTAGTATCATATAAGGTTGTTTCCCAAAAATGGACCCTCTAAGCTACAGCCATAGTAAGTTGCGTAAAAAAGGTTTATTTTAAACAAAAAATATGCATTTTTCTGTTTCTTTAGAAATTGTAGGTATTGTTTGTTTTATAAAAGGCAAAAACCTTATGTTAAAGGAGTGTAAATGTGAGCAAAGCCTGTTGGTGACCAAAATTTAAGTGTACAATCAATTTTATAAAAGTTAAGTCTATACCAGCAATTGGTAACAGAAAAATATAAACATTTTGTTCCTTGCATTATTGTGATAAGACACACAGTTTTAGAAAAATCGTTTGCTTGGTAGAGTGTGGAAACCAAAGAAAGACTTTATTTAACTTCCACCTTTAGTACCATATCCTATTTTGTTTATTAAATGGCATACCTTTCATAATATAAATTATTATTAATTAAACTGACGGGAGAAAATTCAGAATATATCGAACATTTTAAATAGAAAATTCCACACCACTGTTTTTTGATCAATAAAATGTGTAGTTTTAGCTGCATTACCATGACAACACAAGTATTTATCGGAAATTATTATTTTTTTTAATTGGACCGGAAAATTAAATTTTCCACTTATTTTTTTAAGCGGAAAATGCTATTTTACGAGGCTAATTTACTTTCCGGTCCCTAGTTCACTTTCCGTTTTCTCATTTACTTTCCGGTCCCTGATATCAAAAAGTCCTGTTAGCCATGACAAAAATTGTCAGAGTTCAATTGTTACTATTTGACAGTTCAAGATATTGTAAAGTAAAGAAAGCATCATTTTGCCAAAATGGAGTCAGACATGGAATATCCAGATGAAATAATTGAAGCAGCCTTGCCTTATTTTCGTTTAAATATAACACTAAAAATTTACACAGTTTTTTTTCCGGTTAATTAAAAAAATAATGTACGATACTCAACCGGAAATAATTTTACGGGTCTCTCAAAACTACAGGACTCGCCTACGGCTCGCCCTGTAAATGTTTTTCGTCGACCCGTAAAATACCATTTTCCGGTCTAGTAACGTAAATAGCAATTTTTTTAATTGACCGGAAAATTGAATTTTCCACTAAATTTTTTAAGCGGAAAATGCTATTTTACAGGACTAATTTACTCTCGGTCCCTAGTTTACTTTCCGGTCTCTCATTTACTTCCGGTCCCTGATATCAAAAAATCCTGTTAGCCATGACAAAATTGTCAATTGTTACTATTTGACAGTTCAAGATATCCTTATTCACTTAATTATTTATAGTTTCGTAAGTAATTTAGAAAATACATTTTGTCAACAGAACCCGTTGTACTTGCCTTATTGTCGTTTAAATATAACACTAAAAATTTACACTGAAAAGCCTGGAGGTCAATTAAAAAAAATTATGTAATGATACTCGACTGGAAATAATTTTTTTAATTGACCGGATAATTGAATTTTCCACTCAATTTTTTTAAGCGGAAAATGCTATTTTACAGGACTAATTTACTTTCCGGTCCCGTTTACTTTCCGGTCTCTCATTTACTTTCCGGTCCCTGATATCAAAAAATCCTGTTGTAATTTGCCTTATTGTCGTTTAAATATAACACTAAAAATTTACACAGTTTTTTTTCCGGTCAATTAAAAATTATGTATGATACCTCGACCGAAATAATTTTTACGGCTCTCCTCAAACTACAGGACTAAGTGTTTTTTTCGTCGACCCGTAAAATACCATTTTCCGGTCTAGTAACGTAATATTATTACGGGTCTCCTCAAAACTACAGGACTCGCCTACGGCTCGCCCCAAATGTTTCGTCGACCCGTAAAATACCATTTTCCGGTCTAGTAACGTAATAGCTATTTCTTCCTGCCTGGGGTACCCTGGAGCGAATTATAGTGGAATTTTTTTGACATAATCATTGAATTTGTTTTAACGCCATGTCTGTCATTCACATATATAATTAAAGAAAATATTATTTTGTACCAGTTGTAGTATTTCAGACATAACATATTATAATATAATGTAAGGTTTAAAGACCCTAAAAGACTGAAGTACTAGACATAAGTGAAGAGCAAACAAAAGCAAGGTATGGGTCTAAAAAAATAAAATAAACTATTTTTACCAACTGTACTAATATAAGGTATATATAATATAAAATAATAAACAATGATAAGCTCTAAAATTACATATATTATTTGCAACTACAATTGGTAAAATGGAAAATATTTATTTTATGGTAAAATTTTAAAGCTCATGTCAAAGTTACAAATATTAAGTTAAAAGAATATTATTTAACACGACAAACTTGGTGTAGAAATTTTCTTACAGAATACCACACGTGCTTAAATTATTTCGGGAAATTTTTCTCGGCCACGAATATTTTAAGAAAATTCTCCCGCGCCTGCGGCCTGGGATAATTTTCAAAATATTCGTGGCCTACAAGTGAATATTTTATTTTACATTAAAATTGTACACTAAAACAACACTTCCTAACGACATATTGCAATTAAATATGAATCGAATAAAAATGGTTTATGAGAATGGGGTGGTTTCTTTACTATGACCATTTTGCGTTCCTTTGCTTTTTGCTTAATTAGCAGGTGCCTCTGCTGGAGCTAACGAATAATTATTGGTAAGCTTAATTGGCGAAAGCCAAGCCTAATTATAATTCAGACGCAATTAAAAGGACAATACTTTTGACGCACTAATCCAACAATAAATTAAGATCCTGGTAATACATGCATTACATACCGCTTTTTTCCAAAACGTTAAAATTAAGTTAAAGGATATTATCCTCAGAAAAACTATACAAGGTGTTACAGAATATTGTTAAGAAAAGTTTGGGGCATATTTTACAATTAAAAATATGAAAAAAGCTTCTATAAACATGGGTCCGCAAATTCTTTGTTCTTGAAATACAGTGTGTTAAACTTGAAATATATTTTTAATATCCTTTACCCAATTTTGTTTTTATTTAGCAATGTTATTTAGGGCAATTTATTACTAACTAAATTACATTTAATAAGTCCAGTGGCGTCTCGAGCCTCAACTAAAGAAATATTTCTAACAAAAGAAAGGTACGCCACTGACTGTGTAAATGTGTGTAAAATTGTTGTGCTTTCTTTAGATTACACAAATAAAAATACAATTTTTATGTCTTAAGGTTTTTTTTCGTATATTCCTTAGTTTAGGAGGAAATAAAAGAAATCGGCTAAAGGGCATATTTTTGGACAATAAAAAAGCATTAAGGGAACATTTTCTTTTAAAAAATTGGGTTATATAATTTTTATTATCAATTATGTAACAAAAACAGCCTAACAATTTTTGCTAAAAATAGGTGTTTTTAATAAGTATGTAGAATCTCCCCTTAAAGTTTTTTTACAACATGACTTTTGTCATTTTGATAAAATTTAAGATAAGTATTTACTTGGGTACTTAGAAAATATCAATGGATTTTTGAAAAAATATCGTAAGCGACATTCGTCAGGTTAAAAAAAAACGATTTTATTTCTTTCATTGCGTGTGGTCTGTAAACCAGGCATATTTAAAATTATGTAAATAAAAGTTTTCCCGATTACTATATTTATCGGATCTAAACAAAAAGAAAAGAGTATACAGGGTCATCCAATTTAAGTGTTCGCCATTAGGTTACTTTATTATAACTCAAAATACGAAACACTTTAAATTAGATAACAAACTTAATGCTCTTTAAGATTAAAAATTAGATAAAAAAATAAAAATCGGGTTTTTGAGTTATACAGACCATTTTTCGGGTGGCAATACGTATTTTTTAGAGAAACGTCAATCAGTAAATTTCGTTTTTCAGATTTAAGTTGGCTGACCTGAAGTTCAGGACCGTACTGAAGGAATTTTTGTAAATTTTATTATATTTAATAAATGCTTAGATTTCAGTGACTAAATTTAGCTGTATTTTCTTCTTGCTGGGCATTTATTTATATAAACTTGTTTAATCATACTATTTTATTACCAAAAATTTCCGTTAACCATAGAATAAAAGTTCTGTTTTTGCTACATTTAAAAACAGACAAGTTAAAGTTAAAGCATCTATATCAGTTCTCATATTTTTATATTATTAATGACATCAGAATAAGGCTAAAAAAGTGTAGATTAATAGTTATTTAGGTACTTTTTTATTTATCGAGCGTATCATCGATTTTATTTAAATTTTGTATAGGTTTTTTTTACGGCGCTGATCACAAAATATATTCCCCATTTTTATGCAATTTTACTATTTATTAAAAATAAGTGTGAATAAATTTACATTTAGTTCATCTGACATAACTTCTTTATTTGGCACCTATATTCAAATAATAAAATAAATAAAACAAAGCAGTTATAATCATGTATTTATTTAGAGTATCTACACAATTAGAGGCTTATATGCTATAAAATAAATTTATCGAAATCGCCTTGTTGAAGTTATACAGATTCAGCTAAATGAAATAACACATAGGCAATGTGAGGAAGAGACAGTCTAACGTAAATACTGACACGTAAACATTTCGGATTGGATGACTAATCGTACAATCATACTTTTAACTATTGCTTATACAGTATACCGTTCAGAAATAACAGTGGTGCATTTTTGTTATTTTTTTATAATAAACGCAAACGAGTAAAATACATACACCGTAAACTTTTTAGATATGAAAAGCCAAAATTTAAATGGCACGGGCTTTTTATTATTATATTAAATGTGCACGCGCCTGATACCAGGGAATCTAGCAGTCTTAGAATGGAGGAGCAGAGAAAGAGGGAGGTCTGGTGCTTTCGCAGCTAGACTATAACTTTATGCTTATGAGTCCTAGTTGGTGTTTTTGTTGTTGGGATTAACTAGTGAGAATGGGTTAAGTTCTTCAACTTCATTGTACTATTTATCAATTTTTGGACCAGTATTAAATATACCTAGCGTTACTGTAAGTAAGAAGGGACTTGTATAGTAGGTTGGAAAAAAGAGAAAAATTATATACTAGGTTATGTTTATACATATATACCTTCGAGGCATTACTGTTTGGAGATGAACTGAACTAGAGGTACAGTAAACACTGGAATCCATGCGCTAAAAACACAGGTAAAAAAATATATGTATATGCTGGCTTTTAATAGCAATAAAAACAGGTCCCAATACTTACCCGGAATAAAACAAATTAAGAACTATAAAAAATGTCAATAAAAAGTCCAAACCAAAGAAAGTATAAACATAAAACAAAAGCTAATAGTCCTCAAACCCACTAAACACTTTAAAAAACTTAAAAGAAAACACCTTTTAGCACCTCTAAAAATCAAAAAACACGAAAGAAAATTCAAAGTCCATTACTGGATGACAAATATCAATCAGTGAATTTGGTTTTGTTAAGAAAAGTCAGTTCTGTCAATTTTTGGTAATTTCAGGTTAGCCACCCGAAAAATGGTACGTTGGACTTTTAATTGGTTAAACAATACACAGGGTGTTATTTCTTTTTTATACAATACTATTTTACTCTCAACACCTAACAGGGTCCATTTTTTCGAAACTATGATAAATTGAATATATCACAATATGTAGTATTTTTTAAAGGTTTTTAAGGGATCTTTCTAATGGTCATTAAATATACAGATTCGAATTCGATTTAAAACAAGGTTATTCTGCTGTATAACACAAAAACCCGATTGACAATTGTTTTTTATAATCATTAATCTTAAAGAGGGTTAAAAATTGTACTAGGTTGCTAATTTAAACAAATTTGTATTTTGAGTAATAATAAAGTTACCCGAACACTTTATTTGGTTGACCCTGTATAATTAGGTAGGTAAAGTTTCGGTTTAAAAATCTTCTTAAATTTAGAGAAATAGTAAATTAAAAATCAAGCAAATATTTTATGCTTTATTTGGTTTTTGGGAGATTAAATTTAAACAAAATATTATTTGGCTTTTCTCCAGAATAAAATTAAAAAGATTATTTAAGTACATTTTAAGAAAATTAAAACTTTTATACATTATGTAGAACTATTCTGCTCTTACACAATATAATAAAAGTTATGATAACTTTAAAAGAAATAAAATAATGAAATATTTAATATTAGGTTTTAAAATTAAAACGGCGATAAATAGAGAATCAAAAAGCATTTATGTAAAACGAGATGCTACATGACCCCCATTTTCATTTTAAAAAAATTGCTAGTGCCCCCTTGACACTTGACTACGCAATTTTTTTCTAAATAAATAGGGGTCATGTAGCACCTCGTTTATAGACCCTCTCATTCTCTACTCAACGCCACTTTGTTTGTTAAAATTGGCATAGCCGTTCCAAACTTACAAGCCAATGTAATTAAAAAGGCATTGTTTTTACACTATTTAAGTCCAATTTCAAACAGTCGTAAGTCTGGAACGGCTTGACCAATTTTTAAAAACGAATTATCGTTAAGTGGAGAATCAAAGGACCTATAAAACAAGGTGCTACGTGACCCCTCTTTCCATTTAAAAAAAAAAGGTCCTAGTGCCCCCGCCTTGGTACTAGGTCATGTGACAGAAATTATTTTTATGCTAAAAAGTAGAATAAAAGACACCCTTTTACACAAAATTTACTTGATTTTAATATCTTGTCTTATTTAAAAGATAAAGGGAGGGGGAACTTTTAATATTCTCACTGTATGTAGGTCTTTATTTAATACAGAAAATTATTTTGTAAGGAAATTAAAGCTAAGAAGCAGACCCTTTAGGAAGATTGCTGATTTGCAATGTAGTTTAGACTATTTTTTAACAACAGTATTGAATGAAAATTTACCTGAAGTCTTAACTTGTTTGTAGGATTTTGTCCATATCTTATTCCAAGAAATTCACTATATGTTACTCCAGTTCTCGTTTGCATGGTAAGTCCTTTGATTTGTCCATCTGGTGTCTGAACAATTACGTCTCCACAAACAAGTGTTATCTAGAAATAGATTAAGTCTAAGTGCAGTAATCTGTTATTACAAGAAAATAAGTAGTAAATTATAAATTTCTAGAAAAAAAAATATTTAGTTTGTTTTCTGTCTTATTCACTTGGTATCATTAATTTTTAAACAACGGGACTTAAATTTTTTCTTAAAAAGCACTGTTTTTTTTTATTTGATGATAATAAAACAATATTTGGTGTCAAATAATAGTGTTGCTTTAAGAACAGCTTAACATGTACCCATTAGTTTTACAATATCGTCTTAAAGTTACAAATGTGACAAACAACTTAAAGGTAATAAAACATCGCTTAAAAACAAAAAAATTAATGGTCCCGATTCTGATCTGATAAGTCGTTATTTTATTCCTATTTATGTCCTTATTATGTCATAATTTACTCAAAGTAAAATAGTGTTATATCGAATTAAATAAAAATTTGCAGAAAAATAGTTTTCGGCATGCCAATTACAAGTCTCCATGGGCTCAAAAGACTGTTTTGCGTAGTTTTTTAGATATATTAGACCTTAAAGTGACCTATTTCAAAAAATAGAAAAATTGACAAAAACCGATATTATTGCTTAAAAAAAGTTGCTCCTTAATATCAACGAATTGGCATCGATAGCTTTAAAGTTCTAGACATGGATTAACCTATTTCATTTTACTGATAAAAAAGTAGTGCAAAAAAAAATCATAAAGAAATATTTAAAGGTAGAAAATCAAAATTTAAGTTATTCGCGAATTATTTTGCAAATCTTTAACCCGAGAAAGCGACGCGGAATATTCAATTCAATAGTATGTATAACTTTTCTGACAAAATGTTTTGACTAACTTAATTTATCAAAAGGCTTAACTTATATATATTTAATGATAAAAAATTAAAATCGAATTCGTTTGCAATTTTATTGAAAATTTTCGTCACCACGTAGCTGAAACTGGCGACTTAAATTAAGAGGTGACCCAGTGGAATATATTTAATAGTTCATAACTTAAATGTGCAAAATCTTTTTACTATTAAAATTTATTGGAGGGCTTTATTATAAAAAAAGTAAGAAATTAAAATCGAAGTCGTTTGCAAATTTACCTGGCCACTAATATTAGGAGGTGGTCCAGTGAAATATTTAATAGTTGATAACTTTAATGCGCAGCATTTTTTGACTAACAAAATTTACCAGAGAGCCTTATTTAAATATATTTAAAAGTGGAAAATCAAAATCTAAGCCATTCGCGAATTCTTTATCAGAGGGCTCTATTTAAAAATATTTTATTACTGTTGTATTGGGCACCATTTGACCCACGGGACAAAATTTTAAAATCCCCCTCTACTTGGTGCCCCAAATTCGAGGGTTACTATTGTGATTTCAGCAACCGAAAAAATACAAAGTTGTTTAAATTAGCGCGAAGTTGCATAACTAGGAGCACTTTAATGTATCTCTCATAAATCTAAAAATTCCGAAAACTTTTGGACTAACCAAAATTTGTGATTTCTGTTTTTATTTTTTTGTAATGTAAGGTGCCATTGAATTTTTATTGAAAAGCTTTATCGAATATAGGGTATTTCGTTGCATTGTCCTATTTAAAGAAACAAAGTTAATGGACAAAAAGTCGCATTTAAAATATTTAGAGCTTAAAAGTTGCTATCAAAAAGTGCTTTCAGTTTTTTAATAGTGTTTTAAATGAGCTGCTAACAAAATAAACAAAAAACAAACAACATTATTTTCCAGTCATGTTCAAAAGTTTCGAAATGTTTTTAAAATAATATTATTAATAATAATACAATAAAGAGCTCCTAAATAAACTTTGCTCTCATTTGTGTCTCATACGGTTTTTGAAAGCCCAATAATTAGCCTTGAATTTGGGGACACCTTATACAATTTTTAAATATTATATTTAGTATTTAAAAATCATTTTTGGATTGGAAAGTAGTAACATTTATTTAAACAATCCTAAAATTTTGTATTTTACGACCAGTTTACAAAAAATGTTTTTAATACCTGTATATAAACACGAATTAATTGTCGTTATCCCAATCTTATACTTTTTTGAAAATTTCTTTTCCTTCCTCCTTTATTTTTTTTTTTGTTTTTTTTGTTTTAAAACATAGCTATTGTATATATAAATTTGCAGAGTAATAATAAAAATTATCTTTTTTAAATGCCTATTGTTTTTATTACTTTGGATTTTTCCCCGCTTTACCTCCGTGAGTGGCCCCTAAGGCGTTGGCGTTGGCCCGGTGGCCCAGTCCGACACTGACTACAAGCATCGGCGTACACTGCAAAAGAGTGATTTTATAAGATTGTTTCGGTTTGAAGAAAAAATATGGAGTTGTCAGCTCAGGACCACATATTAGTAGCTAGGCGGTATTAAGAAAGATTTTGCTACAGATCGCATAATAAATTAATGTTGTCGTAAATCGATAATATGTTTTTCTGTGATATGTGGTATGGAATTATTTTCTTGGGTTGGTTGAAACAAAAACCTTTTCCGAAATACTGAATAATATATAATTCTAAAAAAATGGTTTTTCGGCTATGCTTACGAGCCCCTCTCTGTTCCATAAAAAAGTTATGCACCAGAAACAAAATTTTGCAAACTTTAAATTCGCCGTAAAAACTCCTAAAAACTAAATACGATTAATTTAATTTTTTCATGGCCACTTGACTTAAAATAAATCATTGTAGATTAATCATGTCACTTTAGAGTAAAATTTAAAGAAAAATTGACAGGAGGAATTTTTAAAAGTGACATGTGAGATGTCATGATATTCTATCAAAATAAAATAAAATAACTAACCGGAGGTGCCATAAAAAACAACTGAAAGTCCAGCAGTCAATCCACAAAAATTATACCGAATAACAACGTACAAAATTTTGCTTTAATCTTAAAAGGTTAAAAAGTTTTAGGGGGAGAAGCTGTGAGAAACACCCGGTATGTCTACGAATTTCTAACACTTAAGCTATGAGCATGTACTCATTTTTATAAAGTATTTGCTTGCAAGTATAAGGTATTGATTATTTATATTGAATGAAGAAAT
>JACEGR010000959.1:0-200865 GCA_014170235.1 Listronotus bonariensis | reverse complement strand
AAGAAAAGATCCTCCATCCAGAAAGTTACACTGCATCACATTTTCCTGAAGGGGCCTGCCCTCGGGCCTGCCATGATACTCATTAATTTTGTTCTGTTTCTACCTCCACAAAAATTATGTGATATTTTCACAGACACCCCCTCCCATCATCGTGTGATTTGGTGAGATTTTCCTTGACCCCCTCCCCAAAATTTTATTAATCTTACAAACCTTGGGCATTCCCTATTTTGAAGCTAATTTAACACATAATATATAGTTTTTCGCATGTATTATATAGGTATTATAAGATAATAAAAAAGAGGTGCAAAGCTACATGTTTATTTATTTATTTATTTAAGCAATATACGAGATACCCCATTATAAAATTTCTTACAGATACATAAAATATTAAAAGACAAGAATAAAACATAAAATAAAAATTACTTTATACATATATCAGAAAATCATAGTTATAGAATCTACAAATTAACACTTACATTAACCACTTAATAGTGATCTGAAGCATTGCTTTCGAAAGAGATTAAGTGAGCTTCCAAAAGGATCTATACTAGGATGAGCATTCAAATATGCTAGGGAGCGTGAGATTGGAGCATTAAAACCATAGTTAGTCCGATGAAATTGAACTGAAAATAGCTGATTACTTCTAAGCGATCGAGTAGGGATTTTTAAATAAATTTGCCCAAGAAGAACCGGACAATCAATGTTTCCATTGATTAATTTGTGAATAAAACACAAATCACTAACCGCCCTTCTAACCTCCAAAGGTGGCAGGTTAAGATGAGAGGAGACTTCCTCAACCCTATCCTGCATGTTCAGTTTAAATGCACAATACTTCACAAATTTTTGTTGAACATTCTCTAACTGGGTTTTATAGATATTATAAAAAGGAGACCATATCATAGATGCATATTCAATGTGAGGTCTCACAAGAGAACAGTACAGTAATCGTAGTGAATTCACTGACAAATCCGCATGTTGCAATAATTACTTTATTTTTTGAAGAATTAAAAGTGATAACAAGTTTACTTAATAAAAAATGTAAAAACTTGTATTATTCATGATGTTTTTTATTATGCTGATCTCCCTATTAGAAATTGTCTTGGTAATATTTCAGGTAAAAATACTTAAATTTTAAATTTTTAAACTAGTAAGCAAAATAAAAAAAAAATCTGCATACGAAAAAATTTAAAAAACATTAAATAACAAAATAATTGGTACAAGACAGAGTTGATTCTCCATGAAAGGTAGATAGGCAATCAGAATCTTTTTAATTGCAAAAATGTCAAGGTTTATTTTAATTTACCAGTTTTTCTGCTGTTTTGGCTCATAACTTAAAGATAATATTTAATGCATAAGAGATTATTAACTTTAAAAATCGTAGGAGTAATTAGCAATCGAGCTAGGCAAGTCTAGAAAGGTTCCTGTTAGCTCAAGCTAGTTATCAAATTAAAACCATATTTACGTTAAAAATTTCGCTTAAATTTTGCTAAAAACCTGTTATTTTAAGTTGAAAACTATTAAAAAATTATTAGTAGAAAGCTTACACTTACCTTTTAACGATTTTAAAGTAAACTTTTTAAAATGCAAACCTATTACATTTTGTCAATCATTTTACTTCCCGATTATGCTGTTTCATAAACTTACGCTGAGATTTTTTCGACGGATTTTTTACTACTTTTCGGCGGAGTTTTGACTCAAATTTTATGCTGGGACGTTAAGGAAGGGTTCTAAAGGAAAACTAATCGACAAAAACGCGGTTTTGTTGAAAATTTACCGAAAAAATGACCAGAAAATCCAGAACTTTGTCATTGCAAGAACCCACTCTAGGACCAAGACGAGGCCACGTTGCCGGTTTGTCACTAGCTTGTCCCTAAAAGATTTTGTGGGAACTTTTTTCACTTTTCCGCACAAAGAAAAACAGTTTTTCTTTGAAGTGTTTTAATTACATAAAGGAAATATGGCCTCTTAAATACAATAAATACTAACAGTTATTTAAAAACTAACCTTTCATTAAAAAATTTAAGTATAAAATAAAATATATATAAGAAGGTAATGAAATTAATTATTTCGTTTCAATCCCTTTAAAAATGTGGTATGAAGATATTTCTTAAAATAATAGAAACATTTTAAGATTGATTCTGCTCTTTTTCTTGCTTCTAGCAATTAAATATTTCAAATTTAACACTTAAATCAATTATTATTCTTAAAATTGCATTAAATAATAGTATCTTTGGCAACGTCGAATAAAAATTATTTTATCCATATTCCGCACCTGCGCATTCAAAAACACGATATGCGCGATAAGCGTAAAAACCAGAAATTGAAAATTTATACCTTTTATTTTGTTTTTCTTTTCATTTCCCATGTACACTTTCCGTCGGTTGTTTTTTTTTAGTTTTAAAAATTACTAATTGTTAAAATATAATATTCTTATCCTTGTCAAGAACAAAAGAAAATTAGGTATGATGTGTTTTCAAACGCTACTGTCACATTTGACAGAATTTGTCAACAACGGTCATTTCGGAAATAATAAGTATTTGTAAAAATATATTTTTTAATTTTTAATGTTATTGTTTTTTCTGGTAATTTCGAAATCGAAAAGTTAGAATCTTAATAGTTTTATTTATTTTATATTATTTATTTATTTATTTATTTTGTCGAGATGACGTTAGAAGACAAACCATGTTTAACCGAAAAAGTTAATGAAATTGTTTTCTTATCCGGTTAAATGACGGGGAAATCTTTTATTTGTGGTTTACCTACTGCCCTCTAGAGGGCAGAAAGGTATTATAGTTTATTCTTTGCGATTGTAGATGGCAATCACCTTCAAAAAGAAAACTATTTTTAAATTAGCGCGCTTATCGCTAGAAAAGTAAACTTTTCATCAAGAAAAAAGCTAGCCAAGCCAAAATTTATATTTTACAGGACGCAAGGAAAAAACAGGCATATTTCTATTAAAAATATAATAAAAACTGTACTTTGCTGCCATCGAATTTAGGGGATGAACCAATTAAAAGTTACTACAAAATCTTTTTTTTGGAAGTTCATCAAAATTCGATGGGTAGGTAGTATTAAACATATAAAAATAAACTAAAAGCAATGGTATAGACACTTTTGTACACAATTTAATAAACGATTGGGTTACACACAAAACCATAATAGCATGGTGGTGTCGAGAAAAACTAGATAGCAGTAGTACATTATGTAAAAATGCAAACTTATATAATAACAAAATATATGCAAGTAATATATTATGCATAGCAGACTTTTATGTGTAAACAATTTTTATTTTACATATTGTCTTATAAAATAAAAAAATCATACAATATACATTACTAGTTAAAAATCTATTTGATAAAATATTATTATCGGTAAAAGTAAAATATAAATAAAACCTAAAAATAGTAACACCAAATACTTTTATATAAACTTAACATGAAATATAATATTTAAATTAACAGTTAATATTTTTAATATTTAAATCTTATTCATTTAATATAGGCATCCTCTGTTAGATCATGGTAAACTGAAGCGAGTTTTTAAAAGTGTTTTTAGATTATCTTGCACTTTTTAGAAACATTGTTTATTAGGTAAGACTTATGTGTATATGAAGTGTTCGATCACATTTACACATCTATTTTTGAAAAAAAGGGTACTTTTATATAGGGTGGCCCACCATATTCGACAAGGTCTGTAGCTTGATAACCATGAGGTTTTTAAAAAAGTAAATACTGAAACATATACAGGTCGGATAAGGCCACAGTATAAAATTATTTTAGTCTATACAGGTTGTCTCAAAAAGTGTGACGTATCAAAGTTATATTTTTAAATGGAACACCCTATATTTAATGACGGTTTTAGATTCTACTTTAAAAATAACTCAAGTTTGTTTATAGTACTAAGTGTCTAATTTTATTCATTTTGTGATATTTGATTTTTTGAAAAATGCAGAGGTAAAATTAAATTGATGTGTAACAAGATTAGAAAAAGTCTGCCATATCATACGAAGGTCAAATCAAGATCAAATATTGTACAGGGTGATCAAAAAATAATTTCATTTTTTCAGAAAATCAAATAGCCATATCTCTCTTATTTTAAATGGAACACCCTGTATTTTTTTACGTCACATGATGAGAAATAAAATACTCTTTTAAATGGTGTATAGGTTGCCTATACCTATCTTTTGTGCTTTTTTAGTAAAATCGGTTTTTACAAATTTTTAGTCCAAATGTTTATTTAAATTAAAGTTGGCTGTGACATAGCCGCCATTAATATTTTTCTTAAGAAAATAACAACGACCATTTATTGATTACTAGTGTTTTAGTCAGTTTAAAAGAAATTTCAATGATTTTAAATAAAAACTCTTCTTGTACAACAACAAGATGATATAATACTGGTAGGATGTGAAAAAAATTGTTTACTTTAGTCTAGAGTTAATCCTGAAAAATATTCCAGGAGAAACCTTCTGATAACCTTCATAGTTGCTTTAAAAAATTTGACACAGTATTTATGGATAATGGAAGAAACGAGTTATAGGTCACAGGATGTCGTCATAACTGACCAGAGTCGTTATTAGGATTGTTTAAAAACACAAGTTTTATCATTACCACATTCAGCTGAAATAAGTGTTATTGGAAGTAGCATTATAAGCAACTAATGATTTTTTTTTCTGTGAATTTTAAAAATAGTGGCAGATAATACAAAATCTTTTAATTTTGTGTTTTTTTCCAGCAAATTTACATTTTGCAATAACGGCTTAGTAAATAGGCATAGCTATATCTCAGCCTACTTACATTTAAATAGACATTTGGAATAAATATATGTTAAAACGGAATTTACTTAAAAAGTATAAAAGATAGGTATAGGCAACCTATACACCATTTAAAAGAGCATTTGGTTTGTCATCATGTGGTGTAAAAAAATACAGTGTGTTCCATTTAAAATAAGAGATATATTTCTATTTGACTTTCTAAAAATTGAAATTATTTTTGATCACCCTGTATAATCTATGATCTCGATATGACCTACGTATGATAAGGCTGACTTTTTCTAATCTTGTAATAAATTTTAAAGTTTAAGGAGTTTATATTGTTAAAATAAAATTAATTTAATTGCACCCCTGCATTTTGAAAAAAAATAAATATCACAAAAACGAATAAAATTAGATACTTGGTACTATTAACAAACTTAAATTATTTTTTTATGTAGAATCTAAAACCGTCATAAAATATAGGGTGTTCCATTTAAAAAAATATAACTTTGATACGTCACACTTTTTTGAGACATCCTGTATAGACTAAAATAATTTTATACTGTGGCCTTATCCGACCTGTATATGTTTCAGTATTTACTTTTTTTTAAACCCCATGGTTATCCAGCTACAGACCGTGTCGAATATGGTGGGCCACCCTATATAGTTGATATTTTTAGATTTTGTAGGATGTGATCTGTTAGATTTTTATCACCAACCACAATGCCTATATGATGTGAATAGAATATAGCTACAGTCAATTATTATTCCCTCTACTTGTCTTTTTGATTATACATCCAACCTTTTTTTAAACCACAAATTTCAGTTCTTTCAGTATAGAGAAGATTTTAAAAATTGGCATCACATAAAGTAAAACAATTTTTTGATCTACATTTCCCTTGTAGAATTTAACAAATTGACTTAAACAAGCTTTGTAAAGAAATTGTGCAAAATGGCGAAATACAGAGAATATAAACATGATTGTAATTAAAAATGTACAAAAATACAAATTATAAATTCTCTCATAAGAAGGTGGCTCAAATTTGACTTGAAATTTGGTTCTCAGAACCAAGCACATAATAGCTTTGTTCGCGGGTCTAGTAATGAACCGATTCTGAACCAGAACCGAACTGGTTTAGAATTATTTTAAAGAGCATGTCTAGTTATTTATTAGTTCGAAATTTTTATTTACCGCGAACGATTTTCTATACACCTGAGGATGTATTCTAACCTAGCCTTTCGGTTAGGATTCTTCATGATTGGAGATTACACAAAAAAACTAAATTCAAACACAGAGGTAAATAGTTATACTGTCGAAAGCCACTCGAGGTCTCTCGGTGGAAGAGGGATTCCCTGCCTCCTCTCGTTTTTAACATAAGTATGTGTATTTAACTAAAGATAAAATTCAAACAACAAGAAATGGTAAAATCTTGTAATATTGTCTATATTTTTTAATTAAATCTTTATTTATTTTATTGCATACATACATTCATACGGAATACAATTAAAAATCCTTTGTTTATATATGCTCAGAATCACAAAAATATCAAAAAATATTCAAAAGGTATATTAACCCGCATAAAAAGTGGCAGAAACAAATAAACTGTAATACAACGGTTTATTTCTGTACAACAAAAACAGAAAACAGCTGACCATGTTGACAATGCGCATGAAATTCCGAACTGAACTTTTAGTTCCAACAAAAATCCCAGGATTGCTAATCAGGTTACTAACCGGTAACGAACTGATTCGATTGTAACCCGCGAACGCAGAACTGTTACTAAAAATTCAGGATTTTACTAACCGCGAACGCTGCGTTTTCACTGCGCATGCGAATAGTCCCAGAACCGGTTCAGAATCAAACCCGCGAACAAAGCTAATTATTATGGAAATTTCCTTCTTTACATTATTTACAATGAGGTATAAAAATAATCATTTACTCTCAATCACCAAATTACTCTCACACTTTGGACATGTGACAGTTATCTCAACCAAAACACCGCTAATTTTGGTCCTAGAAAATATTTCATTGCACTTCATACACTGATACTGAATTCTTTTGTCCGGTACTTTGTTTCTGACCATTCGTTCGAACACAGTTTTGACAAATTTATCCGCTTCTTCCATGTAGTACGTCCGCGATTTTCTGTCACTACGAAAAGTGTCGAAAATAATTTGGACTTCGTCGGGTTTGTCTCCTTGTTGACAGGATTTTACCACGTTGACATGCCATCTGAAATATAAGGATTTTATTTAAAATAATTAACATTATTTAAAGGTTATAGCAAAGGTTTTTTAAAAATAAATCGTTTTTTGGTAAAATCTGTTACTATAACCATCTTTTATCTACAGGGTGGGCCAAATTAACTGATAATAACTTTTTATCTGTTGCGGCTATCTTTTGTATTTTTACAGGGCTAATAGGTAGATATGTTTTCTCTAGGTGTGCCAATTTCAGTCAAATAAATTTAGACATGACTGAACTTACGGAACTTTTTCCTTCCAAAATACTGTATTTACAAAAGAAAACTGATTGAGCTACAATTAAGCTAATACGTTTTTATTGTAGATAAACTATGGGAAATGATTTAGTAAAAGCAAATCTGTCAACAATTTGAGGATTTAGGAATTATAATTATTTTTGATAAATAATGTTTCCCATAAAGCATGCATTTCTCTTGATTTTAAAAAATAATAGTTTAAAAAAACTAAAAAACACGCTTTTATATGTAACCAAACTAAAAATTAGAAAATAATTTTTCATTACAAAGAGTTTGTATTACAGTAATAAAAGGTCAAACAATGAATCATAATTATCCTCAAAATAGAATTATAATAAAATTTAAGATAATAACAGAATAATTCACTTCAGAGTAAAAAGCGTGGGGTGCATTTTACTATTTTTCATAACTTTTCCCTCATAGATATTTACAAATGAAATAATTATAACATTTAATATATTAAGCACCTACGCTTTTATTCTGAAGTGAATTATTCTGTTATTATCTTAAATTTAATTATAATTCTATTTTGAGGTATATAATTATGATTCATTGTTTGACCTTTTATTACTGTAATACAAACTCTTTGTAATGAAAAATTATTTTCTAATTTTTAGTTCGGTTGCATATAAAAGCATGTTTTTAGTTTTTTAAACTATTAATTATTTTTCATTTTTTAGTTCGATATAACAATTAGTTTTCTGCGGACATGTGATATTAAAATGTTTCACGAACTATTTCGTAATCTAATCATTTCATTTAAAGCTTCACTGTTGCATGGGGTTCAGAACGCAACTACTCCGAACAAGTTTCTGTCAGCCTTATGCTGAGAGTACGTCCGAAACTGTACGCATGCGCAGATCGCGCTCTAGCTCTTTCTCTGTTACTCTCCTACAGAAAATCTATAAATGAATTTAGTTATCCTGGCGATCCTAATCAGGATAACGGGATACTGTTTGCAGATTATTGCATTGTCATGGGTCCTTGATACGTGTGCAAAGTTTCAAAGAAATCGAATCGCTGGGAATTGGTGAAAATTAAGCTTAAAGATTCCGTTACATACATACATACATACAACCCAAGCTAATAAAAGCGTGTTAATTAAAAAGAACTTGTTTTTAGTGTCCTTTGAAAATTAAAAATGTGAGGTTACCAGGGTTACTGAGTTGAATGCTGACTTAACTTACCAGTAAATTAAATAAAAATAAACGTATTAGTCTAATTGTAGAAAAATTATTTTTTAACTATCTATCTGGCTGCCTATGTAACGGAATCTTTGAGCCTAATTTTAACCAACTTCCAGCTATTCGATTTCTTTGAAACTTTGCACACGTATTAAGGAAACATGACAATGCAATAATCTGCAAACAGTATCCCGTTATCTTTTTTGGATGGCCAGGAAAAAAATTCCATTATATTATAAAAACAACACCTAGGTTGCCATCTGTTAGCAACATTTCAAACTTTGCTATTAAATGAAGAAGAAATTTTTTAGTGGGTTGCAATATGTATTGCCATCTGTTGGCAAAATTTCAAACTTTGCTACTTAATGAAGAAGAAATTTTTAGTGAGTTGCAATCTGTTGGAATTTTTCGCCATTTTGTCAAGAGTAGCAGAAACTAAAAAATGAAAAATAATTAATAGTTTAAAAAAACTAAAAAACACGCTTTTATATGCAACCGAACTAAAAAATTAGAAAATAATTTTTCATTAAAAAAAATATTGTCGTAACTGAAGTTTAATGCATCATTTTGGAAAAAGTCCCCTAAGTACAGTCCTGTTTAAATTTATTTTACCAGAATTGGCAAACCTAAAAAAACATATCTACCCATTAACCCCTCAAAAATAAAAAATAAGGGCGCAACAGATATAAAGTTATTATTAGTTAAAAAGTGTGCATGTTTGATTTGGCCCACACTGTATATCTATAGCCATGGCAGCTACAAAAAAGCTTGGATACTATTTTTTCTTTTTTAATTGTGTGTCTGGTGAATGGCGTCATCCACAACCCTCAGCATTCTTTTGATTTCATTCAAAGAAGAGCTGTTCACCTCATCAATGATCCTTTGCTTACAGAAAGGCTTCCTTTTCTTTCTCGTCGGGTTGCTTCTGCTCAGAGAAATTGTCCAGTATAGTTCCTCCACTTGCATCTTGCAGCTCCCAACAGAGACAATCATGGTGCTGTACTTATGCATCCTTAGACAAGACGTGCAGTGGCAAGCAAGTGAAGTGGCGGTGAGGTAGTGAGCTAATGACAAATTTAATTTTTAAAGTCCTCCAAAATTAATTGTTTTGGAGACTAGTGATAGCCAACTGACGCCCCACACTTGCCAAATACCATTCCACAGTCATTATACTTTAAATCGCGCTTTGGTATTTATGTAGCCAGGTTTTAAATATTCCATCTGACACTGCCACATCACCTGGCTGCCACGTCCCTTGCCTAACCATTTCAGTGCGCTCCTTGCTTTATACGGTCCAGCCAAGGGGAGGGGAAGATTCTGATCTCCCCACTGTTGTTCGTTTTTTATCCCTAAAGTTTCTAGAATGTGGAGGTCTTCCTTTCATACTTTTACTTCCTAATCTTTAAGTCCTATGTTAACAAACTCCTTCTTACCTCCCTCAAGATACCCACGGTATTATGCCTTGTGGATTGTTTAAAGATAAAAAAATCTTTCTAAAGACAAATGCCTCAACAAAAGATAATAGTTGTGATAATTAATTACCTTGCTTTTTCTTTACTAGATATACTATCTCGTTCAGACAAATGGGTTTCTGTAACTATAACACTGATGTCACACTCTTTGGAACCTGGAACAGATGAAGCGAAAAACAATTCACCATCGCAGGCGTCGTCATCATCTGATAGTGATTCTTGAACAGGCTGATCTGTAATAATGAAATGACTTATTTTTTTTCAAATGACATTAAAGGTGGCTTTTTAAAGATACTTGACAGGATATTAGAGACATTTTGCAACTCTTAAAATAACAGACGTTTTTTGGCCTCTTATGGTTATCGTTATTAAACATAACGATTAAGGCAGCAGTTTTAGACAGAGATTTTGCAGCCTCTTTTAAGAAATTTATCTTGCGTCTGCGCTTTCGACACATAACCTTATTTTTGCCTGTGGTTCACCGATTTTAAAGTTAACGAAAAATCAGTATTTACTTTTATTTTTCATAAGTCCGTTTTAATTTCTAAACCCTATTTGATTTTTATTACTGCTATAAATTTTTCGCCAATTAGAGCCTATGTATAAATGATATTTTAATTAGTACGGCAATAAAATTTTAACCTTTTAAATAATTGATATTAAAATTTCTACAATCCGACAACCACGCAGTTTAACAATAACGATAACGATAAGCTCTTCGGTATTCATCCGTAATTAAAGGAGTCCGGTATGGTTAATAATGATAACGGATCATGTTTGCGTTACTGCGCAGTCTCAGAATAACGTTAACCACAACGAAATTGCAAAATAAGGGGTGCAAAATGTCTATATTTTCTTTTTTTAGTGCTTAATCAGAAAAAGTGGACTTTCACAAGTCTTACCAATAGAAAACTGGTAAAAAATTTTTTTCGACGACCGTTAAAAATAAAATGCTGTTTTTTTAATGGTTAACATGAAGTTAAAGTACTCCATTCTAGTACACCACATAAAGTGTTAAAAAAATGTAATGTAACAGTAAACGCGACATCAACTGAATCAACGATCAAGTTACCTTTGATTTCGTCATTATTTCTTTTAGTTCATGTGTCACTAGTTTTAAAATTTGATAGTCTGCAAATAAATGTAATAGAAATTATTGAAAATTAATAGAAATAATGAATTTGGATGACTAAGAAATTGAAAAGGAAGTTATACTGTTTTAGTATTATTTATACAAAAAGTAAGTACATACAATTTTCTAAAATTAAATAATAAATTCATAGTTATAAAGAAGACAATTGTCTTTTAAAAAATGAGGAAGCTATGATTTTTGTTGCAATATAATGGCTGTACTGCAAAAATTAAAATTAATAAGTTTAGATGAATAAAACATGTATAAAAGGGTATTTTGCAGAAATTTTTATATAGTCGTGGAAAAATATGGTATGTAACACATGCATAAAGTGTCTTTTTTACTCATCGGATTGCCGCACTCGCCTAACGGTTCGTACTGTCCAACTTCCCATTCGTAATAATCACTTTATGCACTTGTTACATATGTAAATTATAATTTTACCTGGTACACTTTTAAAAATGCTATCATCTTCAAGAGCACTATTAAATTCCTCATTGTTCGCCTCTTCCTCAGCTCCATTTTGCGTTGTTTGCGCAGTTACATATACTGTATTGTCAGTATTGTAGCTTTTACTTCCAGCAGAAACATTATCTTTAAAATACATATCCGCCGGGTTGTTTTCTGATGGTGTTGAACTGAGGATTTTCGACTTTTCGAAACCAAGAACTTCTTGAAACATTTCACCGGCATGTCGGGCCAGCCAAGATTCACCGTATTCTTGCCGCAATTGTTCAATCTGAAAAGTTGTTGAATTTTAGTTTATATGCTTGAAAAAAAAATGACAAGAGCAATTAAAAAATATGGGGATAACTTTTCCCAAACGCTAGCACAACATATAAATAACTAAGTGCTTTTAAAATACACTCCTTTTTGTAATGTGTATTGTTCCGTAACACCTCGTATAAAAACACGTGTCTTCGTTTTTATACCTTTTATTAACAATCGAACGTAACTATGGTTACATCAACGACAAAATCTTCACTTGTCAATGTCTCGAAGTTTACAACACAAAAGTCGAATCTATACTAACTGATCGGAGGTTTCCCGTCGCCCTTTTATAGTATGGTGGGAGAGTAAAGAATGATCTAGAATCTTCGAGAAATATCGTGAAAATTCCCGAGTACAGGATGGCATAAAAGTTCTTAATGGATAATTCGGGCGTTTTCGAGAACCTTCGAAAGTGATAAAAGAACTTGGAAAAATTAAGGTAAATTATTTAAATAAATTAACAATCTAAATTAAAAATAAATGATCCTAATTCTCTAAAATTCTATAACCTAAAAACATTTTTGAAAGTCTGGGGCGCTGATCACGAATCTGAAAGAATTTTTGGCGGAAACGTTTCGTACTTGAGATATTCGTCATTAGACTCGAAATTTAAATTAGTCCTATTTTTACAATATTTCCCTTCTTTTGCACACAATTCTTAATTTAAAGCAAAAGTGGCACACAATATTTAATTTACACCTTTTAAAACCCTGTTGTTTTACGTATTTTACATTATTTTTGCATTAAATTGCATAGCTATACTTTGAATCATTTCAATCCCAGTGTGCCATGAAGTCCTATGTGTATGTATGGTTGCCGCATTATCAAAGAAAAGCCTCGCAATTTAATGCAAAAATAATGTAAAAACGTAGAAAAACGGGGTTTTAAAAGGTGAAAATCAAATATTTTGTGACACTTTAGCTTTAAATCAAGAATTGTGTGAAAAAGAAGGGGAATATAGTGAAAATAAGCTTAGTTCAAATTTGAACTTTAATGATGAATATCTCGAGAACGCCCAAAAATATTTCAGATTCGTGATCAGCACCCCAAAAAACCCCGTATCCCAAATTTCATTAAAATTGGAGTTACCGTAGGTTTCTAGAAAATTACCATAAAAATAAATAATCTTCTAACAATAAAATACATTATTTACACAATTTACCTTATTCTTCACTTCTAGATGTCCACTACTAGCCCTGGGAGTCGACACTGGCGTTTTTTTCTTCTTTTCCACAACAATATCATATCCCTCTTGTATCGTAACATTTCTGACTTTCTTTTGCCTTTCCTGAATTGAATTATTTAACGAATTCTGTGAGGAATGATTACTTGAACCTAATGAACTTTGTGTGACGGGATAGAAAGAACCTGCTAACATTTTCTCAGACTTATTTAAAGGTATATTGTCCAAGACAAATTTAAGAGTAGCTGTATTTTTGTTTAGATAATTGCAGGTGAGGGTTCTGTGATGGGGATGAAAATTGACGGGGTTTCCCTGGACATTAAGGAAATAGAGGGAAGACATTTGTGATATAGAGATGAAAACTTTATGGTCCATAATGCAATTTTGACTGAGGTCAAGTTGTGAAAGAGTAGAGAGCGAGGATAGGCCTGAGAGATCTTCGATGAAGTTATTGTTCAAAAGTAAGACCTGAAACACAATTATTACTGTTTACTTAAGGCATATGAAAATATTTTTTTAGTAACAATGGGCCATATGAATAAAAAGAAGCAAATGCTTATACTTGACTTTACTATTAAATTTGAGGTAAATGCTTTTGCTTATAAGTACATGTAAGCAAATGCTCATGATATGGAAAAATATAGCAAAATCATTTGCTTATTTGTCCAAAGATAAAAAAACTTAGAAGCATTTACTTCAAATTTTATAAGTATAAGCATTTGCTTCTTTTTATTAACACGCTTTTATTAGCTTGGGTTGTATGTATGTATGTATGTATGTATGTATGTATGTATGTATGTATGTATGTATGTATGTAACGGAATCTTTAAGCTTAATTTTCACCAACTTCCAGCGATTCAATTTCTTTGAAACTTTGCATACGTATCAAGGACCCATGACAATGCAATAATTTGCAAACAGTATCCCGTTATCCTGATTAGGATCGCCAGGATAAATAAATTCCTTTATAGATTTTCTGTAGGAGAGTAACAGAGACAGAGCTAGTGTACGATCTGCGCATGCGTGCAGTTTCGGACGTACTTTCAGCATAAGGCTGACAGAAACTTGTTCCGAGTAGTTGCGTTCTGAAACCCCATGCAACAGTGAAGCTTTAAATGAAATGATTAGATTACGAAATAGTTCGTGAAACATTTCAATATCACATGTCTGCAAAAAACTAATTGATATATCGAACTAAAAAAGAAAAATAAATAATAGTTTAAAAAACTAAAAACACGCTTTTATATGCAACCGAACTAAAAATTAGAAAATAATTTCATTACAAAGAGTTTGTATTACAGTAATAAAAGGTCAAACAATGAATCATAATTATATACCTCAAAATAGAATTATAATAAAATTTAAGATAATGACAGAATAATTCACTTCAGAATAAAAGCGTGGGGTGCTTAATATATTAAATGTTATAATTATTTCATTTGTAAATATCTATGACGGAAAAGTTATGAAAAAATAGTAAAATGCACCACACGCTTTTTACTCTGAAGTGAATTATTCTGTTATTATCTTAAATTTTATTATAATTCTATTTTGAGGTATATAATTATGATTCATTGTTTGACCTTTTATTACTGTAATACAAACTCTTTGTAATGAAAAATTATTTTCTAATTTTTAGTTCGGTTGCATATAAAAGCGTGTTTTTTAGTTTTTTTAAACTATTATTTATTATTCATATGGCCCAATGACAACAGCATGTGTCCTATTTATATAGTAAGAATCAAATATTTAATTATTGGTAAATGTTGATGCATTAAGCTTTTGGTGTCTAATTTATAACTAAGTAAGCATTGTTTTAAGAAGTATAAAAATATTTTTTCATATTTATTTTTAATACAAAAATTAATATTTTTTATTTTATTTTTAAAGCTGCTATAAAAATCTGATACTGTACGCCTTTATTTCTGTCAATATGTAAAATTTGAAATCTGTTTCTAACACAATCCCAACAACTTGTTTTATTTTGGTTATCATATCGTGCTGTTTAATGTAGGTATGGCCAAATTTTAAGTCACACTCTGTATACCTAGATGTAACAAATTATATTTAAAAATTTTATGTATCATTAAAATGAAACCGGCGGCAACTCCGATTTTGACGAAATTTGGTATACGGGGGTTTTTTGGGGCGCTGATCACCTGGAAGAATTATTTGGCGGAAACGTTTCGTTATCGAGATATTCATCATCAAAGTTCAAATTTGAACTAAGCTTATTTTCACTATATCCCCCCTTCTTTTTGAACACAATTCTTAATTTAAAACTAGATGTCTAAAACACACCTCTTAAAACCCCGTTTTTACGTATTTTACATTATTTTTGCATTAAATTGCATAGCTATACTTTGAATCATTTCAATCCCAGTGTGCCATGAAGCTCTATGTGTATGTATGGTTGCCGCATTATCAAAGAAAAGCCACGCAATTTATTGCAAAAATAATGTAAAAAGCAGTAGAAAAACGGGGTTTTAAAGGTGAAAATCAAATATTGTGTGACACTTTAGCTTTAAATCAAGAAATTGTCTGCAAAAGAAGGAGGGGCATCTAGTGAGAAATAAGCTTAGTTCAAATACCAACTTTGATGATGGATATCTCGAGAACGAAACGAAGCCTTTCTGTAAGTGAAGGATCATTAATGAGACGAATAGCTCTTCTTTGAATAGAATCAAGAAAGCTCAGGGTTGTTGGGGACGCCATGCCCAGATATGAGAACAATATTCCAAGGGAGGTCGGATTTGGGAAACATATAAAGTGTATAAATTAGAAGCGGAAAAATACTTTTTAGCTCAGAAAAGAGAGAGCAAGCTTTAAGCTGATGTGAATATTTATTTACTCATTAACGGGCATTGCCCAATTACAATTTTAAATAACAAGCATCTACATATATATCTAGTACTAAGCTTTTTTAATTAACAAATATTCAGGACTAAAATTTTATATTTTAGTTAACCACTAAAATACTTAAAAAGCAGTAAAAAATAACAAGCTACTAATGATTAAGAAACAAGAAAACAACATCTAAAATTAAATTTAAAATATACACATTAAAAAATCTAACTTTGAAAATAAAACAACATGAAGCCTTAATCTATAAAACATTGGACTTCATAACCCTTCGAAGCCTATTTAGGGATAGATTAAATAAATCGTCCCCAAATTTATTGGCATGCTTCATCAATCTATTTATTGGGGAAAATTGCCCATACAACCTTTGGTGAAAATTTGTTTGAAAGGTAACAGAATGCCTTAATGTCCTTGAAGGAACATAGAAATTTATAGAAAAGAGCAGTTCACTACATTGCACATTCCCATGAATTAGTTTAAAAAGAAACAATACATCAGCATTTTCACGTCTAACTTTCAAACTTTGTATATTAATAGCTTTTTCAAGATCTTCAAAATTTATTGTTTCCTGGGAATATGCAATTTAAAGGCAATGTATCTTAAAAACTTTCTCTGAACAGAATTTAACATTTTAACATATTTCTCATAATATGGATTCCAAACAACAGAACAATTTTCCAAAAGGGGTCTTACTAACGAAGTATACAATAGTTTTATTGAATTTACATTTTTAAAATCTTTGGTATTTCTTTTAATAAACCCTAAAACTCTAAGGGCTCTATTCTTGCAATATTCAATAAGGGAAGAAAATGTGGTTTATCATCAAAGAAACACCCCCAAATCTTTAATAGTATTTGCGTTGGCTTAAAGGCTTGCAAATCAATTCTGTAAATATTTCTTTGTACGTTTAAAGATCTACTAAACTGGATTGATGTGCATTTTTTTTATATTTAGAATCATTCGGTTTGTTGTACACCAATCATGAAAACCTATCCAAGTCCGCCTGTAAATTAATAACATTCTGTAACTGCAAATCTTATCTTTATATAGCAAATACATTGTTGAACCGGCTTGCAGTAGCGGACGCGTGGTACACTCATAAGTATACCGATTTCTCCAGTAGGGTCCCATGATCAAAATTGATCAAAACCCTTGGAGATAATACTGCTTTAAATTCTCTAAATTCTTATTGTATGCCGATGATTTAAAAAATTTCTTAAAGATAAGTAGCGGACAGGATGTTATTAATTTACAGGCGGACTTGGATAGGTTTTATGATTGGTGTACAAGAAACCGAATGATTCTAAATATAAAAAAAATGCACATCAATCCAGTTTAGTAGATCTTTAAACGTACAAAGAAATATTTACAGAATTGATTGCGAGCCTTTAAGCCACGTAAATACTATTAAAGATTTGGGGTGTTCTTTGATCATAAACTTACATTTTCTTCCCATATTGAATATTGCAAGAATAGAGCCCTTAGAGTTTTAGGGTTTATTAAAAGAAATACCAAAGATTTTAAAAATGTAAATTCAATAAAACTATTGTATACTTCGTTAGTAAGACCCCTTTTGGAAAATTGTTCTGTTGTTTGGAATCCATATTATGAGAAATATGTTAAAATGTTAAATTCTGTTCAGAGAAAGTTTTTAAGATACATTGCCTTTAAATTGCATATTCCTCAGGAAACAATAAATTTTGAAGATCTTGAAAAAGCTATTAATATACAAAGTTTGAAAGTTAGACGTGAAAATGCTGATGTATTGTTTCTTTTTAAACTAATTCATGGGAATGTGCAATGTAGTGAACTGCTCTTTTCTATAAATTTCTATGTTCCTTCAAGGACATTAAGGCATTCTGTTACCTTTCAAACAAATTTTCACCAAAGGTTGTATGGGCAATTTTCCCCAATAAATAGATTGATGAAGCATGCCAATAAATTTGGGGACGATTTATTTAATCTATCCCTAAATAGGCTTCGAAGGGTTATGAAGTCCAATGTTTTATAGATTTTAAAAATGTAAATTCAATAAAACTATTGTATACTTCGTTAGTAAGACCCCTTTTGGAAAATTGTTCTGTTGTTTGGAATCCATATTAAGAGAAATATTTTAAAATGTTAAATTCTGTTCAGAGAAAGTTTTAAAATACATTGCCTTTAAATTGCATATTCCCCAGGAAACAATAAATTTTGAAGATCTTGAAAAAGTTATTAATATACAAAGTTTGAAAGTTAGACGTGAAAATGCTGATGTATTGTTTCTTTTAAACTAATTCATGGGAATGTGCAATGTAGTGAACTGCTCTTTTCTATAAATTTCTATGTTCCTTCAAGGACATTAAGGCATTCTGTTATCTTTCAAACAAATTTTCACCAAAGGTTGTATGGGTAATTTTCCCCAATAAATAGATTGATGAAGCATGCCAATAAATTTGGGGACGATTTATTTAATCTATCCCTAAATAGGCTTTGAAGGGGTTATGAAGTCCAATGTTTTATAGATTAAGGCTTCATATAGTTTTATTTTCAAAGTTAGATTTTTTTAATGTGTATATTTTAAATTTAATTTTAGATGTTGTTTTCTTGTTTCTTAATCATTAGTAGCTTGTTATTTTTTACTGCTTTTTAAGTATTTTGATGGTTAACTAAAATATAAAATTTTAGTCATGAATATTTGTTAATTAAAAAGTTTAGTACTAGATATATATGTAGATGCTTGTTATTTAAAATTGTAATTGGGCAATGCCCGTCAATGAGTAAATAAATCCAAAAAGTCACTTACCTGCAGTCTTTTACAGATTTGTCCTCGAAACCTTGGTGCTTTCTCCAACTTATTATAGGATATATTTAGGTACTTTAGATTAGGTAAATTATTAATAAACTCTACACTTGTCAACTTATTATAACTTAGATCCAATGTGTTTAACCAAGGAGTTGATTCTAAACTAACGTCAATATCAGAAATTTGATTATGTGAAAAGTTTGCCCTTTTAAGTTCACTCCAGAGATTAGGGGAGCTTAAGTCACCTCCACATTTGTCCAAAATATCTCCGAGAATTTTCAAATTGTATGCACAAGTCAGCTCTTGAAGTTGTGATCTCAGTCTTTGTATTCCAATAACATCTTTAACATTTATTTTATGTATTTCTAGAACCTTAATGTTCTTGAATCTTTTAAGGCTTACAGCACTATTTTGTTCATTATTTATCAAGTCGGGGTTATTTTTAAAGCTACTGTACCTTTGACAAGATCCAGCAAAAATTGGAGGTCCCTTTGGAGACTTGCCCTTGCGTCAGTTAAGTGGAATGAGGAGGTTAAGTCTTCAGGTACGTTTTCATCAAAAGCATTGTTTAATTTTTGCAAATATACTGTTGAAAGACATAACTTTCCTTTTCCATTTGAGACATCTCTACTTACAGGTCGCAGTAACTCTGCCACTTGAGAAAGTAAACTCGGTTCTGACATTTCGACTAACAAAATTAAATATTGAAAAAGAGAGGTTTGGATCTTTTTTCTTTAAACTTTAAACTATAAAACAACACAAACCACACAATAAATCTACATTTTTATTTTTATAGGTAGGCACACAGCTGATTGACTGTCAAATGAATTATGTAAACAAATAAAAAGTTTTCGATTGAATTTCTGGTTAATAATTGTTTTTCGCGCCATCTGGTGGGAGGAATACCATAAAAATATTTCCTTTTTAGAAAGGATGGCAGTTAATATTGCTATAGAAAGCTGTAATTTTAAATGTCATATTTTTACACTAAATTTTTGTGGTTAGGTTTCAAACAAATATACACAATTTCATTTTTTCACCAAAAGTATATTTTTTTAACTGAAAAGGTTTATTAAGTGTTAAAAATGGCATTTAGCTTTGGAAGTACCAGTACGCCGGCTTTTGGCAGTACACCCCAAAAGCGTAAGTATTATTGGCTAAAAATTTGGTCAAACAAAATCAAGTTTTAAAAGAAGATACAATTTTGTAAAGTGTTCTTTACTTTAAGTAATATTGTGTTTGATTCTTTAAAAAACACAGTTTTAATGACAAGATATCTATTATTCATATGTGCAATTTAGCAAGGGTACTTTTTTGAATGAAGTACCTAAGATTCGTAGGTATTTATTCTTCATAGGACATGAGAAGGTTTAAATGTTGTTATTAAACTAAAAGTGGTGTTCAACATACAAAACTGATTTTTACCTCTAGGATGTATAAATTACCCTCAAATGTAAAATAATCACAATTCTTGCAGTAATGCTGAAATAAAAATAAAGGTCACATCGAAGATTCTATAATCGGGCTCTTTAAACTGCTTTTTTAGATAATAGAAATAATTATTAATAAAGGGACCAATGGTCCATTTAAAGTTGGACAGCCCTGTCTTAGAATATTGTGTTTCTTCTGGCATTTTTTTTTTTTTTTTAATAATTTCAAAAAGAATTTGGTAATAGTTCGATATAGCGGTTTCGCTATTATAAGAGATTTTCGAAAAATTCTTTTTCAGGGCGTTTCTATAGGTCGATTATGACACAAATCTGTGTGCGCGTTTTCCAAAATCCATTTCTATAATTTATTATTAATAAAACCATATTTATGGGACGGTGGAGTGAACAGGGGTGCTGGGTGGGGACAAAACAGTATAAATCCAACGTCAAACACAAGAAAACATTAATACACTGCACTCGGGGCACATGAAAAATGTAAATTAATTTTGAAAAGTATTAAATTTTTCGAAAAACTATCCCACACATATGAGATATCTCGTCCGCCATTAATTAAAGAAGGAAAATTCATTTTGGTCAGCTGATAACATGAAGTTCGTCATTATGAAAATGACAGTCTTGATAGAAGCAGCGTTGCCAAACTTCTTATGAAGAATTAACACCAAGCCTATTTCGGGGATTATCCACCATTTCCATGAGAAACAATGGTATTTTTTGTAGAAATGCCTCCTTCTTTATGTTTAGGTATTTTCCTTTTTTCTCTACAAATTATAATAGGAAGAAGGAATAACTTAATTTTTCATATGAATTTTGTCCTGTATCTTCCTTTTTTTTAAGCTATTGACACTTTCTCACTTTATTTGGCAACATCGCAAGACATTTACAGTTCTATTGCAAACTCTTCTTTTTTATGCAGTGACAGCCATGGCGGGATTGTTGTACTATTATTTATTTTTAATTTTTTAAACAATTTTGACATTTTTGTAAACAGAAAGTGCGGTGTGTACTGTGAAATACTGTTTTTGGGCGTTTAATGTAGGATTTCTACTGTTTCATCTCCACCCAGCATCCCTGTTCACTCCACCGTCCCGTAATATGTTTTTATTAATAATAAATTATAGAAATGGATTTTTGAAAATGTGCACACAGATTTGTGTCATAATCGACCTATAGAAACGCCCTGAAAAATAATTTTTCAAAAATCTCTTATAATAGCGAAAACCGCTATATCAAACTAATACCAATAATTTATTATTTATGCAGATAATGTAATTATGTTTATTTATAATAAAGGCCTATATTTATAACATTTTAGATATAATTCCATAAATATCCAACAAATATTAGGGAGTTATACACAGCTGGGAGAGTAAAAATACAATTTTTTTAAAATCTTTTTGAACAGACTTTTCAATTTAATGAGTCAAATATTTATACATCTGTTTTGGAAGCTGCTATAGCTATCTTCATGAACATCTCAAAGTTTAAAAATAAAAATCACTTTTAACAAAATGTAAGTTCTGAAATGTTGTTAAAGCAGGGTTTAAAGGGTTTATATGGGTAAAAAAATCTTGTAGGTACCTACTATATGTTACTAAAAATGTACTCAAAAAGCTTGTATTTAAATGTGTAACTAATCAATTAAGCTTTTGCCAAGATATCTTGCTTACTGATTTTAAAAACACTATCTTAAAAAAGCATATTTAAAGTTTTAAAGCACATTACACATATATAATAAACATTTCATTACAAATGTGCCTCTAATTTCAGAATATTGCTCAGGTTGAGAAAACATTTTCTGTGTATGTACCAAATTTTAAAAAATTGATTTGTTAGAAATTTTAACTGTATATAACCCCTTAGTATCATTACATTAGTATCGGACTTATGTATTTAAATTAGGATTACTTATAAAAGGTTGCTATTATAAATTTATTATATATAAAAATATTATAGTTTTTATGCTAAATTTTTAATTTTTCAGTATTAGTCAACACCTGATTATTCAAATACTGATTTGCAACAGGATATTCCCCTGTTTTTGTTAACAACCTTTACATTACATCTATTCTTCCTGCAATACACAATACCTCCAATGCACAAAGCTATTAATATTAACAGTATTAGGGCTGCCATAATATATGCACTGGTGTAGTTTGTCTCATCATTTACCGGCTCTATCTGAACATAACCAGGGGATGTTCTATTTAAAGTGTCAGTGAAGACATTGGGCGGGTTTTTAACAGTTGAAGTAAAAGTCTTATCGTGGTTAGCCCTAGTCGAAGCTTCATTAATTATTTTTTGCTGCATTAGTTGTAGCTTCAACAATAACTTCAGCTTCTACATTAGTGGTAGCTTCATGGATGACCTCAATAGTCTTTCCTGCCATATCCGCGGTAATTTTAATTTGTGTATGACCATCTCCATCTGGAAAATCTATGGTAGCGATGCTTTCAGTTGCATATGTCTCAAAGTTATCCAAAAGACTTTCATCTTTATTAGTTGAAAAGTTGTCAAGCATTTGTTTAATCATATTTTTGATTTCCTGTGGTGGCTGTAGGTCATCAGGAATGATGTCAATTAGTGATTTATCTGTTATGTCAAAGTTCATTGGGTTTATATTTTCGGTAGCAGCTGTCTGTTCAGTTGGGGTAGTGTCTGTCTGAAAGCAAAGAAAAATTTACTTATCGTTTGATTGGAAGGTGTTATAAACATTAATAAATGTTAAAACAATATCATGTACTGTGTATAAGCTTCATGTCTACAGTATGTCCACGGATGGACTTTCCAATAGAACAAATGGACCGAAAATTTAAATGTTTAAGAAAGTCATGTATAGCAACTGCTATTGCTTCTTAAAGAATACGATTCACGTTGAGAAATTTATTTTGTTTTATACAGGGGCTCCAAAAACTACAAAAATGTGAAAATGGACCAAAACAAAACTAACTTTATTTTTAATAATTATGAGGGTGTTGCCATTTAAGATTTTTAATTGACTGGGGGTGCCCGTTAGGGGTTGCTGGAGCTGGAGGTGTTTTGAAAAATATGTCATTTATATTCCCCCGGGTTTTATATAAACGGTATTTTTTATATTTCCCTCGGTTTAGAAAATATAGCCATTGTAGGTTTAAAAAACGACTGAGTATGTTTTTTCTTAGAAATAAAAGCTGTAAAAAATTACATGATATACATATATTTAAATAAAATTTTTATAAATGATAGTAAATTGGTTATGAGGATTTTTATGTTTTAGCTTTATATACATACATATTTATTACTTGAATTTTTTAAATAAATATGTTTTTAATAATTTGGCAGCATCTTTAAAATGGATGTAAAGATATTTCTTGAGATATCTCTATACTGGGGAAAGTTTTTATTTAACATCCAATCTAGGCGAAAATTCCTTATCTTATGAGAGGGGGTTAATAATTGTTTTTTATGTAAGTTCTCAAAAACTTTTTCATGACAGTATGTTTAGGTAAAGTAAGTGTGCTTCTTACTTAGTTACAGTGCACATATAAGGGAGTTAAACATATAATACATTAAATATTTATTTTATAAAATATTGAGTATACTGTGTATTATAGGATATGAATCACTCCTTGTTGTCGTATTCTTGATTTTATGCATAAATACTTATTACATACATACCTCATCACTCCCAAATAAAAAATTCTGGACGGAATCAACAATTTTTCCTAAAAATCCATTTTTATTGAACAAACAGTACCATAAAATACGTTTAAAACGAATGCTATCGCCTTTGGGTATGCTACAGCTATACCTTTGTATGTGATAATTTTTTGCATACCCAATTAAGTATATATTTTAAACTGTAATTAATGTTTTTTTTTAAATTTTTACCATTACGTAGCAGAATGAATCATGATAAGTTTAAATTTATTATGAGTTATGAATAAAAATAGATACATATTCAGTAAATTTTGTACAGGTTATTACTTAAATATAATAGGTAAATACATTTTTATACAGGGTGACCCACCATATTCGACACGGTCTGTAGCTGGATAACCACTGTATATTTTATGACGGTTTTAGATTCTACTTTAAAAAATAACTCAAGTTTATTTATAGTACTAAGTGTCTAATTTTATTCGTTTTTGTGATATTTGATTTTTTTGAAAAATGCAGAGGTAAAATTAAATTGATTTTACTTTAACACTTTAAACTTTAAAATGTGTAACAAGATTAGAAAAAGTCTGCCATATCATACGTAGGTCAAATCAAGATCAAATATTGTACAGGGTGATCAAAAAATAATTTAAATTTTTTAGAAAGTCAAATTGCAATATCTCTCTTATTTTAAATGGAACACCCTGTATTATTTTACGCAACATGATGACAAATAAAATACTCTTTGGGCTCAAATGGTGTATAGGTTGCCTATACCTATCTTTTGTGCTTTTTTAGTAAAATCTGTTTTTACAAATTTTTAGTCCAAATGTTTATTTAGATTAAAGTTGGCTGTGACATAGCAGCCGTTAATATTTTTCTTAAGAAAATAATAACGACCATTTATTGATTACTAGTGTTTTAGTCAGTTTAAAAGAAATTTCAATGATTTTAAATAAAAACCCTTCTTCTACAACAACAAGATGATATAATACTGGTGGGATGTGAAAAAAATGGTTTACTTTAGTCTAGAGTTAATCCTGAAAAATATTCCAGGAGAAACCATCTGATAACCTTTATAGTTGATTTAAAAAATTTGACAAATTGATTAGGGATAATGGAAGAAACGAGTTATAGGTCACAGAATGTCGTCATAACTGACCAGAGGCGTTATTAGGATTGTTTAAAAACACAAGTTTTATCATTACCACATTCAGCTGAAATAAGTGTTATTGGAAGTAGCATTATAAGCAACTAATGAATTTTTTTCTGTGAATTTTAAAAATAGTGGCAGATAATACAAAATCTTTTAATTTTGTGCTTTTTTCCAACAAATTTACATTTTGCAATAACGGCTTAGTAAATAGGCATAGCTATATCACAGCCTACTTACATTTAAATAGACATTTTGAATAAAAATATGTTAAAACTGAATTTACTTAAAAAGTATAAAAGATAGGTATAGGCAACCTATACACCATTTGAAAGAACATTTGGTTTGTCATCATGTGGTGTAAAAAAATACAGGGTGTTCCATTTCAAATAAGAGAGATATTGCTATTTGACTTTCTAAAAAATTGAAATTATTTTTTGATCACCCTGTATGACCTACGTATGATAAGGCAGACTTTTCCTAATCTTGTAACAAATTTAAAAGTTTAAGGAGTTTATATTGTTAAAATAAAATTAATTTAATTGCACCCCTGCATTTTGAAAAAAATCAAATATCACAAAAACGAATAAAATTAGACGCATGTTACTATTAACAAACTTAAATTATTTTTTATGTAGAATCCAAATCCGTCATAAAATATAGGGTGTTCCATTTAAAAATATATAACTTTGATACGTCACAATTTTTTGAGAAATCCTGTATAGAGTAAAATAATTTTATACTTTGGCCTTATCCGACCTGTATATTTTTCAGTATTTACTTTTTTAAAAACCCCATGGTTATCCAGCTACAGACCGTGTCGAATATGGTGGGCCACCCTGTATATTGTTTTTGTACTTCTGTATATCTCATTACTTGTATTTTAATACAATCTAAGATTTTACGAAAAATTATTATTTAAAGTAAAACATATTTATATGCCATAGGCATCATGTTTCATGGTATACAGGGTGGCTCAACAAATTGTCACTTTTGATAGTAAATTAATGGTACCCAAAAAACCACAGATTCCATATGTCAAAATATTAAGAATTTAACCAAACATACCCATATCTAAAAGTTGATAATAAGGAAGTTACAGGGTATCAAAGTGAAAAAAAAATATACAGTGGAACCTCTATAACACAAAACTCAAGAGACTGCCAATTTTTTTTTTTTTTTTTCGCCCTTTCGGGGTCATCCCACCCAGGCCGACGACCGCCCCCCTAGGTGGTGCACTGCAGCCTGAAGGCTTATTGTACCTTGACCCCTACTCCTTCCCATTCACACACCATTCATTCCATAACTTGGATGGTTGTTGCTCGGTCCGTTTTCACCCCCGAGCAGAACACCGTGTGCCGCCGGTCACCCATCCAAGTTATGGGCGCGCACTCTCACTGCTTAACTCCGGAGATCGACGCTTGCCGATACAACCGGAGCAGCCACAAGCGCGCCTGACTGCCAATTTACTTCGAGTTAAAGAATATAAGTGTCGTTTGTAGTAAAATGAGCAAGGGACAGGAATAAACTTTGACTTAGAGAGAATTTTGACTTGTGGAGGTTTGAATTATAGAGGTTTGACTGTATACATTGTGTGTCTAAGATAAGGATCCTAACCATGGGAGTCTCAGTACCTATTGGAGATACAGCTTAGGTTTAATTAGGAAAAGTTGTGTTTTTTAAAGCTTATTCACATGCCGTTTAGAAACTTAAAAATTTCCATGGCGTGCTGAGATATTTGGCAAAAACAAAAATTTGACTATATCGATTTTATTTTTTTCTGACTTTATTTGAAGAGATATAAAAAACTAATAACACTTTTTATTGGCACTTTTAGCTACTACATGATGGTATTTTAGATTTTATACCCGACGTTTTGTTTTCAAGAAACCATCACCAAATTTATTTTTTTATATGGCTCGAAAAAAAGTACCTCCTGTATCTGATCCCATCTTTTATTACAAATTCAACGATGTATCACATGACATATTTTAATTTTTAGTTAGAAGAAAAATTGCATGTTTTTCTATTTTTTTAAAGTTATTTTTTAGTAGGCCTTGCAAACAAAAAATGCTTGGACGTTCATACCTGTTACCGTATCTGCAACATAATTTAATATCATTATAAAATAGTATTTGTCCTTATTACCCTACTTGTCGAGTTGTTGTTTTTAGAGCAATTGTTCTTATTGTTACTGTTGTCTCTATTATTGTTTATTGGTGAATAGCTAATATCTTATTGTAATATTACGGTCGAATATGCAGGATGGCCATTATAGCCATGAAGTTTGACATGCTAACATGCTACATTTTGTGTTGCAAAAATAAGTGAAGGGTATCATTTCTGCAGTTAATGAATTATGGTAAATACATGGACCTGGTATTTTAGTTCCTAAGTTCACACCACATATTAAACCCAAAACGTTCTTGATGTTTCGATAATTTCCAACACGCGGATTTTATTGGGCCTAGTAATGCGTATTGCGTATAAAGACAACAGTAACAATAAGAATCATTGCTCTAAAAACAACAACTTGACAAACAGGGTAATAACGACAAATACTTTTTTATAATGATAATTAATTATGTTGCGAGATACAAAGGTATTAACGTCAAGCACTGCAAGGCAATTCTTAAAAATAACTTTAAAAAAAAATAAGAAAAATGAAATTTTTCTTCTAATAAGAAAGTAAAATATGATATGATACATCGTTAGAATTTAGCAAATGGGATCAGATACAGGGTTTATTTTTTTCATTGCATATAAAAGGCAAATTTATTGATAGTTTCTTGAAAACAAATCTAAAAATACCATGAGTGGCCTAAAAAAGAAGTGCCCAGTAATAAAAGTGTTATTCGAGATTTTTATATCTCTTCAAATAAAGTCGAAAATATAAAATCGATATCGTCAGAACGTTTTTGCCAAATATCTCGGCAGCCGTAATTTTCAGAAGTTTCTAAACGGCATGTATAAGCAAAAAAACACAAACAATTTCCTAATTTAACCTAAGCTGTATGTAATAAAACAGATTCCCATAGAGATCACTTATCTTGAACACACTGTTTATATTTTTTTGTGACAACGTCTTAAAATTCGATGGACCCGGCTGCACGCACCAATAACATGACTCATGCGGCGTTTCCTCACGCGTTCCATCTATGGCTTGAAGTGCAAGCGAGAGCGCAGAACGAGTGACAAAGAAGCACAATCTCCTTGTTCGGCAGCGTTCGACATCTGTTTCTCTCTTATTTGAGTGAGCGTGTAGTGAAAAGTGATGTGGTATCAATTGTTTATAGCTACGATAATTGCGGCCATAAAGGTAATGATTCTTTCAACGTTGTCACGTTCAATTATCGGCAGTAAACCAACTTTGCAGACAACCCATTTTTTTTTTTTTTTTGATAATTTTTGATATGTTTTGAATATTTTAGTAAAACTTGGTATCAAGGGGTTTTTGACATGAGCTATGCAGATCTAATAAGAATATTTATGTAAAAGGTAGGGGGCTAGCTACACTATTTAAATTTCCCTGAAACGATCCAACTTTTTATTTATTTATTTATTTATTTAAGCAATATACGGGATACCCCATTATAACATTTCTTACAGATACATAAAATATTAAAAGACAATAATAAAACATAAAATAAAATTACTTTATACATATATCAGAAAATCATAGTTATAGAATCTACAAATTAACACTTACATTAACCACTTAATAGTGATCTGAAGCATTGCTTTCGAAAGAGATTAAGTGAGCTTCCAAAAGGATCTATACTAGGATGAGCATTCAAATATGCTAGGGAGCGTGAGATTGGAGCATGAAAACCATAGTTAGTCCGATGAAATTGAACTGAAAATAGCTGATTACTTCTAAGCGATAGAGTAGGGATTTTTAAACAAATTTGCCCAAGAAGAACCGGACTATCAATGTTTCCATTGATTAATTTGTGAATAAAACACAAATCACTAACCGCCCTTCTAACCTCCAGAGGTGGCAGGTTAAGATGAGAGGAGACTTCCTCGACCCTATCCTGCATGTTCAGTTTAAATGCACAATACTTCACAATTTTTTTTTTAACATTCTCTTACTGGGTTTTATAGATATTATAAAAAGGGGACCATATCATAGATGCATATTCAATATGAAATCTCACAAGAGAACAGTACAGTAAACGCAGTGAATTCACTGACAAATCCGCACCCACCCTCAAGATAAAACCCAACATTTGTAAAGCTTTCCCCGTAATATGCTTGCAGTGTTCTCTAAATGTAATATGTGAGTCAAAAAATATTCCCAAGTCCTTAATGTTTTCTACTTCTTCCAATAGGTTATTTCCCACTATATATTTCTGATCTACTTTCTTGTTTTTTTATAAAACTTATACAGCAACATTTTGCTACATTAAGTGATAAGTCATTTGTTTAGTTAGTTATAAAAGGATGTTAAATTTTGTTGCAATATGTTGGAATCAGTCTCACTCTCAACCACACGAAACAGTTTCAAGTCATCAGCATAGAGCAGAAAATCGCAGTTGTTCAAATAGCTGTCCAAATCACTCAGAAACAAATCTTTACTTTTTGTCTTCTACCTACAAGCATACTTTGGAACCAGCGTACAGATCGATCACTAAAACCCAGCGCCCGCAACTTAGCTATAAGCAACCTATGATTCACCCTGTCAAATGCTTTGGAGAAGTCAGTGTAGATCGAATCAACCTGAGAACCCTGCTCCAACGCATTCAACAGAATGGTCTCATATGACACCAAATTTGTAATCGCTCCCCTGCCATTCACAAAACCATCTGATATTAATTTTTATGTGTAAACGAAGGGCTGACTAAACAATTTAAATTTTTCTAAAAGACCTAACTTTTTTGTGCTACTCTGTATGTACCATCTCTGTAAACCAGTAAACTCCCCAATGGTTTCTACACAAAAAAGTTATACCTTGTAAGAATGGTTCCAAGCAACCGTTTTTGCATTTAAGTGTTTTAGTGCAACCACAAAGTATATGGAAGAATACATTAAATCATTCGTATATCATGAGGCAGTTTTTAAAGGCACTTTTTGGTTGTACTAAACCACTTAAATTCAAATATCTTGAAAACGGTTGCTCAGAGCCATTCTTACAAGATATATCTTTTTTGTGTAGAAACCATTGGGGAGTTACTGGATTACTTAGATGGTACATACAGTATAGCACATAAAAGTTAGGTCGTTTTAGAAAAATTTAAATTGTGTAGTCAGTCCCCTACGGTTTACACATAAAAATTATAATCAGATCTGAATAGCTCATATAAAAAAACACCCAGATACCGAGTTTTATTAAAATACTCCAAATGTATCCAAAGTTATCGAAATAAATCAAAATATATTTTTTGGCTTTGACACCCTGTATCTTTCTCAATTTCATTCAATTTTTGTATATAGTTATGTGTGGTTAAATCTTCATAATTTGGCAAAACGAATCTGTGGTTTTTCTGTGTACCATTAATTAGCGGTCCCCTGTTTACTGAAATAAATTGATACCTTACAAAACCTAGTTGCTATTAACAGTTTAAGAACCAAAAATTATCAGTTAAAAACAAGTATTTATTTATCCTTTTAATTACTTTAAAGCGACGGGTTTTGCAACTGCCTTCAGCTCTACTGCACCCACTAGTCAGTCAACAGGTTTCGGTTTTGGCCAGTCGCAACCAGCACCTGCTTTTGGCTCCGCCTTCGGGGCCGCGCCCACCAGCGCTCCGCCCACTTTCGGATCGAGCACGTTTGGCACGCCTGCGTCCAGTGCGGCGCCTGTATTTGGAAGCTCTTTTGGAGCGCCTGCTAGCAGTACGGCGCCTGGGTTTGGTAGTACGCAGACGCAAAACACAGGTAAATAATAAATATATTTTTATTTTTGTATCTTACTTGAAATGTTTAATTTTCATATAAAATAATATTTATTTTTAAAATCCAAACTTATTTATATTTTTTTTAGGTCTCTTTGGAGCAGCTACTACGAAACCTAGTCTTTTTGGCACTCCTGCAACGTCCGCTACAAGTTTATTTGGAAATGCTGCCACCAGTACTCCTAGTTTATTTGGCGGCGGCGCTCAAACTACACAAAGTGCTCCTAATCTATTTGGTAAATTTATATTCAAATAAATCTTACTATTTCATGCAGCTATTAGTGACTTTATATAAACCATTTTTTTAATAGGTAATACTAACACAGCAATGCCATCTCTTTTGGTCAACCAGCAGCCCAACAAACCGCGACACCGAGTCTGTTTGGTTCCTCTTTTGGGCAGCCGGCAACCAGTACAGTGGGATCCTCGTCGTTTGGAGGTCTTTTTGGCAGCACTGCCCCTCAAAGTACCGCTCCTTCTCTTTTTGGTACTTCTACTTTTGGAACAAGTACCAATACAGGATTTGGAGGGTTCGGTACTAACACCACTGGAACTTTTGGGGGTTTTGGCACAGGTACATCTGGAGGAGGGTTGTTTGGGCCTAAGCCAACACAGCCGACGTGTAAGTGTAAAAATTGTGGTTTTATTTGTAATTTATTATGTGATTGTGTCTGCTGATTGTTTCTATTTTTTTTTATTACTATATTTTAGCAATGCAGCCAACACAGCAGAGTCCCCAAAATAAGAATCAACAAGTTATAGCGTCGGTGTATGCGATTAATGTATTTAATGATGAAAGAGACGATATTTTAAAGAAATGGAATATGTTGCAAGCGTGTTGGGGTACAGGAAAAGGATATTATAATTCCACACAGCCTCCAGTGGAGTATACTCCTCAAAATCCGTTTTATAGGTATGTTATATACTGGCATGAACATTTTCAAAACCATATACGTTTTTGGAGTTAAGAAAAAGTTAACATAAAATAATTGTAAGTAATAATAAAAGATGAAAATTAAAGATAAGTAATTTTGCCTTTAACAATAACATATATACAGGGTGTTCATTTAAAAACTTTCCACTCAAGTTATCTTCGAAACGAGACAGATTTGAGAAAATCGCCGAAACACGTCAAGATATTTATTGAGGGGGAACGTTTTACAAAAATTGGACGGCGCCCCTTTAACCCCTTAACCACCAGGGCCACCACCCCAAAATTTTTAAATGAGAAGGCGGGTCGAGTGATACATCATTTTAAAGCTCCTGACGAGTACTTTATAACCCTAGAATATGAAGTCAATATCTTCACCTATTACAAAATGGCGGTACTTTAAAAATTACCTAAATACCTGATTTGGATGGCCATATTTCCGAAACTAATAAAGTTAGATGTACCTAATGTGGTGTTTTCTTAAAGCTCTTTTAAAGGTCTTTTTAATGGTGATACTGATAGTAATATACAGGGTAGAAGAAAAAGTACATATTTTTTTATTTAAGAACCCTGTATATTATTTTACCATTAAAAAGATCTTTAAATGAGCTTTAAGAAAATACCACATTAAGTACATCTAACTATATTAGTTTCGGAAATATGACCATCCAAATCAAGTATTTAGGTAATTTTTAAAAGTACCGCCATTTTGTAATAGGTAAAGATATTGACTTCATATTCTAGGGTTATAAAGTACTCGTCAGGAGCTTTAAAATGATGTACCACTCGACCCGCCTTCTCATTTAAAAATTTTGGGGTGGTGGCCCTGGTGGTTAAGGGGTTAAAGGGGCGCCGTCCAATTTTTTGTAAAAACGTTCCCCTTAATAAATATCTTGACGTGTTTCGGCGATTTTCTCAAATCTGTCTCGTTTCGAAGATAACTTGAGTGGAAAGTTTTTAAATGAACACCCTGTATGTATAAATTTTCTTTCAGATTTAAGGCCATGGGTTATAATGTAATACCTGAGCAGGATAACTCTGAAGGGCTGGTCAAATTGGTGTTTAATAAAAAATTGCAGATTTAAGGTAAATTTCTGCACTAAAAACTGTTTTGCCTGTTCTAAACTGTGATATTGTTTCAGAAACCAACAAGATGTGCTGAAGAACGGTATAAGCGGAATTTTAGGAAACAGACCCAATCTGACTGTGGATATTGTTTTGATTAAAGCTATTTCTGATAATCAGACAGTGGTATATAAGCATTTAAGTCCTAATTAAAAATATTTTTAATAGTATCCATTTAAGGTTTATTGAACGTTTTTGATGAACTTTTTATTTAAGGTTAAAATATCAGTATCGGAAAAAGGCGTCACAGGAACTAATAGAAAAATCCCGGCAACCGAACTGGCTGCTTTTCTGAATCAGCCCAATATAAAGCAGCAATTGACAAATGTTGGCGTTAGTGCTATCACTCCGTTTGTAACTCCCAGTAAAGCCGAATTGGAAGAATATTTGAAGCAGCCACCTCCAGGTAAAGTGACTTGTTATTATTATTTTTTAAAGCATACTATGTTAAGTGTCTCGGTTTTTTAATGACATTCACGAAGTAAAAACGGTTTATATTATAGTCCCCAAAAAAAGTAGTTATCTTTAAATAGTAAAAATACCCCTTCAAAATATCTCTGATTTAAGGCACACTAGGCGCTCAGGTCTTGGTACGCTCAAACGCCGGTAAAATATCTCACATGCCATTTATTTATTTAGAGATTAGATTAGATTAGAATAGGGCTGGGATAACCCATGCACTGAAGCCGCTCGGCTTATTGTGCGCCCTGTCGTTTTACGTCTGGGTGATGTCAGCCAGACGGGACCTACAGCTTAACGTGGGTTCCGAACCACGGTCCTATGAGCGACAACTTAAGACCTCGTCCCACCCAGGGGGCACTACTGAACCTACCAACTGAGTGGGGTCCGCATGTCTACGGTTGCGCAAGACACGGCAAAGTGTGTTCCGGTGCCCTGGTCCTTTGGTGGCCTTCAGCGGCGATACATTTTGCACTTTGTCCGTCAGGTGTTGAGCTAACCACTAAATTTCCGACCAACTTATAAATAAGTATTTGGCCTCAGCAGGATTCGAACCCACCTCATGTCCGTTGTGCGCTCAACGACTTAGCGTCTTACACGCTAAGCCATCACCGGACTATTTATTTATTTAAGCAATATACGGGATACCCCATTATAAAATTTCTTACAGATACATAAAATATTAAAAGATAAGAATAAAACATAAAATAAAATTACTTTATACATATATCAGAAAATCATAGTTATAGAATCTACAAATTAACACTTACATTAACCACTTAATAGTGATCTGAAGCATTGCTTTCGAAAGAGATGAAGTAAGCTTCCAAAAGGATCTATACTAGGATGAGCATTCAAATATGCTAGGGAGCGTGAGATTGGAGCATGAAAACCATAGTTAGTCCGATGAAATTGAACTGAAAATAGCTGATTACTTCTAAGCGATCGAGAAAGGATTTAAAAAAAAAAATAATACTTCACAATTTTTTTTGAACATTCTCTAACTGGGTTTTATAGATATTATAAAAAGGGGACCATATCATAGATGCATATTCAATGTGAGATCTCACAAGAGAACAGTACAGTAATCGCAGTGAATTCACTGACAAATCCGCACCCACCCTCAAGATAAAACCCAACATTTGTAAAGTTTTCACCGTAATATGCTTGTAGTGCTCTCTAAATGTAATATGTGAGTCAAAAAATATTCCCAAGTCCTTAATGTTTTCTACCTCTTCTAATAGGTTATTTCCCACTATATATCTCTGATCGACTTTCTTGTTTTTAACACGCTTTTATTAACTTGGGTTGTAACTATCCATCTATCTATCTATCTATCTATGTAACGGAATCTTTGAGCCTAATTTTAACCAACTTCCAGCTATTCGATTTCTTTGAAACTTTGCACACGTGTCAAGGACCGATGAAGATGCAATAATTTAAAAACAGTATCCCGTTATCTTTTTTGAATCACCAGGAAAAAAAATTCCATTATATTATAAAAACAACACCTAGGATGCCATCTGTTGGCAACATTTCAAACTTTGCTATTAAAGTTAGTTGCACCATGAGTGTTTAATTTTTATGAAAAATAAAAATATAGGGTTAGTTGCACCATTAGTTCAAGGATTAAATAATAAAAATTACATTATGTGTAATGTATACATAATACATAATGTGCAATTAATAAAAATTAACATTCTTTTTTGGATCGCCAGGAAAAAAAATTTTCCTTTATATTATAAAAATATAAAAACAACACCTAGGTTGCCACCTGTTGGCAACATTTCAAACTTTGCTATTAAATGAAGAAGAAATTTTTTAGTGGGTTGCAATATATTGGCAACGGTCCAAACATTGCCTGGATTGCCATCTGTTGGCAAAATTTCAAACTTTGCTACTTAATGAAGAAGAAATTTTTAGTGAGTTGCAATCTGTTGGAAAAATTTTAAAATGTGCCACTCTTGTTCATTAAAAAATTTTTTCGCCATTTTGTCAAGAGTAGCAGAAACTAAAAATGAAAAATAATTAATAGTTTAAAAACTAAAAAACACGCTTTTATATGCAACCGAACTAAAAATTAGAAAATAATTTTTCATTACAAAGAGTTTGTCACTTCAGAATAAAAGCGTGGGGTGCATTTTACTATTTTTTCATAACTTTTCCCTCATAGATATTTGCAAATAGAATAATTATAACATTTAATATATTAAGCACCCCACGCTTTTATTCTGAAGTGACAAACTCTTTGTAATGAAAAATTATTTTCTAATTTTTAGTTCGGTTGCATATAAAAAGCGTGTTTTTTAGTTTTTTAAACTATTAATTATTTTTATAAAAACTTATACAGCAACATTTTGCTACATTAAGTGATAAGTCATTTGTTACTGAGCAGTTATAAAGGAAGTTAAATTTTGCTGCAATATGTTGAAATCAGTCTCACTCTCAACCACACGAAATAGTTTCAAGTCATCAGCATAGAGCAGAAAATGGCAGTTGTTCAGATAGCTGTCCAGATCACTTAGAAACAAATTAAATAATATTGAAGCACAGTGACCCCTTGAGGAACACCTGACGTTACCTCAATCCACCCCGATTCAAAATTACCAATCTTTACTTTTTGTCTTCTACCTACAAGCATACTTTGGAACCAGCGTACAGATCGATCACTAAAACCCAGCGCCCGCAACTTAGCTATAAGCAACCTATGATTCACCCTATTTAATTGAATAACTGGAACGAAGCACTTATGTGAACAGTCCTGCGCCCACGGTCTGGTCATTCATTTAAATAGCATGTAAGATGTTTGATTGGACTGTAAACTGTACCCAGACCTGAGCGCCTAGTGTGCATTGACCCTAACTAGTCTGAATTAGTTGTAATACATGTTTGGTAAGAATACTTAGAATTATTATTAAAAGTAATTATTGGCGATTTCTAAAAATCGGTGAGACCTCTGGTGGTGAACGGCGCAACCCAAGAAAACAGGTGATCGGACATGTTTAACCATTGAAATGGATATAAATATAAAATTGTTTATTTACTACGTTATGTTAAACACTCGTTTTTGAGCCTTTTGCGTGAACAGCTGTGTGTTTTGCTATCATTTTAATCAGAAAGTCTTTCTTTTCACCTATATTAAATCGTTTATATGGCATCAGAAGAGCAATTAACATATAAAATAAAAAGACGTATGTATAATCAAAATAATATGGTTGGAATTCAAGATTTCTTCTCCTTCCACTGTGCACCTATTATCGGGAGTGCTATTGAGGTATGAAAATACTGAGCTTAGTGTCAAAAACAGTTCTTTACTCATTCCGAAAAAAGTTTTACATGGAGCTTTCTTAACTAATCAAAACTAACAAAAAGTCTGTTAAACTATCAAGGGCACTACTCAAACTCACAAGTCGTGTTTTATTTATTTATTTATTTATTAAGTATACGGGATTCCCCATTTTTACAATGACTATTACCATTATTGAAAAAATAACTACAAAATTAAATTAAGCTACAATTAGATAACTAACTAACAAATTACAGGTACATATAGGCAGATCAAAAATATTTATATACAAATCACAAAAAGATCACAGCTACAAGTAAAGTACTAATTTATTAAGGAACCATATGATTGATCTTAGATTTAAATTGAGACAGTGTGCTGTTAAAAACATCCACTCGTGAACCAAAGGTGTTCAGCACACGAAGAGCTCTATCCATCGGTGAGTGCATTCGATAGTTTGTGGTATGAGGGCGGATATGATATAAATTAAAATTCCGAAGATTACGAGAGGGGACATTAAGTTGAACAAGTGATAGAAGGTCGGGACAGTCAATGAGACCATTAGATAGCTTAAACACAAAACAGAGATTATAAACTGGACGTCTATGCTGTAAAGTGTGTAGTCTTAGCTTTCTCAGTAAATCAGAGCGGTGGTAATTATCTATCCTTACTCCAGACTTGTATGCGGCAAACCGCAAAAATTTGTTCTGAACCCTCTCCAGCATATCAGAATGAACAGCATACTGTGGTGACCATACCACAGTAGAATATTCTAAAATTGGCCTAACCAAGGAGCAGTACAAAAGTCTGGCGGTGGCAGAGTGAGAATTCAAAGCAGCTTCTATGTACAAAACCAAGCATTCTCATACCCCTAAGACTAACCTTATTAATGTGCTTCGCAAAGCTAAGATTTTCCGCAAACCAAACACCTAGATCTTTAATTTTATTTACATAGCCCAAGCTTTTATTATCTATGACGTAAGATGTATTAAATTTCTTCGTACCCCTAAAAAACTAATATAATTACATTTCCCAATGTTAAGTAGAAGATTATTGTTCACACACTTAATAAGTATAAATCTATACAAAATCACGGGTGTCTTAAAACTTAAACTGTATTTTAAATCGTTTTAATACCCGACATTCATAGCTAGGATCAAAACTAGCTACCTGCATATTACCTACTTATTTCGACATTGTTTACGTTTAGTGGCGCCCCCATCGGTAGTTATAATCGCCAATAAATAAATTAATATACATATAATACATGTCGAAAATGCTGTTGTGGCATGTGAGTTTACATTTTATCAGGACAGTGTTTTAATTTATATTGTTTGAACAGGAATTGACCAGCAAATGTGGCAAGCAGCCATCCAGGACAACCCTAACCCAAAGAAGTACATTCCTGTGGCGATAAACGGATTTTCGGATCTGAGAGCTAGAATGTTGAATCAGGAATATCAAACGGGTTTGCATTCTGCCTTTTGGAGCGGGTCAACAAAGATATAACCGATTTAAAAACAAAGCACTCCGCTTCCATAGCGCAGATTACCGAGTTGAAGCAAAAGTTTTTGGAGTTGCAGCATCGAATTTTAAGGGTAAGCAATTTTAGATTTTTTAAAAACTATATTATCTATGAGATTTTATATGCTATAAATATTGTGTTTTGGTTTAATTTTTGTCCTTAAAGGTTTTGGTAAAACAAGAAAGCACCAGAAAAGTGGGCATAGCTATTCAGCCAGAGGAAGAAATTTTAAGAGGACGTTTGGAAGTAATGCATGCTCAGCTTAATATACCCAAGCAATTTAAGGTAAGCCTATTTAAATAACAGAAACTAACATTTTGTTCCACTCTTTCCGCGGTCTTCGAGTAGTGCGGTTCATGTTTACGCAGAGGTCTACATAGACTTCCCGGGTAGGCGATTGAAGGCATCGTACGAGCGTGGCTGTACCCTTGGGGACCGAAAAAAGATTCACGCTAAATTGGGGCTTCTTTCTTCTGGGGCTAAGCGCTGTGAGTGAAGATTCCTAAAGCCTGAAGTTTTTGCGTTTTGGTGTTGAACACATGGTGTCCTCGTATGGTCGAGGAGGTGCGCACGCCTTGCGGAAATACGTCAGTAGTGAAAGTTACGGTTATGCGCGATACCAGTAGCAGCCGCTGGCTAGACAGTCACAATTTATGCATGTATAGAGAAAGAATTTGTTTTTAAACAGAAAACATAGCTTGAACAATAAAAGGAAAATTTGGGGGTCTAGAACCCGACAATCAATTTTCCAACCACTTGACGATGGCTGTATGCACAAAGTGTTAAAAGCCAAAAACCGAAAATAGAATAGAATAGAACATTTTGTTCATGGTTATAAAATAATGTTTTGAAAAATGTTTGTTTTTGTAGGTTTATTTTTCGATATTTATGCTTCTAAATTTTACTATTGAAAATACATAGTTCAGGTTAGGTTAACATTCAGAATCTTAAAATGGCAACTTGAGATTTGTTCAGATTTTTATATTTAGATCCATAGAACAACATAAAAAATATAATCAGATAGTAATAGTGCTTGTTCTGTAGTGTACTACTTTCTTTTTAAAAAAATAATTTAGGTCACTAGTGAAGGAATACAACGGCTTTTGTAATTTAAATAACAAATCGTCAATTTTTCTTCCTAACATGAAGTGAGGTACTGTTAAAAATAGGAAAGTCATTTAATATTCATAATGTACATTTTAATATGGACAATCTACCGGGTGTTGCTCCGTCGCGCGGGACATAGGGAATCCCATGTAAATTTTGAAGTGATCCAATATTAGCTCTCCTTATTATTTTAGAAGAAACTATTATTAGGCTTTTTTAAAGAGCATAAAAAGTTTTACCCAGTGTACAAATTTCAGCTCTTCTCAGTCCGCCAGCTAAGAGATAAATGCTAAAATAAGTTACGAATCTCCTATCTCCTTATGCGCCCTGTATTATTAGAAATTTATAATAAAATACCAGAAAAATTATTTAACCTCTTACTCTCAAGTTGTCAGATCAATGTCACATCATTTTTTAATAATGAACTACTCAAATCAATTGTGGCCACTGTCCATGTAGCAAGTGTTATAAATAGCTTGATGCATTGGACAAAAGGCCTAGATAAAATTGCTGTGTTACTGCTTACTGTTTAGAGCTAATGCCTGCATAGTAAAGGTTGTACCGTGCCTGCATAGCACAGGCAGTAGTGTCAAAGCCTACCTAATGCAGCATTTATCTACCTATCCTGTTAAAATAACTTGGCAGATAAGGGGTACAAAGATCAATATACCTTTCGGTCTGGTCGAAGTACATGGAGAGTCTATTTGTTTCCTTTACGAGCTGATAGATTCTCCACCCTTTAGGTCACATACATACACTCAAATCAATAAAAAATCACTATGATAATGTGTTTGCAACCTATTTTCCCAATAGGCCAATACCAAGTAAATCGACAATAGAACGGACGATAAAAAAATTTGAAACTACAGGCAAAGCTTTATACCAATCAAAAACATGAAAATTTAGACCAGCTAAGGAATGCTATTTCCGCTGAATGTGCCAGAATATCTATGTACCAACTAGCCAACGTAAGAAATGAGTTTTAGAATCGTTTGGGTTATTGTCTGGCAGTTAATGGAGGAATATTTGAGCATTTGATTAAATCCTGATATTTTCGTCATAAATTAATTTCTAAATGTAGACAAATTTGTTTTATTGTCTTGCGTAACTGTGAGTGCATGTGTTGGAATTATCTGTGAACTAAAATGAAATGCGAGGATTCTTCTTAAAATTACGGTATAAAATTGTTCATTTTTGTCAATGACAATTGACAATGGCATTAATGATCTAAATTGTCACTGATAAATCGATATGGTGTTTTTATTATTAATTTCTAGAGTACAGGGTGCATAATAAGATACTACGTTGCAGGAGTATTTAAACAGTTTACTCTTTACTGGTTGGTTGAAAAATGCTCAAATTTGTATTTTGGGTGGAACTGATTGTGCTTTTCAATAAATCCTAATAGCATTTTTTCTAAAATAATTAGGGGAGCCAATATTTGACTACTTCAAAATTTACATGGGTTTCCCCATGTCCCGCTCGACAGAGCAACACCCGGTATACATTAGTATTATCTTTTTTTTCAATAATTAAAACGTAAATATATCAATAATAATACCGTTGTTATCGTAAAAATTCGTCTTACCCTTGTAGAATTAAAATCCCCTCACTTGTCGAAACAAACTTCCAAACGAGTCAGGAAAAAACTCATTTTTCTTTGTCCTAAGGTGTTTTTACGTCAATAACTGAGTAATATATTTTTTAAGTTTAAACAGATATCAACAAAGTGTATACTTTTGCGTTTTTGCCGCTCATATCAGTATTGTAATTATGTATTTTTTTAAATATTCTAGTTATTTTAGTGATAAAAAAGAAAGGTAAAGTATGCTATTGGTCAAGGTGTACATTTTTATGATAAGGGTACATTATAATTTCAGCAGACATGATAAATAATGTCATAGTTTACATTTTGTGTAGGAAGTTTTTTTAGTATTATATGGCTGTTTATTTATGCTTACTTCGCAATTTATCTCTGCTAATTCTACTCTCGGACACGATTGTCTGAATGTCGACGGGTTCTAGATTTTTATAACCGCGAACCGCGACGCATACATTCGATCCGAAATCGTATTGGACTTCGCGTCAAACATATCCTAAATTCGTGTGCGATGGTCCGATTAGAAAGTAGGATTTGTTATGCTCGCCTGAATCATAATTTAACCATTTAATTTAAATCTTTGCCACCCTCTTCAAGACAGCTTTATTTAAAAACTAGCCGATCCCTGCCCTTCATTGGGTGTTAATTATATTTTCTGCTGACTGGATATACATATGCCATTATTCTTTAAAACTTTTTGTTCAATAATAATAAACTTAGTTGCTGCAACTAATTTATTGTAATAAACTTAAGTTCTTGGATATTTTGAGGATACAGTATATTGCTATATGGTATTTTACTTTACTACTCCGTTTAAGAAATTTTGCATCAACTTTATTTACCTTATTTTTTTTAAGATATAAAAATTTTAAATGAAACTATGTTGAAATTTTAAACACTAAAGATTGATGGAAAGAATAATAGACACAAGACTTTTAAATTTTAATGGTTTGTACCACAGATTTTTTGGACATTTTGGTTGGTCAATCTAAGTTGGTGGCATAGAATGGTTGGTATTTCTGAGGAACAAAGGACATCACTTTATCAATGTGTTTTATTTTGGTCTCTAAAATAGCTACTTTTTAATGATGGTCTTTTTTTTGGCATTTTAAGAGGAATTCTGTCAGAACAGCTGTGTCGAAACATACGCCAGTGCTAGACGTTTGTTTGAAAAAGGTATCAACTGATGTCACTTGGTACCTTTCTGCAATATATGTTGAAAAATACTTTAAATTTTAGACCATTTCGTTTATAGCGGACGTTCCCTTTCAGCAACAAACGATGTGTTAACATATAAGGTATTAGAAAAATGCATAATATGAAAACGGCCAAAAATGTTAGTTAGTACCTTTCTCAAATAAATTATTCATTTATTTTATGGACACAAAAATAACAAATATGTGAAGTTGACCTTTAAAACCGGTAATTGTCTAGAAACTGTCCGCAACTTCGATTTTGACCAAATTTGGTAAACGGGTCTTTTTTGGCGCTGATCACAAATCTGGAAAATAGTTTAGTCGGAAACGTTTCGTTTTCGAGATATCCATCATCAAAGTTGGCATTTGAACTGACCTCATTTTCAGTATATTCCCCCTTCTTTTTCATACAATTCTGGATTTTAAGTTAAAGTGGTACACAATACTTGATGTTCACTTTTTAAACATCATTTTTCTACGTACTTTACACTCTTTTTTAATTAAATTGCATAGCTTCGCTTTCAATCGTAACAAATAATAGTGGATGCGCAGGAGTAGTATTTGCATGGTTTGCTGCGTTTTTAAGGGAACCTTTGCAATTAATTTGATAAAAAGTAAAAAATACATAAAAAAAAACGAGGTTTTAAAAGGTGAAAATCAAATATTGTGGGCCATTTTAGCTTTAAATTAAGATTTTTGTGCAAAAGAAGGGGGAATATAGTAAAAATGAGGTTAGTTCAAATACCAGCTTTAATGATGGATATCTTGGAAAGAAAACGTTTTCGACTAAATTATTTTTCAGATTCGTGATCAGCGCCCCAAAAAAACCTCCAAATTTGGTCAAAATCAGAGTTGCGGACTGTTTCTAGACAATTACTAAAACAACCTAAATTCGAATTTGTGTTAGAATAAAATGCTACTTACTTTTAAAGAAAGAAACAAGCATATTTTTGAAATTCATTTAAAGGCAGATACACTATTTATACTATAACAGAAGCTTTCACGGCTTGAGGATGCCTCGTGCAATCGATGCCGAAACGTCGGTAAACGATTCCAGTTTGAGGCGTTGTTTACTATGCAAACTGTTTTTTAAATGTCTTAGTATAGAAATACGTCATCGAAAAAAAAAATCATCTTTAATCCGCACATAATAATCATAATAATAATACTACTATATTCAGAATTTTGGTGTTTTTTACATTGTACATATTACAGTATAATTATAAACCATATTTAATTACATATTAATCGCATATCACAACGTTTTTTAACCTGTAATCTCCGGACCCCTGGGTTTAAATTAATAAATAAATGCATAAAGTAACATACCTACGGATAAGAGAAACCATGGCATGCTAAAATTTTCGTACCGCTTTTGCGGCAGGCTTGTCATATTTCCAGTTTACACTTTAAATGCGTCGGTCGAAGCCTCGACTCGTGTAACATCAGCGGTGGGGAGACACGTAAGCTTACTGAAATGACTAACTGGCGGTATTTCAACGAGAAACGAATAAAATTATATTGGGAGTTTTCGCATGACCTGTCCTTAAATCGGCTATTCCATGATAACTCTTATAATTTCCTTACTCTATGATAAATGTCAAATTTTTTTCAGTATATCAATAAATTGTCCTAATTTAATTGTTTTTTATTAAGGGGCTCCTTGAAATTGTGTTTGATTTTTGGAGTTTCGGGAACTGAAAAACGTTAAGAAAACTAAGTTAACCATGCCCAACATTTTGCATTTATTGTAATTTTTTATTACTTCACCATGTAGATTTCCATGATTTTTTTTTCTTTAATTTCAGGGCCAAATTAATGAGCTTCTGTCCCATGTCAAGATGATCGAGAGCTCTGCAAAACAAAGTGAGAACAACTATCGGATCGACGCCGACGCCCAGGACGAAATCAAGCAATTCTTGAAGATGGAACAGAACGGCATCTCTCAACTGATCAACATAGTAAACAACGATACCAAAGCATTAAAAATTATTTCTGAAGGATTAAAGGAGTTGGCTGAAAGACGCCATTTGAGTTAGGAGGCGACTGAAGTATAGTTATTAGGCAACCTGTTAAGTATAAGTAAGTCTTTATGTTTAAAGAACTTTTTTCCGTATTTATATGATTATGTTTTTTTTCAATATACAATAATACATATTTTTATATCGGTGTATTCGTATTTTAAACAAATAAAACTAGATCAATTATTTATATTTGTTTATGATCTGCCTTATTTATCCAGGTTTGTTTTGAAAACTTTAGTTTTTAGCAATGGCAGAATTAATTTTATTTATATGACATGCAAGGAAATAAAATAGAAAGTAAATTCTGTCAAATTAGCTAAAACTTGTCAAAAACATAAGTTTTTGTCATGCTGATAAAGTGTTAATGGACACAAATTCCGGCTATGCTTGGTTTTCGAGATATCAGGCTTTAAACCAAGGTTGGTAAATATCATAATATTTATAAAAATATCAAAATATCAGATATACCGGGTGTTGCTCCGTCGAGCGGGACATAGGGAATCCCATGTAAATTTTGAAGTGGTCCAATATTGGCTCCCCTAATTATTTTAGAAGAAAATATAATTAGGATTTTTTAAAGAGCACGAAAAGTTGTACCCAGTATACAAATTTCAGCTCTTCTCAGTCCGCCAGCTAAGAGATAAATGATAAAATAAGTTACGAATCTTCTTACGCGCCTTGTATTATTAGAAGTTTATAATAAAATACTAGAAAAATTATTTAACCTCTTACTTTCAAGTTGTCATATCAATGTCACATCATTCTTAAATAATGAACTACTTAAATAAAGAAAAAATCACTATTATAAAATGGTTTTACCAGGGAAATAGTTATCGAAGAGTAGCGGACATGTCTGCAGCCCATTTTTCCAATAGGCCAATACCAAGTAAATCGACAATAGAAGGGACAATAAAAAATTTGAAACTACAGGCACAGTAATCAATAACTGCAAATGTGAAGAAAATCGACGTGATCTTTCGCCAAACGATTTTTTTTATGGGGACATTTAAAAACTAAGCTACCAATAAAAAATAAGAAAATTTAGTCCAGCTAAGGAATGCTATTTCCGCTGAATGTGCCAGAATATCGATGTACCAACTAGCCAACGTAAGAAATGAGTTTTATAATCGTTTGGGTTATTGTCTGGCAGTTAATGGAGGAATATTTGAGCATTTGATTAAATCCTGATATTTTCGTCATAAATTGATTTCTAAATGTAGAAAAATTTGTTTTATTGTCTTGCGTAACTGTGAGTGCATGTGTTGGAATTAGCTGTAAACTAAAATGAAATGCGAGGATTCTTTTTGAAATTCCCGCATAAAATTGTTCAGTTCAGGCAATGACATTATAAATTAATGATCTAAATTGTCACTGATAAATCGATATGGTATTTTTATTGTTGATTTCTAGAGTACAGGGTGCATAATGAGATACTACGTTGCAGAAGTATTAAGTAGTTTACTCTTTACTGGTTGATTGAAAACTGCTCAAATTTTCATTTTGGGTGAAACTTATTGTGCTCTTCAATAAATCCTCATAGCATTTTTTCTAAAATAATTAGGGGAGCCAATATTTGACTACTTCAAAATTTACATGGGATTCCCTATGTCCCGCCTCGATGGAGCAACACCCGGTATATCCGATATATATCAAAATTTTTATGTTTGTCAAAAAGGTGAAATAAATGAATTTCATCAATTTTAAATGTTAACATAAGAAGTGAGCCTTTGCTGATGAGCCTCACCTTAAGCCTTTAATACGTCACACTGGTAAATGAACTAAATAAAGAAAATAAACTAGCAAGAACTAAGTACTAAGTACCGACAACAGAGCTTATGGTCAAATAAAAAGCCCTTACGCGAATGTTATATTAACATCAACGTTCAGTGATTTACCGAGAAACTGTAAAGAAAGAAAGAAAGGACAAAAAGGGAAAACCGCTAACTCGGAACTTCGCTGTCTGTAAATCCCCGAAAACGGAAAAGAATAAAACGGGGAATAATCTATATTGAGGGGGCGTGAACTCCGCCAAAAGCACTATTACGAAGTAATGTTGCCAGACGTTTTTAATGTTATTTTATTTGAAAAAAAATGATATATATCCGATGTTTATCGGAGTAGATATCGCGATATATATCGTGATATATATATCCTGCCAACCTTGCTTTAAACTTTAAAATGGGCCCTATTTGTACACTTTGAGGCCCATTTACGGCCGAAGTATGAGCCAATCAACTGAATGGGAGCAGAAAGTAATTATTTTAAATCTACTAAAGTGAGACATCCCGATGAAAGGATCCCATTTTTAATGCAGGTATAATCTATAAAATATGAGAAACACGTTTTGTTATTATTTTTTTAAAAGGGCCACCTTTAAACCATAAGACTTGGTATCTCGAAAACTATATATTGCCAAGTTTTGGGTTCATTCTGGGTTGCTTTCCAGTGACGAAAATTTTTGTGCGTCACGATCCAGGGCTTGAAGCTCTTGAACTGCTCTAAAAGTTAGTCACTGGAACGCATCCTTAGACAAGGAAAGAGAGATACTTTAATAAATTTTAAAATTTCGTTGTTTTTAACCTTTCTTGGCTTTATAATAATAATCTCTTTTAATATCTAATTCCATTTTAAATAAATAATTTTAAAAATCCATCCTTAACCATAAAAACACGTTTGAAGCACAAAACCCAGTAGGGGTTGGTGCATGAGGGGCAAGGGAAAAGAAAAACGGAGTAGCTCAAGTGCATAACACCTTTCGTCACTGGAATGCCAAAAAGTAGAACGAAATGCTCCTGAGCTACTCGGGAGCGCTCTATTTGCGTCACTGGAAAGCAACTCTGATCTTCGATCGTTATGCTGAAAACTATAATATGTTTAGTGGCATATGAAACTTTTTATTTTTAATTATTTCTGTCATAGTGATTGGGATAATTTTTAACTTTTTTTTCGAAATACACTGTTTTACAGTGATTTTAATACCTCTAATGACTATATCATATATTAATAACCACCATTTTATAGATGTTACTTAGTTTGTTGTTTATTTTTTACACATAGTGATAATTAATAAAAATAATATTTCTGAATAGGTAACATTTTTACATAGTTGTATTTTAAATTATTATGAAAATGGAATATAGTTAAGATAAATTTAAAAGAAATTATCATCTTATTTAATTCAATCAAAGTCGGTCTATATAGGGTCGCGACATTCGGCCATATTGCTTTGACGTGTTATGACGTCACATCTCTCATTTTTCGGCCATGTTGTTCAGTGCCGGAGATATACAGTTTATTGTATTAGTAGAACAACCGTTTACACAACAGTTTTTAATTATTATTAGTTGTAAATTCTTTTTACTATAAATAAAAAACATTTGGAATTACATCTTTCAACAAATATCACTTCCAAAACAATGTAAAATGAAATGCGCAAATTCTAGACGCCACTGGGTTTATAATCAGCTTTGATTTTACCCAGCCTTGCCAACTTTTCTCCGTGGAGTGCCCTTCCTTGCGTCCCCTGACCTCGAACCGCCTAAAAGTTGAGGATATGTCGCAACCTTTTAAATATAAACTAACCTTTGTAATTCAATAACTTTTTAAGGGATTACCCGTGTTTTGAAGTCCAAGAAAACCTTTTCTCTATTTTTTTAATAATAAATAAAATATTTTGTTCACAACTTTTGACATATAAAAGAGAAACATTGAATAATAATTAAGAGATGTTTTTTTAAATAAAAAATAAAAAAATATGCTAAAAAAGTAATGATAATTTTGGCAACGTTACACGATAATTTACTTTTATCTTCTGGGTATCACTTTTCTTAAACACTAAATTTATGGGTAATACATACAAAAAAATATTAAATACAAATTTTATTTGGTACAAATTTTATACAAACATCTATAATTTCAATAAATATATCTACAGTATCACAAATTCTTAACTTAAAAGTACAAAAAAACAAAAACAAAACGAAAAACACACAATAATACTGATATAATAAAACTAAACATGAATCTTGAAGATCAACAGTCTTAATTAACATCAATTTATTTTCCGAGACAAAAAGCCCTAACAAGTTGATAACTTTTTTAAAATGTAAATATAAGGCATTTAATATATAAAAATCACACTATCACGATATGTTCTTTAAAAGAATGAGGTAGTTCAAGCTTTTAAGAACTTATTTTAATAGTTAATATTACATATTTCTTCTGATACTTAAATCTAAAGGCACGTCTACGTCCATAGACATATGATCGTTTCCAAGTTCATAAGGTCTATACAACTTCTTACTCTCATACGGTTCAACAAAACCATAACTGTCATTTTGATGTCAATCAAAGCCCCTAATCTAAAGATGTCCTCTGAATGTGTCGGTGAATGACGCATGTAACTGTCACCTCTGACGTTGTTGACAGTTATGACAGGTACGTGATTTTCAATTGTTTCTCGTAGACACGGTTCATTTGTTTCTGTCGAGCTCGAGTATATTGGCCCAGGAGAAAACGGAGAGATGCTTTCAGATAATCTAGGGATCGGTTCTGGAACTTTTGGGGTTTCGATTACACTGTTTTCATTAACAAAATGCTTGTAAGTTTTGACATGTTTTCTTAGGCTGCTGGGATCAGTATATCTTTTGGGGCATCCTGGGACTTTGCACTGATAAGGTTTTTCGACGGAATGGGTCCTGGTGTGCTTGAACCTATCGCTTGAGTTAGAGTAGGCTTTATTGCAACCGGGCACTGGGCAGATGTACGGCTTTTCTCCACTGTGCGATCTGGAGTGAATTTTCAGGTTTTCGGCTCGGGAGAATGATTTGTCGCATTGAAAACACTTGTGGGGTTTTTCATTGGTGTGCGTGCGAACGTGAACCAGCATTTTGTATCTGCAAAGAAACAAAAAGTTTGATTAGATACACTTTTCATAAAAACCATATAATATCAAGTTTATAGAGAATGCTTTAAATTGTATATAGTATTGAAAAATATTTACCTTGCATTAAATCCTTTGTTGTTTCTTGTACAGCCCTCCCATCTACAGTAAAACAGCCCTTCAGGTCCGCTGGATGAATGACATTTGGACACGTGACTGGCTAGTTCAGTCAAAGATGGGAAGATGGCGCCACAGTTTATCCATAGACACTGTTTTTTCTCTTCTTTCTTTGGTATTTCGATTGAGTGAGAGGAGATTTCTATACTCGACACGGAATTATCGCTGTCACTCTGAAAAAAAATTAAGTTAAGTATTGTTTCTTATATAAACTTTATAAAAAAAATAAAATCTGATTATTTATTCGGAAACTACAGTTTTTTATGTACTTTGCACGTTGGAAAATAAAAAGTAAAAGGGGATGTAAATTTTTAACTTTACACCCTGTACAATAAAAACATCTAACAAATATAAAAATATCATAGGATCATAATAAAAATTTGGGGTTATTATGTTACCTTGCATAAAATAAAAATTTTAAAAAACATATTTGTCATTTTAGCCCGATTAATTTACTTGTAAATATGATTTGTAAAGTACATAGCATATAAAACAAATAATAAAAATTAAAACAATTTTTATTCATGAATAAGTAGAGATAGATAAGTGTAAATAAAAATTAAATTGTTGTTCAAATTTACTTATGATAAAATTCAAGAATTGTTTTTTAAATTTGACACAATACAATTTTAAAATAATGAGTACTTGTATAAATTAAAAAAATTTATAAAAATAAAAAGACCTCTATTTATTTAATTTACGCAAAAAAAAAAAACAAATATTAGATTAAATCATTAGTAAGGGCATAAGAGTTATTTACCTGTGTGCTATTACTTGGCGATGTAGTCATTGGATATTCTTCCTTTACTTCCATTGGACCAGCAAATCGATCGAATTGTTGGAAATACGAAAAAGGGCTTTCTTCCAATGGAGGAGGAGATCCGTAGGGGTAGTAGTGAAGCGGTTGCCCCACCACCATTCTGTTGTAATTTAAAAACATTGTTTTTATAAAAAAAGTCTTTAAGGTTTTTCACTAAGTTATTTAGAAATAAAAGTTTATTTGTCTGTTTGTAGTAAACAAAAGTGTTGTAATGTTAATCGTGAGACGTTACACTATTAACTGATTGGCGCGAGAATGTAACAATACTTTATAAGGTTTTTTAAAAGAAAAATTGGAGTTTTATAAACAAAACAAACGAGGCTAAACGACGATCACTAATGAAATGAATCGCTTTGTCAAAATCCGGAATATTTGAAGCAAACTGGTTATATGTTTAAAAAGTGTAGTTTAATTATATCGTGGCTGATAACAAATTGTTTGGTTTTGCAGAGGAGTATTATCTTTTTGCAAAATGTTATAAAATTAATACTTGGTAATTATTTTATACTTTTGTCATAGGTATAAGTTTTCAAAACCTTTCACTTTCCCAATAAGTTTTTATTCTTACTGTTTTTAAACGTTAAAACTATCACCACTCAACAAAAAAAATAACGGATAGATTACTTGTGTAAAACTGAGACTTGGACCTTTCACCAAATACAGGGTGGCCCACCATATTCAACACGGTCTGTAGCTGAATAACCATGGATTTTAAAAAAGTAAATACTGGAACACAACACAGGTTGGATAAGACCACAGTATAAAATTATTTTAGTCTATACAGGGTGTCTCAAAAAAGTGTGATGTATCAAAGTTATATATTTTTAAATAGAACACCCTATATTTTATGACGGTTTTAGATTCTACTTTAAAAATAACTCAATTTTGTTTATAGTACTAAGTGTCTAATTTTATTCGTTTTTGTGATATTTGATTTTTTTTTAAAAATGCAAAGGTAAAATTAAATTGATTTTACTTTAACACTTTAAACTTTAAAATGTGTAACAAAATTAGAAAAAGTCTGCCATATCATACGTAGGTCAAATAAAGATCAAATATTGTACAGGGTGATCAAAAAATAATTTCAATTTTTCAGAAAGTATTTCAGTATTTTTTACGTCACATAATGACAAATAAAATACTCTTTTTAGTCCAAATGTTTATTTAAATTAAAGTTGGCTGTGACATAGCAGCCAATAATATTTTTCTTAAGAAAATAACAACGACCATTTATTGATTACTAGTGTTTTAGTCAGTTTAAAAGATATTTTGATGATTTTAAATAAAAACCCTTTTTCTACAACAACAAGATGATATAATACTGGTAGGATTTGAAAAAAATGGTTTAAGTTAGTCTAGAGTTAATCCTGAAAAATATTCCAGGAGAAACCATCTGATAACCTTAATAGTTGCTTTAAAAAAATTGATACAGTGATTATGGATAATGGAAGAAACTAGTTATAAATCACAGAATGTCGTCATAACTGACCAGAGGCGTTATTAGGATTGTTTAAAAACACAAGTTTTATCATTACCACATTCAGCTAAAATAAGTGTTATTGGAAGTAGCATTATAAGCAACTAATTATTTTTTTTTGTGAATTTTAAAAATAGTGGCAGATAATACAAAATCTTTCAATTTTGTGCTTTTTCCAACAAATTTACATTTTGCAATAACGGCTTAGTAAATAGACATAGAGCTATATCACAGCCTACTTACGTTTAAATAGACATTTGGAATAATATGTTAACATGGAATTTACTTAAAAAGTATAAAAGATAGGTATAGGAAACCTATACACCATTTGACAGAGCATTTGGTTTGTCATCATGTGGTGTAAAAAAATACAGGGTGTTCCATTTAAAATAAGACAGATATTGCTATTTGACTTTCTAATAAAATTGAAATTATTTTTTGATCACCTTGTATAATCTATGATCTCGATGTGGCCTACGTATGATAAGGCAGACTTTTTCTAATCTTGTAACAAATTTTAAAGTTTAAGGAGTTTATATTGTTAAAATAAAATTAATTTAATTGCACCCCTGCATTTTGAAAAAAATCAAATATCACAAAAACGAATAAAATTAGACACTTGGTACTATTAACAAACTTAAATTATTTTTATATGTAGAATTTAAAACCGTCATAAAATATAGGGTGTTCCATTTAAAAAAATATAACTTTGATACGTCACACTTTTTTGAGACATCCTGTATAGAGTAAAATAATTTTATACTTTGGCCTTATCCGAGCTGTATATGTTTCAGTATTTACTTTTGTAAAAACCCCATGGTTATCCAGCTACAGACCGTGTCGAATATGGTGGGCCACCCTGTATACACGGTTAGCCAAATCAAAGGGTTCATAGGCAAGTAAAGCACCAACAAAGCGGGACCGATGCGTAACTTTGTTTACATGCCGACATTCTTTGTCTAATCTAGTCTATCTTTTCATGCATTGCCTATGAACCTTTTGATTTGGCTGACCGTGTATATCAGATGTTATTGGCTTACAGTAAAACACTTTGGTAAAGACAACTTTTATTTTGGAATTTGCGGATAAATTTTGATTTTTTGGTTAGCCTTCCTAGAAAAAATCCAAGTGTCAAAAGCGAATCCTCTATCTGTATTTTAGTCTTGAATTTGATAAAATTTTATCGTGTAATCACACATTTCTGAAAAATACAGGGTGCGTTTTTAAAATTTACAATGGTTATATTCTCTAAATTAAGGCAAATATCAAAAAATTAAAAAATACCGTTTCTATAAAACTTTGGTGGAATATAAATTACGTATTTTACAAAACACCTCTATCAACCCCTTAAGCTGCACCCCAGTCACTAAAAAATCCTAAATGGCAACACCCCTTATGTGGCACCCACTAATCTCGATGGATTGCCAATGTTATTCCCTGCCCGAAACAAAAGTTACATTTCATGGGCGAAAAAACCGGTTGTGCGCAAGCGAATCGAGAGTAAAGGCACCTGGCGCCAAACAGACTATCCGCATTATCGGAAAGAATTTGTCGGCGGCGTCCTGGTTTCTGTTTGAAGTACGGTAGCTAATGAGCGTCACGGTCAGACCGCGGACGGAGGGTACGGGGTGCCGGTGTTTGTATTTTGCCACGGCTTTTAAGTGCGCATGTTCGTCCACCCATCCATTTATTTACTGCGCGAGGTCGTAAAAATCCAAAAGGCTTCTTGCCACTGCGGATCTAAATGTAGGTTATCTATGGTGGCACCTCTCTGGAAAGCTTATGAAAAATGTTTTTCGTTGGTTATAAAAAGTTGGGGTAAAATCAAATATTTTTTAGTATTTTTTTATATTTGTTATGGTTAGTTCTGGTTAGTGTAAAGTAGTGTACCCGACGGATACCCGCTTCATAAATTCCACGAAGCGAGCGTCCAAGATGATGACCAAAAATTTAGTGTTGTTCTGGGTGTCTATAGTGAAACTACAATTGTCTTTGCTTTGACCCACTTTAAATATGCAGTCTTATGACGGCAACTTGCGCCACCTGTGGGTTAAGCCAAAAATTGTTCGCTTCATCCTCGTTAACGATACTTTCTAATAGGGCTGGCATCCGAAACCGGTTTTTCGGTTAACCGGTTTTCGGTTAACCGCAGTTTTGACCAAAACCGAAAACCGGTTTTCGAATACCGGTTAACCGGTTTTAAAAAAGCGGTTTTTAAATACCGGTTTTTCGGATAATCGGTTTTCAAATAACTGTTTTTTTGGATAATCGAACCAAAATCGAAAAGCGGTTCTTCGAATATCAATTAATAGGTTTTTGGTTGATTGCGGTTTATATCTAAAAAAAAGAAAAACTGTTCATTTTGTAAAATCGGATATTGGTCGACAGATTATACAGGGTGGTTCATTTAACTTTAGACAGGCAAATAACCAGGAAAAGGCGCATTTTAGAAGAAATTGTTTCTAGTAAGAATTGTTTGAAATAAAGGGGCAAATTTAATGGTATTATAAAATAAAAACTACAACTTACTATAATAATACACTAAATTAAAATTTAAAAATTACCACTTTTCCTTTTCTGGTTTTTATTAACCAATAAACCAAGAAAAAACACCGAAAATAGAATACCAATTTTAAATAAAGAGGAAAAAATAAATTATGTATGTATGTATGGAATTTTTACATCACCTTTTAGAATCTTGCATTTTATAAACAGGGATGTTATATTTTTATTCTTATTTATATTTAACCAATTTCTTTTGAAGAATATTCTAGGATGAATAATGATTATCACTTAACACCACAGCTCATGGACAAATCCGTAATCAACGCAAAAAACGATTAATAGTGAATAATTACTTTCCGATTTTCTGTTAACTGTGGTTTAGAAAAGCCCTTTTCGGTTTTCGGTTTTACAACCGATTTCGGTGTATCGATTTTGAAAACCGGTTTTTAAATATTCGGTTAACCGGTTTTAACCGAAACCGGTTTTTTAAAAACCGGTTAACCGGTTTTGTTTTTTCCGGTTTTGCCAGCCCTACTTTCTAATAACACAAAGAAACAGAATATTTTTAATAAATTGAAATTAATGTCAGTCCATATCTGGTATAACTAATACAACAATTAACACGCATCAAGGGGGCAAAGTCGCATGTATATTTAAAATTCGATTTAAACTAAAGATGGTTACGTCTTACGATCCGGTTTAATCTGGATCTTGGCTTTTTCTTGTCGGGGGTTTGATAAGACTCCAAACAAGTTTGGTGTCTGACCCGAAAACCAGTTAAAACTGGAAAGAGATCATTACTGTCTGTTATCAGAGCTTATCTGGGCTATTTTTGATCGTACAACGAGTAGTTTGTTTAATTTGAGTCTGGAAAATAATATTTTAATTGTATTATGTCGACATTGTTATTTATCGATGGCTTTGTGTTCTAAAAATATGTAACGGCGGCTCCTGCCACGTTTTTGAAATACAGACAAATGCGGTTTAATGTCTGGGTTTTGGATGATAATTTAAATCATCTACCAGGTGTCAATGAATCTATTAGACAAGCTATAATTCTTGGAGTATTAGACATATCAGATTAAGACTTGAGATAATTAAATACTATGGAAACCGAAGATATTTGCATATTTCCCACTTTTCAGTTACTTTACAATTACAGTTTAACCAACCATGTAAATTTTAATATTTTTGGTTTCCTGAAACAATTCTAATTAGAAATTTAATATTATTATTATACGCCTACTGGACTGTTTAAAACCATTTTTAGTATTGCATCTAGGTGGTCATGATTCTTTATTTATGTTCCTATTTTTAATCCGATAGCAAAAAATCCTTTTTCCGAAAAGTGCTTGTCTAAGAGGGGTTGCTATTTGAAAAATAATAGTTAGACCTAAAAATGTCAATTTGTCAACTTGTATTGTTCCTATCTACCGGGTGTTGCTCCGTCGAGCGGGACATAGGGAATCCCATGTAAATTTTGAAGTAGTTAAATATTGGCTCCCCTAATTATTTTAGAAAAAAATGCTAAAGGGATTTATTGAAGAGCACAATAAGTTCCATCCAAAATGAAAATTTGAGAATTTTTCAACCAACCAGTAAAGAGTAAACTGCTTAAATACTTCTGCAACGTAGTATCTCATAATGCACCCTGTACTCTAGAAATCAATAATAAAAACACCATATCAATTTATCAGTGACAATTTAGATCATTAATTTATAATGTCATTGCCAAAACTGAACAATTTTATACGGGAATTTCAAAAAGAATCCTCGCATTTCATTTTTAGTTTACAGCTAATTCCAACACATACACTCACAGTTACGCAAGACAATAAAACCAATTTGTCTACGTTTAGGAATCAATTTATGACGAAAGTATCAGGATTTAATCAAATGCTTAAATATTTCTCCATTAACTGCCAGACAATAACCCAAACGATTATAAAACTCATTTCTTACGTTGGCTAGTTGGTTCATTGATATTCTGGCACATTCAGCGGAGATAGCATTCCTTAGCTGGTCTAAATTTTCATATTTTTTATTGGTACAAAGCTTTGTTTCTAAATGTCTCACAGAAAAAATCGTTTGGCGAAAGATCCGGAGATGCTGATGTTGTGCGTTGTTCAATGTAAAATCGTCATAAAATTTGGGATATTATTTTCTCGTCCATTTTCTTCACATTTGCAATTACTGATTACTGTGCCTGTAATTTCAAATTTTTTTATCGTCCGTTCTATTGTCGATTTACTTGGTATTGGCCTATTGGGAAAATAGGTTGCAAACATGTCCGCTACTCTTCGATAACTATTTCCCTGATAAAACCATTTTATAATTGTGATTTTTTGTTGATTTAAGTAGTTTATTATTTAAAAACGATGTGACATTGATCTAACAACTTGAGAGTAAGAGGTTAAATATTTTTTTCTAGTAATTTATTATAAACTTCTAATACTACAGGGCAAGTAAGAAGATAGGAGATTTGTAACCTATTTTAGCATTTATCCCTTAGCTGGCGGACTGAGAAGAGCTGAAATTTGTGCACTGGGTACAACTTTTTGTGCTCTTTAAAAAATCCCAATAATATTTTCTTCTAAAATAATTAGGGAGCCAATATTGGACCACTTCAAAATTTACATGAAATTCCCTATGTCCCGCTTGACGGAGCAACACCCGGTATAATACTAGTCACTAAACCGTTTGTATTTTTTCACCTGGGTCCTGCTCCCAGTCATGGTCAACTAACTGCAATATTAAAAATGGTTTTAAAAATTAAGTAAGCCTAAAACCTTTTAAAATGCCGCAATTTGATTTAGAATTATCTTAGAAAGCCAAAAATGATAAAATATACAGGGCGTTCTAAATACTTTTTATAGTGGAAATTTAAATTAAGGAGCACAGTGTTGCAATTCGGTCAAACAGCTGATAAAAATGGGTATCTAGATTCAATTTGGCGAAGAATATTTACATAAATTACCTGATTAGTTATTAAATTTCACGAAAAGTATTAGGCATCATGGTCTAAAAACCTAAATGACACAAAGCAGGATAATAGTCAGTGTTTCGAGAAACTTTATATAGCCATAAAGCATAAATTCTTCGTTATTTAGACTTGAACTGCAGATAAACCAAAACTGACCTCGCACGTTTTGCTTCACTGCTGAATTTTTAACAAAATCGATGGTGGCAACCAATTAAACGCTTAACACTAGTTGTAAACTAACTATTTTCTTATTTTTTATTACATTCATCCCACAAATCATAAAAATTCTTTAAAAAATAGAATATTAACTGCAACAACAGAAAGCAAAAGTTGATTATGAAATGTCATTATGTTCTAAATTTGCAACTGCTACGTTGCCAAGTCGCTTAATTTTAGTTTTCAGTATCTGTATTATGAATCAGTCCATTGCAGATATGCTTTTTATTTTTTTCCAAGGCGACGCATTTTTGATTTATTTATTTCTTTGTCCAAATTTTAAATGGTTTATAAATGATAACGGTATTAAAAGCCATTTGATTTGTGAGAAAAAATCTGGGTCATCGGGGCTCTTATTTTCAATGTCTCTTGTCTAAAGAATTCATGTAGTACTTGTGCTAATTGTAAATTATTTTGTTAGATATAAATCCAAGTTTATAGATTATACACATAAAATATTTTATCAGGTTTAAATAGGTTACGAAATATACAAAGTGGAACTACCTTGACTACACTATTATTTAGCACCTCTTTACAATAATTTTTAACAATTATATTGCACTATGACATTTTTATTTCATATTTGGCTTGATATAAGCCTAGTTTACACCGGGAGAACCAAATTTTTAGTTCGAGGTCTAAATGACGTCACGCGTACTTTATTCACGGTGTAAACACTTGAGTATTAAAATTTGCTACTCCAATTCAGTCCTTCTCAAATGGGGGTGACCAAATATGATTTTCCTTGGTGTAAAAACGTCGGACTTTTTTAGTGGACCAAAATGACAGCCTTAATCTTTGACAGTGCGCATTTCGATGAAAAAGACGTTGAATTTCGGTCTTAACCTAATAATTTTGTTGTTTGTTTATATTTTTAAAATTTTGTTGATATTTAACCAAAACTGTTTGCGTATTCTTTTTCATATGGAATTTAAAAGCGATACAGTTTTAAAAGATAAAAAACGAGGTTAGGTTCTGGTCATATGCTCAGCTGTCATTTTGGTACTAGGATTAAACGTGAATTAAATTGATCCATAAACTAAGTTGGTGTAAACACTAGTGAACTAACAAAAATAAGTCCTAGGTTTGGTCCACGGATCTAATTGGTCCTCGCGGTGTAAACTAGGCTATTGTTGCTGTTGGTATCGTATTTTTTAAATATGTATTGGATGAATTTATTAAAAAATTAAACGTGTAAGCCTAAAACTTGTGTTTTAGAGGTTGTCATCATGGATTTTTAAAGGTGCTTGTTCCTATCCGAGACACAAACCAAAAATCGGGTCATTTCTGTAAATATTTTTCGCCACTTTGGATCTAGATATCAATTTTTGACCGCTCCTTGACCTTGTTGCAATATTGTCTTTTTAATTTAAATCGCTAATTGTCTTAACAAACACCTTTCCGATCAATATTTGCAAAAAATGCAGCACCTTTACGCAAAACGATTTGGTCTAATAACCTAAAGTCTAGTTTAAACCGGTTTGCGTCTAAAGTTAAAACAAATAAAAAAGCACAAAAATTTCTAATTCTTCTTTTCTTAGATTTACACAATGCGTTATCACTTGGGCAGTTCTTTTGAAAAGGCGTTTTTGAAGTCACACACTGTCACATTCCTTGTTACTACTGGTTATTATTTTTTGCGAAGGAAAAATTATTATAATTACAAAAAAATCGCAGTTTTTAGGAGACTAAAAATTTTCGGATTACCAAATTGCAAAAACTATATTTTTAACACAGTGATAAAGAACAGTAATACCCCCAAATAAAACCACATATTAATAACGCCTCTACTAAAAAAAATAAAAACCAACAATTTAAATTTTTATATACAGGGTGTGCGGAAAGTCAACGATACAATATTGAAACAGAGACAAGAATGAGACGAGTAACTGGTCCTAACAATTTGCCCATTGTATTTATCTCTTTCTGGTTTAACGCAAGTTCCAATAAATATGTCTTTGTCTTTCATCATGGCAGGCTATCGTAGATGGAGCAATCATCTCTTTGCCCTGGTTGCCAAGTTGTTTACAATTTTTGCATGTAAACTTTAATGTCCTTTTTGGCTCACATATAATTAAGAGAAGAAAATATACCATGAATCGAATATTTTTAACTTTACAACGTTGCCGCAGGCAGTCACGCTGAAAAAAAATATTCAATATTTGTGTTTGATATTTTTCAATGGCCGATTTGTTTGGACAGTTTGTTTACATTTTCTGTGATTTATTGTGTGTTTCGTGGTTTTTACCTTTAATTGGACTTTGAATATTGACTTTTATTAGTGATCACAGTGTATATATTAAATTTTTGCTTTTCATCAGATAATTTAAGGTAATATTGACATGGTTATCTGTAAGAAAATATCTTTATAAAAACCAAATAAATGACATTTTTAATTAGGTGTGTGTAATTATTGAACTAAACCCCAATATTTTATATTAATAGGAAACAAAAATAAGCACCCAACATTAAGGGCAAAAATAGCACAGGTATATAATTTGAATTTGGCGGGCAAACGATCAAGTCGACTCACGCGCCATCTGCGTTTACCTTCCTTGAAGACAGAAAAGGAAGGCCCAGCAGCTATCTCTCTCTCTCGGATAATTTATTTACATTTAGTTGCTCGTCTCATTGTTGTCTCTGGTACACTATAGACTCCCAGAACAATGCTAAAATTTTGGTCATCAGTTTGGACGACGCTGGTTTGGCTGAAATTATGAAGCTGCAAATTATACGTACTGTTTACGTGTATACTCGATGGATACCCGTTTCATAAATTCTACGAAGCGAGCGCCCGAAGCCACACCCCTCAAAAGAAGTGTGTGAGAGCTGTGGCCCAAGCTGATTCCCATAAATTTAGTATTGTTCTGGGTGTTATAAGTGAAACTACAATTGTCTTTGGTTGTATTCAATATACTTAACTGATTTCAAATTTAGTATATTTACCTATATAAATTAAAAATAGTTAAAACTAGAAAAAAATATAAAAAAAAAACTTTTTTTGTGAATTGCCCACTTATCATATGCAGCCTAATTAAATCCAGTTTCAATGTTCTGTTTGAGATCTTTAAACACGAAATGACGGCATGCTTATCTAAATTTATTTTTGGTGCCATTCAAGGAGAATCCCGATTTTATTTTTAATATTTTACGCACTGAAAAATATTTTCAATCAATACCATCTTTAAAAAAAAGTAATTCAAGGATTTTTTTAAATCTTTGGACAATCCACGAAGGCTGAAAGCCTAAATACTAACGTACCGTGAGTGTCTTAAACAGGTTAAGAGGAAGTTTGTTAACACGGGACTTAAAAACTTGAAGATTTGGGGGAAGGAAAGATCTCCGCTGGCAGTAGGTTCCACAGTCTAGAAACTCTAGGAATAAAAGAACGAACGAAATGGGAAGTTCGGGGCCTGTCCAATTGAACCGTATAGGGATGCATACGCGCGGCACCACGAGTTTATCTGTTGGGAGCTGCAAGAGGAGGGACTATACTGGACAATTCGTCGGAGCAGAAGTCGTAAAAGTATCTATAGAAGAGAGATAGATCTCCCACAGCTCGTGTGTGGGAGGATGTAAAAGTAAACCAAGACAAAACAACCTTTATTTTTAATAATTCAGCAAAATGTTAAATAAAAAGGTTTTTATAATTGAATAAAAATCCCTTCTCACATGAAAAAAACGAATTTATGATAACTAAAAAATTGTTTATTTCATGTGAAATTTGAATGTGCGATCCTTATTTCATTCCAAAAATCTAAAAAACAAAAATAAAGGCAGTTTTCTTGGTCCATTTTCACATTTTTGTAGTTTTGAAGCCTCTGTACAATTGAGTCATTTACATAGTTTAATCCGCATTTTCAGTGAAAAATAATAATAAATAACATTTTTTACTTTGTCGGCAGTTCTCATGGCCGCCACACAGTTCGATAAACCTGCGCGGCCAAGCTTAAAAATGAACATTATTCTGGAAGTTTTATTTTCCCAAATTACAAAATGGTCCCTCCGGGTTTTTGAGAATTAAAAAAATAAATTTGTACTGAAAAATTTGAATAAATTAATACAAAATCTGCTTTTGCAGATGGTAATGTAAAAATAAAAATTTCAAAGGTATTAAGCCACCTTGTACAATAAAGATGTGTAATAATATTTGATGTACTTTATTTGTTTTTGGTCTCAAAAAGGTACTTGATATTGTCTGGCCTCGACGAAATACCTATTTTGTCAGAATTATATCGCCCATGATGAATTTGATTTAATTAAGATAATCGTTTAACCTTTACACAATTCCTTATCTTTTTTTCACAACTGAGTATCCATACAGCATGTCTGCCTAAATTCTCTACATATATGGGACACAACAAAAGTAATTCTGCATGGTGGGTGGTCTAAAACCTAAAATGAAATCAGGGCGCGTCCATAAATTACGTGAGGTGCTTTTCCAAATTTTGGACCCCCTCTCCCTCCTTGGTGAGATTTTCTTCAACCTCCTCCCCCTCTATCTAATATCACGTGAGATTTATAGGAATACAAAGTCTCAATTTCTCAAACCAAAATTGTTTTTGTCATAAAAAAAAAAAGTAACACTGCATCCAATTTTCCTGGGGGAGGCCTGCTACAATTTTTTAAATTTTTCCTCTTTGTGCCTACACACAAAAATTACGTGAGATTTTCAACAACCCCCTCCCCCATCATTGAGATTTTCCTCGACCTCCTCCCCTAAAATGTCGCATGAAATTTATGGACGCCCCTCATTAAATATTAATTTTTCATTTTTTTTGGGAGCTTTCCACCGTGTACCTTGGAAACATGGCATTTTCGGAACTTTATTTTTACAAGATTTTTCATAGAATTCCCATATAACATTTTTTGCCGGCAAGGCATTGGCAAAAAGGTATCAAAAGACATCAAAATGGGCAATTAGCCGTTATTAAGCCACGTGTTGCAGAAAATGTGATGGCATTCATCATTAATAACGTATAAAGAAAAAAGTGCGTTTAGGATGATGGCATCCATCATTAATAAGTTATGCTGAAAAAATGCATTTAGGATGATCCATCATTAAAAGGTTTTGGCAAAAATATGCCTTTTAATGATGGCATTACGTATTTTTTCCTAATGACAATAAAATGCATTTTTTACCGTCCAGGGAACTAAAATGGGCATAAATAATGCACATGCATAATGTGTGTTTATGTACAGGGTGTCCCATATAAGATTAAATACTATAATTTTGGAAAAACCATAAGAGATACAATAAAAATACTAAAAAAATACATTTCACTAGACAACTTCTGCATTTAACTTTTTCTTGTATCTCTTATAGTTTTTCCAAAATTATTATTTAATTTATATGGGACACCCTGTACATAAACATACATTGTGCATGTGATCCTATGCACATTTTAGTTCCCTGGACGGTAAAAATACATTTTGTTGTCATTAGAAAAAAAAATAATGTAATGCCATGATCTAAAGGCATATTTTTGCCATAAACCTTTACAATGATGGATGCCATCATCCTAAACGCATTTTTTTCATCATAACTTTTAATGATAAATGCCATCACATTTTCTGCAACACGTGGCCTAATAACGGCCAATTGCCCATTTTGATGTCTTTTTGATACCTTTTTGCCAATGCCTTGCCGGCAAAAAATGTTATATGGGTTTACTCAAGAATACGGCCTTAATTTTTTTACGGCAAATATGAAACCCCCTGTATAATAAATATGTAACGAGGGTGCCTTGAAAGAACTTTTTAAAAACATCTAACAATGTCTAAAACATTTTTTTTAGTACAATTTGTTAGAGTAGATATAAACAATATTTAATTAAGCATTTGTTATTATTATTACATAACTGCTAATAAGAAGTTATAACACTTAATTTTTAAAAGAAAAAAATGCCCCAATGTTTCTTTATGGTCCAGGATTAAGCAGTTTAGCGGATTTTTTTCTGAAAAACTACGAAAGCTACCTAAAAATATGAAGACACCAAAAAATTAACTCACTATTTTAACAAATACCACAGACAAATTTTATTAAAATCGGAAAAGGCATATTAAAGCTATTATTATAAACCCGATTTTTTTTTATTTAACACCCAGTATCTTAGAAACAAAGCATTTACGGACCTATGTTTATGCAGGGTGTTCATTTAAAAAACTTTCCACTCAAGTTATCTTCGAAACGAGACAGATTTGAGAAAATCGCCGAAACACGTCAAGATATTTATTAAGGAGGAACGTTTTTTACAAAAAATTGGACGGCGTCCCTTTAACCGCTTAACCACCAGGGCCACCACCCTCAAAATTCTTAAATGAAAAGGCAGGTCGAGTAATACATCATTTTAAAGCTCCTGACGAGAGTTACTTTATAACCCTAGAATATGAAGTCAATATCTTCACTTATTATAAAATGGCGGTACTTTAAAAATTACCTAAATACCTGATTTGGATGGCCATATTTCCGAAACTAATAAAGTTAGATGTACCTAATTTGGTGTTTTCTTAAAGCTCTTTTTAATGGGGATACTTGTAGTAATATACAGGGTAGAAGAAAAAGTACATATTTTTTATTTAAGAACCCTGTATATTATTTTACCATTAAAAAGATCTTTAAATGAGCTTTAAGAAAATACCACATTAAGTACATCTAACTTTATTAGTTTCGGAAATATGACCATCCAAATCAGGTATTTAGGTAATTTTAAAGTACCGCCATTTTGTAATAGGTGAAGATATTGACTTCATATTCTAGGGTTATAAAGTACTCGTCAGGAGCTTTAAAATGATGTATCACTCGACCCGCCTTCTCATTTAAGAATTTTATATAGAATATCTTATATTTTACTTTTACATTTATGTATATTTGTGGAACATGTATTTTTAATTAACTTTGGGAAAAAAAAAATTATTTAAAAATTCTACTATATGCATGCATTTCACAATCTGGTGAAATACATCAAAATTATCATGTTTGCCAGTAATATGTAATATGATTCTATAGGAAATTTTTAATTTTTTTTTCTGGTCCCTGATATGATAAAATAAGCTGCTGATATTTTTGTATCAGTCAGTACAAAGCACTACCTAGTTAATTGAAGAACCATAAACACATAAACTATTTTGATCGAATTTTGTGGACATAAGAAATCCCCTCGTCTGGGATATACAACAGTATTTTTAAATTTTAATCTTAAAATAAATATTTTTCTCTCTGGCAACATTTTTATATCGGCGTAGAAATTTAATCTGTTGTAAATTTATATCGGGTGGTGCATCGCCAGACTGGTATACGAAATCCCATGTAAATTTTGATACCTTTAAATATTCTATTTTATTTCTATTTTTTTTCTTGGTTTTGGTCCCTTCAGGTCCAATCCACCACTCTCCCCCTTCTGGACTATGCTTTCCAGGGCTTCGTCGGCGGAAAATCTGGATAATCGAGCTCGTAGCTCCCAGAAATTCCAAAAGAAAACAAATAATTCAACAATCGGTGCAATGCATCAATTGTCGGCTGTCAAACCAAGATCTGCTACTGGTGTTACGTATAACCTTCACTTTCACTACTGACAGTTCCCATGACACGCCCATCTATTTTCCGCCATTTGAGAAATACCTCGTGTTCACCACCAAACAGGATACCATCAGCTTATAGGAATCTTCGCTTACAGCGCTTAGATCCAGAAGAAAGATGCCGTCCCCGAAGGTAAAAAACGTTCGTACGCCACCTCGGGGAAGAACTTTGTGGTCCTCTACGCACGTCCGCACTGTCCGGAGGTCAAACAAAGAGTCCTACCTTTAAATATTGCCACCCATATTGATTTTACAACAAAATTGTACTTGGGGTTGGGGCTCTCTACCAGGGGAAGGGGGTTGAAAAATTGAAAACAACACCTTACGTAATTTATGGATGTCCCCTAAGATAAAAGTTTTTATGTGAGTCCTTGCGTCTTTTTAAAACACTTTTAACAAAAAGGTCTTCAAAAACATTAAAATAGCATCTTGTATCCACTTTGTAGATACTTTGACCATGCAGATAAAATGCTTCATATTGTTTTTCGCTAAAGCCTTGGGAGAGGCGACAGAAAATCAAGAGATATAATTTGGTGAAAAGTGAATAAAAATTTTAAAAATACCTAGTTCAAGCAGGACCGTGCCTAGCGGGTGGTGCAAGGCACCAGGGCGCAACGTTTTAAGGGCGGAAACATGTGAAATAAGGGGCGAAAAGTTTCAATTTGAAAGGCGGTAGATGGGAATGTTTTTGCTCTTCAAATTTTTTATGCCAGTATTCGTAGAGGCGGCAAATAGTTTTGCATTACGGTGCCAGACACTCTAGGAACGGTCCTGAGTTTAAGTGTGGTTCAAACTATGGATGGTGGAGGGGAGGATAACCATCTGAATGTTTTAAAAAGTGTCCGTCGAAAGAAGCATCTTAAGGTGGCGCCACAGTAGCCAGAGGAGATTTTTAACCAATGAGCATAAATTATTAGAGTAAGATACAAAATGAAAAAGGACAGATAGATACAAAATAAAAAAGGAAAGAAATACCAAAATTTCTCCACTAGCTACGGTGGCGCCATCCCAATTTGCTACATTTCGATGGCCACTTTTTCAACTTGTCTCGCCATAAAAGATGGTTATCCTCCCCTCCACCATCCATAGTTCAAACGCCAGTAAAATAAAAATGCCTTTTAACGCATGCGATTGAGATGCTATATGAAATTGTTTAATACAAGTTAAGCCACAAATAGAATCCCCTTTTCGGTCCTTGTAGGATGACCTCGTATTTATTGTACATGTACTTAATAATTAATTTTAATATCTTATGGGTTTATTTTAAAAACTAACATAACAAAAAAATACAGTAATTTAATAATAATAATAGAGACATTTTGCACCTCTTAAAATAACAGACGTTTTTTGGCCTCCTTATGGTTATCGTTATTAAACATAACGATTACAGCAGCAGTTTTAGACAGAGATTTTGCAGTCTCTTCAAATAAATTTATCTTACGTCTGCGCTTTCGACACATAACCTTATTTTTACCTGTGGTTCCCCGATTTTAAAGTTAACGAAAAATCAGTATTTACTTTTATTCATCATAAGATATAAATTGATATTTAAATATGTGCAAACACTTCTGTTGATTTCGTTTTTAAAGTAGATGCAAACAATACAGTATAAGCAAAACACAAAAGTAAGGTTAGGTTTGGTAATAGAATAAAAAGCAAGTGTGCCAGATTGTAACATCTAAATTAATTACTGATTTAGAATATCCGTAAAAGCGCAAGTCCGTTTTAATTTCTTAACACTATTTGATTTTTATTACTGCTATAGATTTTCGCTAATTAGAGCCTATGTATAAATGATATTTTAAATAATACGGCATTAAAATTTTAACCTTTTAAATAATTGATAATAAAATTTCTACAATTCGGCAGCCACGCAGTTTAACAATAACGATAAGCTAGCTCTTCGGTATTCATTCGTAATTAAAGAGTCCGGTATGGTTAATAACGATAACGGATCATGTTTGCGTTACTCCGCAGTCTCAGAATAACGTTAACCACAACGGAATTGCAAAATAAGGAGTGCAAAATGTCTCTATTAAGTTAAACAGAAACGGGTATTTTTGCACGTACAAATAAAAAATAAGTAAAGCAAACAATTTTAAACAATATTATCAGCGTATAATTGACATTATGAAGACCTTTGTATATTTGTGTAGCTATTAAAACAAGTTAAATAAGTCCGTGAATTTAAGTATTGTAAGTTATCTTCGCGGGAGGTACCAGATAATGATTTCAACAATAAATATAATTCTTTGTAAACACAGTGATATGAAACTATTTGTTTTTATTTTTAAGTGGTTGAAGTTGTTTTAACCGGATTATATACATTTTTAGTTTTAGCAAACGGATTATATAAATTTTTAGTTTTAGCATTACCAAAAAAATCTGTTACACATGAGACGTAAGAGCTTCCCTGCAGACCCTAAATTTGTGTTCACACTATAAAAATGTTATGTCAGCAGCCAAAAAGTTGCAAAGCGCCTCTGCATCTGAAAGGTCCAATTTCTTTAAAATGAATGTGAAACGTTCATATAAAACCTTATTTCACACGAACTATGTAGCCTGTACGAATAGGGGCCGATTTTGACTTAGGGAATAGAAAGCTCCCCAAGAGAAATATCTTCTCTCTTAATTGTTAAATTTTCTACTTTTGAATGTACTTAATGGAAAAAAAGCGAACAAAGAGAAATGCTCATCCTTTCCATCAGAAATTTCTACTTCCTAAGTCTAAATAATTAATGCCGGGTGTCAACAAATCTATTAGACATTAAAATGAAACTTAGTACCTATAAGCAGAGTTGGGTCGAATACTGAAAATCGGTATTCGAATACGAATACCAAAAAAAAGTATTCGAATACCGAATATTTGAATACTTGGGAGAAAAAAGTATTCGAATACTCGGTATTCACGAAAATTTATATTTTCTGACCCCAATTAACAGTAGTGGGCATCGCCTTTTATTATTCATTAGGGGTTGTTAATTGGTGTATTAAATAAATGAACCACCCTGTATAATCTGTCAACCAATCTCCGATTTTACAAAATGAACGGTTTTCTTTTTTAGATATAAACCGCAATCAACCAAAACCTATTAATTGATATTCGAAGAACCGCTTTTCGATTTTGGTCCGATTATCCCAAAAACCGGTATTCGAAAACCGATTATCCGGAAAACCGGTATTTGAAAACCGCTTTTTTAAAACGGGTTAACCGATATTCGAAAACCGGTTAACCGTGTATTCGAAAACCGGTTTTCAAATACCGGTTAACCGGTATTCGAAAACCGATTATCGAAAAGCCGGTATTTAAAAACCGCTTTTTTAAAACGGGTTAACCGATATTTGAAAACCGGTTAACCGTTATTCGAAAACCAGTTTTCAAATACCGGTTAACCGGTATTCGAAAACCGGTTTTAAACACCGGTTAACCGGTATTCGAAACCGGTTTTCGAATACCGGTTTTCGGTTTTGGCCTTAACCGCGGTTAACCGAAAACCGGTTAACCGAAAAACCGGTTTCGGTTGCCAGCCCTAATATAAGAATAGTTTGTAATAAATGTATCTCCCACGGCAATATGAAACATATTTACAGTTAATCTTTTGTTTAAATTTTTATAAATAGAAAAATAAGCTTTACATACATATCTCTTTACTTGCATAATTTGTGACAAATACTTTATGTAACTCGTAGATATTGTAATATAAATAAATATTAAACCTCCAAAAATATAATAAATTAAAACAAAGAACCTACCATATAAAATATCCAGATAATAATGAGGACCAAAAAACACAGACAATAACACAATTATTTTTAGAAAAAATATTCATTGCATGTAATACATAATTGTAAAAATTTAAATGAACCATAATAACAAAAATAAGTAAAAAAATTAATTTAATTTATAAAAACTATATATGACAGATGATACATTAACTAAAGTGTCTAAAAACTACTGGATTCGTATAATGGGTGATGGAAAGACCGCTGCTATTATTATTTTGTCCCCTGCATGGGCCCTATGTTCCATTTGCGACCACTGCCAGGCGGGTGTCGACTTTTTTATTTCAAAGGATAAAAAAGCACATGTTACATCTTTACCATTGGCGTACACAAACGAAGAAAATCTTATATATAAAATTCTCGTGTCACAATGTTCGTTCCCGTACTCCTCGAAACGGCTTGACCGATTCTCATGAAATTTTGTGAGCATATTGAGTAGGTCTGAGAATCGGCCAACATCTATTTTTCATACCTCTTAGTGATAAGGGTTGTCCACCCTTAACATTTTTTTAATTTGTAGGCTAGAAATTACTTAAAAATTATTTAATAGTCTAAGATCCGGCATTAAGAAAATATACCCTCATCTGTTAATAAAATAAAATAATATTTTCTATGCAAATTTTAATGTAGTGAATGCAAGTGAACAGCATCTGCCAGCATAGGTCTGCTGCAATTGATAATAATTAATTAATTAATACTTAATTAATTTATAATTATTACCTTTACATGTTAATTGCATAATCCATATCTATAGCCACGGCAGCTTCAAAAAGCTTGGATTTCTCTGTCGAGCCAAAAGTATTTTCCGCTTCTAATTTATACACTTTATATGTGTCCCAAATCAGACCTCCCTTGGAATATTGTTCTCATATCTGGGGCATGGCGTCCCTCACAACCCTAAGCATTCTTGATTCTATTCAAAGGAGAGCTATTCGTCTCATTAATGATCCTTCACTTACAGAATGGCTTCCATCTCTTGCCCATCGTCGGGCTGTGGGGGTTATCGCTTTTTATAGGTACTTCCATGGCTTCTGCTCTGAAGAATTGTCAGTATAGTTCCTCCACTCACGGTTCCCAACAGAGAAACTCGTGGTTCCGCGCGTATGCATCCCTATACGGTCCAACTGGACAGGCCCCGAACTTCTCCACTTTGTTCGTTCTTTTATCCCTAGAGTTTCTAGATTGTGGAACCTGCTGCCCGCGGAGGTCTTTCCTTCCCCCAAATCTTCAAGTATTTAAGTCCCATGTCAACAAACTAGTATTTAGGCTTTTACCCTTCGTGGTTTGTCCAAAGATAAAAAAACAATGATCAGCGGTGGAATAGCATAGTTGGCTGGTAGCAGCATTTAGCAGTGCATGCCTTGTCGACCCTCTGGGTTCGTATCCACACTGGGTAACATTTTTTTCTAGTTTTTATTCCCTTGTCTATCATCTATACTAATATATACAGTGTGTCCAAGATAAGGATTCTAAGTATGGGAATCTCAGTACCTATTGGAGATACAGCTTAGGTTAAATTAGGAAAAAGTTGTGTTTTTAAAGCTTATTTACATGCCGTTTAAAAACTTGAAAAAATTTCATGGCCTGCTGAGATATTTGGCAAAAACGAAAATTTGACTATATCGATTGAATTTTTTCTGACTTTATTTGAAGAGATATAAAAAAACTAATAACAGTTTTTCATTGGCACTTTTTTAGCTACTACTTGATGGTATTTTTAGATAGATTTTATACCCGACGTTTCGTTTTCAGAAACCATCATCAACTTTATTTTTATATGGCTCAAAAAAGTACCCTGTATCTGATCCCAGTTTTTATTACAAATTCAACGATGTATCACATGTCATATTTTAATTTTTAGTTAAAGAAAAATTGCATTTTTCTATTTTTTAAAGTTATTTTTAAGTAGGCCTTGCAAACAAATGCTTGGACGTTAATACCTGTTACCGTATCTGTAACATAATTAAATATCATTATAAAATAGTATTTGTCGTTATTACCCTGCTTGTCAAGTTGTTGTTTTTAGAGCAATTGTTCTTATTGTTACTGTTGTCTTCTAGCCTCAGAAAAATCCGCGTGTTAAGAAAATATCGAAGCATCAAGAACGTTTTGGGTTTAATATGTGGTGTGGAATCTTAGGAACTAAAATACCAGGTCCATGTATTTACCATAATTCATTAACTGCAGAAACGATACCTTCATTTATTTTTGCAGCACAAAATGTAGCATGTTAGCATGTCAAACTTATCTTCATGGCTATAATGGCCATCCTGCATATTCGACCGTAATAATACAATAAGATATTAACTATTCACCAATAAACAATAATAGAGACAACAGTAACAATAACAACAATTGCTCTAAAAACAGCAACTCGACAAGCAGGGTAATAAGGTTAACGGTATATTATGTAGATAAAGTTAGCGGAAATATACAGAGTGTTTCATAACTTATCCGAAAAACTTTCAGGGCTAATACTATATTAAAAATATTAAAAAAACTTCATATAAACAATGTCCTAAAAGTTTTAGTTTTAGAACTACAGGGTGTTAAAATTTTTTAAAAACTATTGTTTTTTTAATTATAACTTTTATACCAATTGAGATATTTTTAAACAAATTTGGGGGACGTCTTCTATGCACCAAAACACATTTTTGGCATACCAGAAAAAAATTAATTATTACCAGTGTCGTCCATGAGAGGTTTAAAGGTTAATATTTTTTAATAAAAAATGGTACGCTACTGCATTTTTCTAAAATGAAATTATTTTTTAACTTCTCATTAGATTTGGAACAAATTTGACCGCTTGACTTTTTTATTTGATGTACGGTTTTCACGTAAATAAATAAAAAACCATGATCATTTCGTCTCAATACGATCAAATCTTAAAAAAAAACACCATTTTTTTATTTTTGAATTCTACTTAAAAACATGAAAAAAATTTATATAAAAATTTGTCCTAAACGTCTTAGTTTTCGAACTACAGGGTGTTTTTAAAATTTTACAAACTGTCGTATATTGAATGTTGAATATTCTGTGCGTGCGTCATTTAAAAGTGTCAATAAAGAGAGAGTAACATGTATAATGATACATACTGTATATTTGTGGTAGAAATAATACGAGTTTTCTATTTAATAATTAGAAAAAATCGTGGTATTTTTTGGTACGCCCCTGGCACGAATCAAAAACGGACCCCATACAAAGAACTTTTAATAGGCTCACCCATGGGCGATCGTCTTTCTTTTCCCCTTTTAGCTTATGTGAACCGGTATTTGTATCTTTTTATCACGTGCTGATGCTAAAAAGGTATCGGGATGCCCCCAGCAAGGATATTATAAAAGGATGGTGGCGACTTAAACCATTCACATATAAAACGTGCTAATATGATTTACCAGTTATAAATATATACGGGGTGTTCGGAAAATGCGTTAGGAAATTTTAAAGGGTCATTCTGCAATGTAAAATAATGTTAGTAAGTCCTTTGACAAAATGTCGAAATCTCCCTGGTTACCAAGTTACAGGGTTTAAAAGTTTAATTTTTGTTTTTCGCCATATAGCATTTATTTTTAACTCATCTAGTTGATATTTACAGAATCGAGCTTTGCAGATTCTCAAATATTAGGATAAAAGTACTTGTTTTAATACCACCAGAGGGCACTTTACCTGAAACTTAAAATTTATTTACATCATAACTCTTTTATTTTAACAGATATCGCAAAGCTGGGGACACCATTTTATAGACAATCAAAAACCGAAAAAATAAGGTACTTTTTATTAAAGTCGATAAACCCCACCGTTTAGGCACCAATCAGACATCAAAGTTTTCATCAATTTCAATCAAATTACCTACATACATACAGGGTATCCAGTAACTCAACCGACAAACTTGACAAGGGATTCTAAAACGAAAAGTAAGAAAAAACTTCATATGAACATATGTCCTAAACGTCTTAGTTTTTGAACTACGGGCTGTTAAATTTAAAATACCTTTTTTTAAATACTCATATAATGTTTGTTTCTTATTTTTGTTGTAGAATCCCCCGTAAAGTTTGTCGGTTAAGTTACTGGACACCCTGTATGTATGTAGGTAATTTGATTGAAATTGACGATAGTTGGATTTGGCTGCATTAGTGAATTTTATTTTTATAAATTTGACACCCAACACGGTTTAAGTTACAAGTAATTTATTTCGAGTTACTGTTATATTTTATACCTTCATGGTTTGAAACGTCGATGGTCCCAGACATAAGTCTTGAGAGGTTATTATGTAATTAATTTTTGGTAAACATTAAAAACTAAAAAGCATCAAAATTGTTGTTTAATTCCGCCTTTTCCCATTTTAAATAATATATAAGGTTTCAAATACATACAGGGTGGCCCACCATATTCGACACGGTCTGTAGCTGGATCACCATGGGGGTTTTAAAAAAAAGTAAATACTGGAACATATACAGGTCGGAAAGACCACAGTATAAAATTATTTTAATCTATACAGGGTGTCTCAAAAAAATGTGACGTATCAACGTTATATTTTTTTAAATGGAACACCCTATATTTTATGACGATTTTAGATTCTACTTTAAAAAATAACTCAAGTTTTTTTATAGTACTAAGTGTCTAATTTTATTTGTTTTTGTGATATTTTGATTTTTTTGAAAAATGCAGAGGTAAAATTATATTGATTTTACTTTAACACTTTTAACACTTTAAACTTTAAAATGTGTAACAAGATTAGAAAAAGTCTGCTATATCACACGTAGGTCAAATCAAGATCAAATATTGTACAGGGTGATCAAAAAATAATTTCAATTTTTCAGAAAATCAAATAGCCATATCTCTCTTATTTCAAATGGAACACCCTGTATTTTTTTACGTCACATGATGACAAATAAAATACTCTTCAAATGGTAATAGGTTGCCTATACCTATCTTTTGTGCTCTTTTAGTAAAATCTGTTTTTCCAAATTTTTAGTCCTAATGTTTATTTAAATTAAAATTGGCTGTGACATAGCAGTCATTAATATTTTTCATAAGAAAATAACAACGACCATTTATTGATTACTAGTGTTTTAGTCAGTTTAAAAGAAATTTCAATGATTTTAAATAAAAACCTTTCTTCTACAACAACAAGATGATATAATACTGGTAGGATGTGAAAAAATTGTTTACTTTTAGTCTAGAGTTATTCCTGAAAAATATTCCAGGAAAAACCATTTTGATAACCTTAATAGTTGATTTAAAAAACAGTGATTATGGATAATGGAAGAAACGACCTATAGGTTACAGAATGTCGTCATAACTGACCAGAGGCGTTATTAGGATTGTTTAAAAACACAAGTTTTATCATTACCACATTCAGCTGAAATAAATGTTATTGGAAGTAGCATTATAAGCAACTAATGAAGTTTTTCTGTGAATTTTAAAAATAGTGGCAGATAATACAAAATCTTTTAATTATGTGCTTTTTCCAACAAATTTACATTTTGAAATAACGGCTTAGTAAATAGGCATAGCTATATCACAGCCTACTTACATTTAAATAGACATTTGGAATAAAAATATGTTAAAACGGAATTTACTTAAAAAGTATAAAAAATAGGTATAGACAACATATACACCATTCGAAAGAGCATTTGGTTTGTCATCATGTGGTGTAAAAAATACAGGGTGTTCTATTTAAAATAAGAAAGATATTGCAATTTGACTTTCTAAAAAATTAAAATTATTTTTTAATCACCCTGTATAATAAATGATTCCGATTTGATCTACGTATGATATGGCATACTTTTTCTAATCTTGTAACAAATTTTAAAGTTTAAGGAGTTTATATTGTTAAAATAAAATTTATTTAATTGCACCCTTGCGTTAAAAAAATCAAATATCACAAAACGAATAAAATAAGACACTTGGTACTATAAACAAACCTAAATTATTTTTTTATGTAGAATCTAAAACCGTTATAAAATATAGGGTGTTCCATTTAAAAAATATAACTTTGATACGTCACACTTTTTGAGACATCCTGTGTAGAGTAAAAATTTTTATACGAAATGACCGTGCCATTGGACCGTACCGAGTAATTCCAAACCTAATGGGAATTTTAAAAATGATTTTTAATTTTTGAAAAATGCAGTGGCGTACCATTTTTTAATTAAAAAATACTAACTCTCTCACGGACGATACTAATATAAATTATTTTTCTTGTATGCCAAAAAATGTCTTTTGGTATATAGAAGGCGTTCCCCAATTTTTTCAAAATATCCAAATTAGTATTAAAGTTATTATAAAAAAAACCTTTTTTTTTAATTTTAACACCCTGTAGTTCAAAAACTAAGACATTTAGGACATATTTCATATGAAGTTTTTTTCATATTTTTATTTAGAATTTGCCCATAAGATTTGTCGGATAAGTTGTGAAACACTCTGTAATCATCCGGTTTCGGCTGTTCTTGGATGACCCTGTAATTATTGCAACACACCATCAAGAAAAAATTAAACATATATTTTTTAAGTGCCGAGCATCAAAATCCATGATGAACTATTGAAATATAAGGGTGAAGTAAGTGGTTTTATATCTTTACTTTGTACATAAAGGTCACAACGTATATTTGGACTATTTCCTGCTTAAACTGGTAACAACTCATTCAGGAATTAATCGATATCCACACCTTTATTTCCCGTTTTTCAGTTCGATAATTTAATAGAGGCTAAAATAAAATTACCTGGATTTTATAAGGAAAAAAGCGTATTTTTATCTATACAGGGTGATTCTTAACCTATACGCATAAACTTGGGAAATTATTGACTCATAATGGAAAACAAGTTACTAAACTGCAAGGTTAGTTTATATTTATAAGGTTGCGACATATCCTCAACTTTTAGGCGGTTCGAGGTCGGAGACGCAAGGAAGGGCACTCCACGGAGAAAAGTTGGCAAGACTGGGTAAAATCAAAGCTGATGATTAATCCAGTGGCGTCTAGAATTTGCGCATTTCATTTTGCATTGTTATGGAAGTGATATTTGTTGAAAGATGTAATTCCAAATTATTTTTATTTAAAGTAAAAGAATTTACAACTAATAATAATTAAAAACTGTTGTGTAAACGGTTGTTCTACTAATACAATAAACTGTATATCTCCGGCACTGAACAACATGGCCGAAAAATGGGAATGTGACGTCATAACACGTCAAAGCAATATGGCCGAATGTGACCTTATATAGACCGACTTTGGTAAACTGTTCATGTGTCAGAAATAGTTTGGTTAATATCAAAGTCGGTCTATATAAGGTCACGACATTCGGCCATATCGCTTTGACGTGTTATGACGTCACATCTCCCATTTTTCGGCCATGTTGTTCAGTGCCGGAGATCTACAGTTTATCGTATCAATAGAATAACCGCTTATACAACAGTTTTTAATTATTATTAAGATGTAAATTCTTTTACTTTAAATAAAAAACATTTGGAATTGCATCTTTCAACAAATATCACTTCCAAAAACACAAAATGAAATGCGCAAATTCTAGACGCCACTGTATTGATCACCAGTTTTGATTTTACCCAGTCTTGCCAACTTTTCTCCGTGGAGTGCCCTTCCTTGCGTCCCCGACCTCGAACCGCCTAAAAGTTGAGGATATGTCGCAACCTTACTAAATATAAACTAACCTTGGAGTTAATATAAGCAAAAATTTTATTTCTAATGGCGTAAAAATAAACTCACGTGCGACTTTAGAGAATTATTGCAAGTTGCCTTAATAAGCTCGGAAATGATTAACACCGGCCTTATTTAAATAGTGCTTGTACCCATAATTTAGAGTTATTGCAAATTATGATGCCAGTACCATTAACCTAAAAAAAGGGAAAAAATTTCAGTAGATTTTCTTTATTGTTTTGTGTTGTAGGGTTTGATTTAAACAATTACAGAAATACATTTGAAAAAGCAAGGTTTTTAAGTATTTTTACTTCTAAAAACTTTTCGATTTTGTGGTCGGCACGCCGTTCGGTTAGACGAACAGTTCCGAAGTTAAAAACAAGACCAAAATAAGGCACGACCTAAAACCGACATAAATAAAGCCAGGCACTATACTTATTAAGGGAGTCCTTATCCAACCATGCATCTGCGCAACCTCAGATGTCAAAATAAGGCCGGTATTAGCTTTGTTCGCGGGTCTAGTAATGAACCGATTCTGAACCAGAACCGAACTGGTTTAGAATTATTTTAAAGCGCATGTCTAGTTATTTATTAGTTCGGAATTTTTATTTACCGCGAACGATTTTCTATACAGCTGAGGATGTATTCTAACCTAGCCTTTTGGTTAGGATTTTTCATGGTTAAATTGGATACTACACAAAAAAAATTAAATTCAAACAAAAGGTAAATTGTATATACTGTCGAAAGCCACTCGAGGTCTCTCGGCGGAAGACGAGGATTCCCTACCTCCTCTCGTTTTTAACATAAGTATGTGTATTTAACTAAAGATAAAATTCAAACAACAAGAAATGGTAAAATCTTGTAATATTGTCTATATTTTTTAATTAAATCTTTATTTATTTTATTGCATACATGCAATTCATACGGAATACAATTAAAAATCCTTTGTTTATATACGCTCAGAATCACAAAAATATAAAAAAATATTTAACAGGTATATTAACCCACATAAAAAGTGGCAGAAACAAATAAACTGTAATACAACGGTTTATTTTTGTACCACAAAAACAGAAAACAGCTGACCATGTCGACAATGCGCATGAAATTCCGAACTGAACTTTTAGTTCCAACAAAAATCCCAGGACTGCTAATCAGGTTACGAACCGGTAACGAACTGATTCCATTGTAACCCGCGAACACAGAACTGTTACTAAAAATTCAGGATTTTACTAACCGCGAACGCTGCTTTTTTCACTGCGCATGCGAATAGTCCCAGAACCGGTTCAGAATCAAACCCGCGAACAAAGCTATTATTAGTGCCTGGCCTTATTCTACTGTGCAATAATTTTCTAATAACGATTAATATACACAAAAGGACAAATGGACCAAAATTTTTGAATTTCAAAACGAAATTTTGAGAAAACTGGTCGCATAGTCCAAAACTAATAAATACAAAATTTTACTTCAATTGGTATTTAACAAGGCGAATTATAACTAAAAATATAAAATATGCCCTGGAACTAACCACTTTTATTTTCAAAAATAGAGCAAAATTGTTTAAGTCAATGTTGTAGGAAATTAAATTTTATGTCAAAATTTAAAACAAAAGAGAGTAAAAAAATCTAATTGTCAAATTTTGACGATTACATTACATGGCATACGAGGGGTTTGATGGCGGCAAACAAAGTAGCTTCTGTTCTTGAGATATTCATCATCAGACGCGAAATTTAAATTAGTCCTATTTTTACAATATTCACCCCTTCTTTTTTGCACACAATTCCTAATTTAAAGCTAATGTGGCACACAATATTTGATTTTCACCTTTTAAAACCCTCGTTTTTTACGTATTTTACATGTATTTTTGCATTAAATTGCGTAGCTATACTTTAAATCATTTCAATCCCAGTGTGCCATGAAGCCCTATGTGTATGTATGGTTGCCGCATTATCAAAGAAAAGCCACGCAATTTAATGCAAAAATAATGTAAAAAACGTGAGGTTTTTAAAGGTGAAAATCAAATATTTTGTGACACTTTAGCTTTAAATCAAGAATTGTGTGCAAAAAAGAAGGAGGAATATAGTGAAAATAAGCTTAGTTCAAATTTGAACTTTGATGATAAATATCTCGAGAACGAAACGTTTCCGCCAAAAAATCCCCGTATACCAAATTTCGTTAAAATCGGAGTTACCAAGTTTATTACCAAAAATATGAATAATTATAAATACTTTTTTTTAATTCTTACCTTAAGCCAAGTATTTTAAAACTGTTAATGCATTATGTAAAAATTGACAAAAAAATGTATTTTTTTACTTTAATTCTTTAACTTTAAATTTTGACACTAAATCTAATTCTTTACCACATTTTCTTATAAAATTTTGTCCTATTTTTAAAAATAAAGGTACTTTACTCTATGGTCGTTTTTAATATTTTTAGTTATCACTTACCCTGTATATTACCAGTCGAAGTAAAATTTTGTATTTAATAGTTTTGGACCATGCCACCAGTTTTCCCAAAAGGACGTTTAAAAATTCCAAAATTGTTGGTTCATTTGTCCTCTTGTAACACCGATCCTGGGACACACTGTACGAATTTTTCAATTAAGAAAAAATCATTGTGATTAATTTTAAGAAACGCGAATACGGAGAAAGGCTCGTTTTTCTTCGCTAGTTTTCGCACAAACAGAACAATTTCAATGCCGATGCCGCCCGCTTTTTCAGCGATTTCAGCAAGGTATTCTGAAAAACGCGTTCTTCAATTTTCCAGTTTGAATCGGTATAAACTTACGATATTTTTAGAAGTATTCCACCAAAGAATGATTTACATAAAAATTAGGGCAGGCGAGTTGTATTAACACTTTTAGCTTTTAATTTTTAGTTTTTAGCACCGTTTAGTAGTTTTTTTTTGTCGTTTTAATTATGGATTTCACTATATTTCGTTACGAAAACTCGTTTTTCTTATGATATTTGCTTTTTTCGTTTCTGTTTTTTTCTCGTCAAAGGTATTGTAAAGGTGTGGTTTTGAAACAGTGTTTAGAGTAGCTCGTGATCAGTGTTTGTGAGAAAAAATGCCGCTGTTTAAGAAAAAGTCGAAAGGCGGAAATCTATGAGCAGGAAAGATATTTCATTGGCAAGATTAGAAAATTTTAGAAGAGATGTTATTACGGATCATCATACTGTGCCTTTAGGTAAGGACTATTTTTAAGTTAAAGCAAAACAAAGAGGTTTTATGTTGTAAAATTTAAAGTAAAATAGGAAGAAAATATGAAAAGATTTAAAATTATAAAAAGTCTGCGAAATAGGACAAAACTTATGAAATACAAGGAGGTTCTAAAGTTTAACAAGTTGAGTGTACAATTACTTGAATACTGAAAGAAACTACCATTTCCAAGCCAGGATTTTTCCTCATTGATATTTTTCCAAGTTTTATACATCTATCACCAATAAATTTTTAGAAAGAAAAAATATAAGATAAAATACAAAAAGCCTTATTTATAAGAAATCATGAATTTTTTAAGAATTAAAATACGGCGAAATACCTTATTTTTCAACAAATTATTTAAAGTGATCAGTTTTATAAACAATTTACTAGTCAAATTTTACGCCATTTTAATCCAAAAGATGTCCTTAAAATTCTAAATGTTGTTTATTAGGTCTGTATCTTTTTTTGAATTCTTTGTTATCTTAAGGGGTTATATACAGTTTTTCAAAAAAAATATTTGTTTTTATTTTATTTTCCTAATGTACATATATTTAAAAATACACGCAGAAAATTTCATATTGTTTTTTTTATCTTTGGACAATCCACGAAGGCTGAAAGCCTAAATACCTAACGTACCGTGGGTGCTCTGCTCATCGTCGAGCTATGATCTATCGCTCTTCTATATAGATACTTTTACGGCTTCTGTTCGACGAATTATCCAGTACAGTCCCTCCCCTGCAGCTCCCAAACAGAGAAACCTCGTGGTGCCGCGCGTATGCATCCCCATACAGTTCAATTGACAGGGCCCCGAACTTCCCATTCGTTCGTTCTATCCCTAGGAGTTTAGACTATGGCACCTGCTTTTAAATATATTTTTAGTGATTAATCGATTTTTTTCACCGATAAATATTGTTGTTTTTATAAACAAATAAGGCCGATATTATGGTCAAAAATCGATTTTTCTTTGAGAAACCATAATTTTGTAAAAAAATATTTTGCCTATTCCTTTGATTAATTACTAGATTTAGCTTTACTTTAACAAAATCGGTTTGGTTTTTGAATTTCAGAGGATCCAGTTTACAGATGTAGTGGTCACCGCAAAACGTTTTTTTTTTAAGAGGAGCTCCCAGAGATCAGCTGTAGCTCCTTTCCAAATCAATATTTTAAATAATACTTAGTCTTAAAATACAGTTAAAGGATACCATATTATGTGTACAAATTTTTATAATAATACATTTAAAAGCTTTCTCAGAAAAAAATCTGGAAAATTAACTTTTTCGGCCTTCTAACTGTGTATAACCCCTTAAAAGTTGCTTCATACACTTTTAAAAGCATTCTATCCCAATTTTTTTTTTGTCAAAAATGTATTGTATGGAAAATTCCAACAAATGAAGATTTCCAGGTATTTAAATATTATTTAATTAACTTTTATTAGTTTCTAAAAATTTGAACATATAGAAAATGATTTATAAAAAAGACAACTAATTCTATAAATTCGTTAAAAAAATCTCTTCAATCATTGCTTATTTATTTATTTATTTACTTCTATTAACGGGCATTGCCCACTTACAATTTTAAAATAACAAGCATCTACATATATATCTAGTACTAAGCTTTTAATTAACAAATATTCAGGACTAAAATTTTATATTTTATTAACCACCAAAATACTTAAAAAGCAGAAAAAATAACAACCTACTAATGATTAAAAAAACAAGAAAACAACATCTTAAAATTAAATGTAAAATATACACATTAAAAAATCTAACTTGAAAATAAACAACATGAAGCCTTAATCTATTAAACATTGGACTTCATAACCCTTTGAAGCCTATTTAGGGGATAGATTAAAATATCAAAGCCCAAATTTATTGGCATGCTTCATCAATCTATCTATTGGGAAAATTGCCCATACAACCTTGGTGAAAATTTGCCTTGAAAGGTAACAGAGTGCCTAATATCCTTGAAGGAACATAGAAATTTATAGAAAAGAGCAGTTCACTACATTGCACATTCCCTGAATTAGTTTAAAAGAAACAATACATCAGCATTTTCACGTCTAACTTTCAAACTTTTGTATATTAATAGCTCTTTCAAGACTTTCAAAATTTATTGTTTCCTGGGGAATATGCAATTTAAAGGCAATGTATCTTAAAAAACTTTCTTCTGAACAGACCTAATATTTCAACATATTTCATATTTATGGGATTCCAAACAACAGAACAATTTTCCAAAAGGGGTTCCTACTAAACGAAGTACACAATAGTTTTATTGAATTTACATTTTTAAACTCTTGGTATTTCTTTTGTTTAAACCTGAAAACTCTTAGGGCCTCTATTCTTATGATATTCAATATGGGAAGAAAATGTAAGTTTATGATCAAAGAACACCCCAAATCTTAATTAGTATTTACGTGGCTTAAAGGCTCGCAATCAATTCTGTTAATATTTTTGTATGTTTAAAGATCTATTATTAACTTTTATTAGTTTCTCAAAAATTTGAACATATAGAAAATAATTTATAAAAGACAACTGAATCTCATAAATTCGTTAAAAAATCTCTTCAATCATTGCTGGGTCCTGTATATTAATGAAAAATGGTATGATTTGCGTATTTTCAAAAAAATAGAGTAATCTAAAAAAATCCAGTTCGTTTCAGTAGAAACTACAGTTTTTTTGTGCACAAACTACACAATTTTAGTGAAAACCTATAAATATTATAAAACGAAATAATAAATTTAAATTTGTTTGTCACTTTGAATGAAAATTGTAAAGTGGGGTAGGTTAGTAATATTGATAATTAAATGCTAAAAATATTTTTTGGCAAAATATATTCATGGTAACCAAACTTCCTCGTATTTTTTTAAATATGAATTTACGGAATAATGTATTATTAATTGATATTTTTGGGTTTTATTTCCCGGATTTTTTAAAATTCTTTTTCGCTTTAAATTAAAAATCACCCCATCTTTAAAAGAAAAAAACTCTACTTATATGGTTTTTACTGGGATTACGGGAACTCTGTTTAAAAAGTGAACATTTTTTAAAAAATAGAGGATTTTTTTGTTCTGAGCGCTTCACTTTTATCTGAATTCTTTTACGGTATTGACACAAACACACTATGACGTTTGGCTGTACAGGGTTTTCATTTATATTTTGCCACCCACTTTTAACTATTACCAAAGAATACCAATCCATAGAACCCCACAAGTGAGATTTCAGCGTACCCTAAAAATTTTTAGTACCTACCGCGACCAACAGATGGCGAAAGTAGTACGATGTCGCTTTGCTAATACGATTACCATCAGAAATTGATAGCAGTCGCTGACGAGCAGTCGGCCCGATCAGTTAGAGTGAGGATATACGCAAAATTTAATAAAAATAAAATCCCCGATAAATGGATCCAGTATCCATAAGATTATTAAATTTATGATTTCAGAATAGGATATATCGATGGGTTTTTGACAAAACATCGTAAGCGACATTCGTCAGTTTTACGGGAAACGTTTTTTTTTTCATTGGCTTTATTTCAGATGAAGATATGTTCTATATTGGTTCGGCGGTTCATTTAATTAATGGTAGTTATTTGGGTACACGCCATAAAATACAATTAATAGTACCAAAAACCAAAAAAAATAAAGCAAGTAAATAGAGAACTAAAAATCGACGTTTTGGTGGCAAGTCTGCCACCGTTGTCAAGATAAATTAAATAAAAATAAAAAATTTAAAAATTAACTATTATTTAGGTTTAGAATTTTAAAATTTTTAGCTTTTTTTAGGAGATTCTGAAAATTTTGACATTAAATGTTAAATATGTTTGTTTTGTAATTCAAATTAAGAAGAAATCTAAAATAAAAACATTCAGATCTCGGTTTTTCTTTAAAAATAACGCGATGGGAAGAAAAATCGTTTCCCGTAAAATTGGCGAATGTCGCTTACGATGTTTTGTAAAAACGCATCGATATATCCTATTCTGAAATAATAAATTTAATAATCTTATGGATACTGGGTCCATTTATCGGGGATTTTATTTTTATTAAATTTTGCGTATATCCTCACTCTAACTGATCGGGCCGACTGCTCGTCAGCGACTGCTATCAATTTCTGATGGTAATCGTATTAGCAAAGCGACATCGTACTACTTTCGCCATCTGTTGGTCGCGGTAGGTACTAAAAATTTTTAGGGTACGCTGAAATCTCACTTGTGGGTTCTATGGATTGGCACTCTTGCTATTACCAAGAAGAATAGAAAAACGTCCTATATAAAAGTTTTATACTTTTTTATCTATTTATCGTTTGAGCATAAAGAAAGAAACAAATGGACATCAAAACTAAAGAAAATTGAAGAGGTAATTTTTCTTTAATGAAACATCCTGTATATTATATCACCATTAAAATGACCTTTAAAAAGATTTACAAAAATACAACGTTTGATTTATCCATCTTTAATAGTGTTTCGAAATATGACCACTTAAATCTGAAAAATAGTAGATATAATTTTCTGCTTTTACCCAAAGTCGGTCTATATAAGGTCACGACATTCGGCCATATTGCTTTTGACGTGTTATGACGTCACATCTCCCATTTTTCGGCCATGTTGTTCAGTGCCGGAGATATACAGTTTATTGTATTAGTAGAACAACCAGTTTACACAACAGTTTTTAATTGTTATTAAGTTGTAAATTCTTTTACTTTAAATAAAAAACATTTGGAATTACATCTTTCAACAATATCACTTCCAAAAACAATGCCAAATGAAATGCGCAAATTCTAGACGCCACTGGATTGATCATCAGCTTTGATTTTTACCCAGTCTTGCCAACTTTTCTCCGAGAAGTGCCCTTCCTTGCTGGCAAAATATAAATGAAAACTCTGTACAGGGTGGCTCAGAATTCGACGCTCATCATTGGGATTTCGGAAACCGTAAGAGATACAGGATCGGTTAAATGAAGGCAAAGTTGCGCAATTTGATGCTCAATAAAATGCCGTTTTGCGTTTTAAAAAATTCCGAGTACTTCCGAAGATATTCGAAAAAAACCGGAATTTTCAATTTTGGTTTCTATTGTTTCCTGGCTATATTTGTTAAGATAACTCAAAATGAAAAACACGTTTTCATGGCCACTTTTCTGCTCTATAATTCAGTGTGATTAAATATTGAATCTGACGTTTCGGCTTCTGGCGACCATCATCAACTTAATTTTTTTAAATACGGACCTGATATTTTTTCAATTTAATTAAATCCTTTCATCACTCTTAAAACACTATATATCGCCACTTTGATATTTGCCGACGTTTCGTACAGAAAATTCCATCACCAGAATATTGCATATTTATTTCACCATAATACGGCCCTGAACTACATTTTTAGGTAAGAAGGTAAAAAAAAGAATAAACTTATTACATATTCATAATGTTTTTATTGCAACTCATTGATATCTAACAGCGGAAATTACTTTATTAACCGAAAATTTCATGAATATTAGACATAAGATACAAAAAGGTAGACAACAAATCAGCTTACATAAACAATTTGTAATACTATCTTGATGCCCATATTAAAATAAAACGTAGTTCAGGGCCGTATTAGGGTTAAATAAATATGCAATATTCTGGTGATGCAATTTTCTGTACGAAACGTCAGCAAATATCAAAGTGGCAATATATAGTGTTTGAAAGGATTTAATTAAATTGAAAAAATATCTGGTCCGTATTTAAAAAATTAAGTTGATGATGATCGCCAGAAGCCGTAGACGTCAGATTCATATTTAATCACACTGAATTATAGAGCACAAAAGGTGGCTATGAAAACATGTTTTTCATTTTAAGTTATCTTAACAAATATAGCCAGGAAACAATAGAAACCAAAATTGAAAAATTCCGTTTTTTTTCGAATATCTTCGGAAGTACTCGGAATTTTTTAAAACGCGTAACGGCATTTTATTGTGCATCACATTGCGCAACTTTGCCTCCATTTGGCCGATCCTGTATCTCTTACGGTTTCCGAAATCCCAATGATGAGCGTCCGGAATCTCGAGGCCACCCTGTACAGCTCCACCTTTACAACAAATTTACCGGTTGTGTGTGGCCACAGAGAAAAGTATAACTTATTTTGTAAGTAGTGTGGCGTGGTTTAAAAATACAATGTTTTTTTTTCAATAGTCTTCTATGTTGAGCGATAGTATGTATTTTTAAAACTAACTTTTATTATGGTACCTTGTGAATTTATGCTTTAGGTTTAAAAAATTAACCTTAATATTCCCTCCAGCGTTTTGGTAAAAATAAAAAGCCTCGTGAATCGTGAAAAGCACATTTTAATTTATGGCTTCTTTAAATCAAGGCGTGTGGTGTTTGATATGTATACATAAATTTATTTTCTGATTTAGAGAGCTACTGCTACTTTTTCGTTAACATATCACATATTTATATTCAAATTTTATTCGTGTCATTGCTGACTGTATTTGATATACGGGATCTTGAAATTTTGGAGGTTACCACCAATGGCGTAGACTAGGTCAGCCCTGGGGCAAAAAACTAAAATAGGGTCCTAATCATGGGCGCCGGCAGGGGGTGCAAAAATTGCAAATGTTGAGGAGCAAGAAAAAAAAATTAAATAGCAAAAAGGTCCTTATCTAATAAAAACAACTTTATTTGGTAATTTTCTAGAAACCTGCAGCAACCCCAATTTTGACGAAACTTGGTATACAGGGATGTTTTTCGGGCGCTGATCACGAATCTGACAGAATTTTTTTTGGCGGAAACGTTTCGTTCTCGAGATATCCATCATCAAAGTTGAAATTTTAAACTTATTCTATTTACACTTTATTTTTCTTTCTTTTTGCACTCAATTCTTAATTTAAAGCTAATCTGGCATACAATATATGATATTCACCTTTTTAAAAAGCTCGTTTTTTTATGTATTTTACACATTTTACTAATAAAATGGCGAAAGTTTCACTTTAAAAAATGCTGCAATCATGTATACACGTGACGTCATAGCTTGCTGCTACTAGAACGATAGAAAATAAAGCTATGCAATTTAATGCAAAAAATAATGTAAAATACGTAAAAAAACGGGGTGGTAAAGGCGAAAATCAAATATTGTGTGCCACTTTAGCTTTAAATCAAGAATTGTGTGCAAAAAAATATAATGAAAATAAGATTAGTTTAAATATTAACTTTGATGATTAATATCTCGAGAACGAAACGTTTTCGCTAAAATATTCTTTAAGATTTGTGATCAGCGCCCCAAAAACCCCGTATACTACGTCTCTCAACGATTTTACATTACCCATATAAAATTTTTTGCCGGCAAGGCTTTGGCAAAAAGGTATCAAAAGACATCAAAATGGGCAATTGGCCGTTATTGGGCCACGTGTTGCAGAAAATGTGATGGCATCCATCATTAATAAGTTATGATGAAAAAAATGCGTTTAGGATGATGGCATCCATCATTAATAAGTTATGCTGACAAAAATGCATTTAGGATGATGGCATCCATCATTAAAAGGTTTTGGCAAAAATATGCCTTTTAGATGATGGCATTACATTATTTTTTTCTAATGACAATAAAATGCATTTTTACCGTCCAGGGAACTAAAATGTGCATAAATAATGCACATGCATAATGTGTGTTTATGTACAGGGTGTCCCATATAAAATTAAATACTATAATTTTGGAAAAACCATAAGAGATACAAGAAAAGTTAAATGCAGAAGTTGTTCAGTGAAATGTATTTTTTAGTATTTTTATTGTATCTCTTATGGTTTTCCAAAATTATAGTATTTAATTTTATATGGGACACCCTGTACATAAACACACATTATGCATGTGCATTATTTATGCACATTTTAGTTCACTGGACGGTAAAAATGCATTTTATTGTCATTAGGAAAAAATAATGTAATGCCATCATCTAAAAGGCATATTTTTGCCAAAGCCATCAATGATGGATGCCATCATCTAAACGCATTTTTTCATCATAACTTATTAATGATGGATGCCATCACATTTTCCGCAACACGTGGCCTAATAACAGCCAATTGCCCATTTTGATGTCTTTTTGATACCTTTTTTGCCAATGCCTTGCCGGCAAAAAATGTTATATGGGTACTTATTACCTCTGCAGTAGATCTCTAATGTTAAACTATTAGAAGACCTTTAACTAAAACAACAATTATAGAATAAATATACAGACGGTTAGAAGGACAATGATGAAAAATCCGATCCTTAAAATAATTAGTATAAAGTAAAAAAAATAATTAATTTAAAAAGAAATAGAAAAGGCAATGGAATTCTAGTTATTTTATGCTTTTCGTTTGAATTTGTTTATTTGACTATGATATTGGTTCGGAATTGCTAAAATTAATATATTAATCAATTTTAAGTAATTTGTGATTATCTAAAATATGTTAAACGCCCGTCCTTCAAATAATCGTGTATCTGTGGAAAAGAAACAGAACCAAAATTTTAAAAATAAAAAAGATTAATGATGTTTCGCTATATTTTTTATTTGTTTTTGCAGGTGAAATATGTAGAAGATTTGAAACAGATAGAGAAAAAGGCTTAACCGTAGAACAAGCGGCTGCAGTTTTAGCGAAAACTGGGCCTAATGTTCTGACACCTTCTCATAAAACACCTGAATATATTAAATTTATTAGGACACTTACACATGGTAAGTAATTTTATACAGGGTGACCGTTCAAATTTTGACACATGCTGATCGCGAATAACTTAATGAATACCTTAAAGCCGCGTCCAGACTTGCAACAATTCGTCAAATATCCGTCCAAACAAACCAACCCCAGTTCCTCATAAAATGCCCGATATTATTTTTAAAGTAAAACACATTAAGCGTATCCTTCCTTCCCTTAACACCAAGAAATCATCTGGGCTGGATGGCATACCAGCAATCGTTTTTAAAAAATGTGCTCCAGAACTTGCACCAATCTTAACTCGGCTCTTTCGAATTTCCTACGACACGGGTATCTTTCCGTAGAGCTGGAAAGCTGCACGTGTTCAACCTGTTCCCAAGAAAGGATCTAAATCCCTTCCATCTAACTATAGACCAATTTCAATTGTCTCAGTTCTTTGTAAAGTAATGGAAAATTTAATTAATTCACAAATTCTTAAGTACTTAGAAAAACACAAAATTTTGCATGACAGGCAGTATGGATTTCGCCACAAAAGATCTACAGCAGATCTTCTTTCCTTCGTATCACACTGTTGGAATAAGTCTCTTGAGTTTCTAGTGAGTCCCAGATCGTTGCTCTTGATATATCCAAAGCTTTTGACCAGGTCTGGCATGCCGCACTTCTTAATAAACTTCCCTCCAATGGTCTTTCAACTAAACTCTGTACTTGGCTCTCTAGTTATCTATCTGATCGTCGTATATCAGTTATTGTGGACGGCCATTCTTCAAGCTTTCACCAAGTAAATGCTGGAGTCCCTCAGGGCTCAGTTCTGGCACCAACATTGTTTCTTCTTCACATCAACGACCTTCTCTCGTCCGCAACTAATTCCATTCATAGTTTCGCCGACGATAGTACCCTTCACTCCAGTTTTCAGGTTCCTAAACCCATCACTAAACCTGACTTGGAAAACAAACGCAGAACGATGCAGATATCTCTTTCACAGGATCTTAATTTAATATTGGATTGGGGCGCCAAAATCTCGTCCATTTTAATGCATCCAAAACACAATCATGTTCCTTGTCGCGAAAAGAGTCATCAAATACTCATCCTCTATTTATGAGCGGCCAAGTTTTACAGAGCAAAGACACCTTCAATCTTGTGGGCGTCACATTTGAAAGTAACCTTAACTGGCATAAACACATTGTATCTATAGCCACGGCAGCTTCAAAAAAGCTTGGATTTCTCTTTCGAGCCAAAAGTATTTTTCCGTTTTTAATTTATACACTTTGTATGTGTCCGAAATCCGACCTCCCTTGGAATATTGTTCTCATATCTGGGACATGGCGTCCCCCACAACCCTAAGCATTCTTGATTCTATTTAAAGAAGAACTGTTCGTCTCATTAATGATCCTTCACTTACAGAAAGGCTTCCCTCTCTTGCCCATCGTCGGGCTGTGGGGGATTTATCGCTTTTTATTGGTACTTCCATGGCTTCTGCTCTGAAGAATTGTCCAGTATAGTTCCTCCACTCACGGTTCCCAACAGAGAAACTCGTGGTTCCGCGAATATGCATCCTATTCGGTCTAACTGGACAGGCCTCGAACTTCTCACTTTGTTCGTTGTTTTAACCCTAGAGTTTCTAGATTGTGGAACCTGCTGCCCGCTGGATGTCTTTCCTTCCCCCCAAATCTTCAAGTATTTAAGTCCCGTGTTAACAAACTCCCTCTTACCTCGCTTAAGACACCCACGGTACGTTGAGTATTTAGGCTTTAAGCCTTCGTGGTTTGTCCAAAGATAAAAAAAGCCTATTTGCGCGCTTCTTTGATGCAAAAAAACGACAAGCTCTGAATCACCGCGAATTCATTCGCTCAAGTCCCTTGAAACGACGTGACGTCCACCTCCGCGCTATTTGGCGCGCTATTCGGTGCGGCGAATTGTTGCAAGTCGGGACGCAGCATTAGAACAAATAAAGCTATCAAGATGCCGTTTTCGCTGATAGGATTCGTTCTTTGAAACGAAAAATACCTTGTATAATGTAAATATAATAAAAAGAGTAGTGAAGTGTATTTCAAAGGGAGGAAAAACTGTACAATTTTACAGTAGTACAGTTAGAATTGTAGAGAGTAGGCTCGTTTATTTAACAATTTTTGAGTGTAGAAAATAGATCTATATTACCTCTCGGAAAATGAATTAAAACAGAGTTTCCTCTTCTTTATGACCTTTTTAAAATTTGTAATTGATATTGACTTTAACCAACGATCTATTTTATTTAACTATATCGTTGCTTTAACACAATGTTGAAAAGCTAATTATACTTTGGAAGAAAATGAAAAATTACTCATTGGAGAAAACACATCAAGAGACTTCGAAACGTTAAAGATGGTTCTCAGGGGAGGTAATTTTGCAATACTAATTATTCTTCTTGTATTATACAGGGTTCCCCATCACAGCCTACTCATTTTAATATGTGAATTATTTTATTTATTTTTTAACAAACAAATTTTTTATTATACTAATTACAGCTAACTCTTTGGGATTTATGCATATTATATTAGAGAATGTGTACTTTCTTAAAAGATAGGACCTTAAGCTGTGATTAAAAAGTTAATAATGAATTGGCATTCTTTAGTTCCGGAGGTAATTTATTAACAGTATTGAAACGTTAAAAAAGTGAATTCTGGTACTTTTTCTTATTTTTTGGTGCAATTATGGAATAGGTCTATGATGTTTAAAACAGCTCTAAGAAATTCTAACGATTTAGCATAGTTATTTCATGCTGAATTTAATACAACTCAACATGAATAAGTAATAATTGTTGCTTGATAGCTGTTCAGTTAAAAGAATTATTTTCCGATTACTCAAAGGCACTTATGTTCACGTGTTCAATAATTGAAACCGTATTAAATTATTCGAAATTTGTAGTATTTTTGTTTATGACAGTTACGCGTAACTTATTTGTTGGATATGTGCCAAAGTTTTCAATTACATCGAATGAGCGCGGGTGTATGGCATGAATTTAATTGAACGTTTTACCTTCTCATATAACGGTTTTACAAAACTTATTAATTTGTATACCGCTTTATATAAATTTAACAAAATTCGCTTTTTTACGTTTAAAGTGAATGATTTAGTAGATACAGGTTATTAACATTTTAATCTGGTTTTAGATTTTTATAAATAATTTTATTGTTTTGGGGGATGAAAAGTTTGATTCTATCAACTTTATTATAAATTCTAATGGGCACCATCGGCGGTATTTTGAACCAATTAAAAAGAAATAACATTTCTAAGCCACTCTGTATTTTACCTTTAGATAAAAATGCTTACTCTTCAACACATTTTACTAAAAATAGGTATCTCTTTCACAGGATCTCAATTTGATATTGGATTGGGGCTCCAAAAATCTCGTTCAATTTAATTCATCCAAAACACAATCATGTTCCTTGTCGCGAAAAAAATCATCAAACACTCACCCTTTGCCTATGAGTGGCCAGGTTTTGCAGAGCGGGGACACATTTAACCTTGTGGGCGTCACATTTGAGAATAACTTTAAATGGCATAAACACATTGTATCTATAGCCACCGCGGCTTCAAAAAAGCTTGGATTTCTTTTCCGAGCCAAAAAGTATTTTTCTCCTTCCAATTTATGCACTTTGTATGTGTCCCAAATTCGACCCTCTCTGGAATATTGTTCTCATGTCTGGGGAATGACATTCCCTACAACCCTCAGCATTCTTGATGCCATTCAAAGAAGGGCTGTTCGTCTTATTAATGATCCTTTACTTACTCAAAGACTTCCTTCTCTTGCCCATCGTCGAGCTGTGGGAGATCTATCGCTTTTCTATAGATACTTTTACGGCTTCTGCTCCGACGAATTATCCAGTATAGTCCCTCCTCTTGCAGCTCCCAACAGAGAAACTTGTGGTGCCGCACGTATGCATCCCTATACGGTCCAATTGGACAGCCCCCGAACTTCCCATTTCGTTCGTTCTTTTATCCCTGGAGTTTCTAGAACGTGGAACCTACTGCCAGCGGAGGTCTTTTCTTCTCCCCCAAATCTTCAAGTTTTTAAGTTCCGTTTTAACAAACTTCCTCTTACCCTGCCTAAGACACCCACGGTACGTTAGTATTTAGGCTTTTAGCCTTCGTGGATTGTCCAAAGATAAAAAAATTCACTCTCTGTATGGCCAGGTTTAAAATTATACATGGTGTTTCAGGAAAATATACTGATCTTAGAGAGTGTAAATACTTAAATTATATGAAATTCAAATATACCTACGTCCTTAATGGCTTAATTAAACACGAGGTGGTAAAGTTTTAAAAAATTAGGCTTTTTTACCATTCCATGCATATCTTAAATGCCTTCTTCTCAATATCACCTAAGGAGTGCATCTTATTGTAAAAACCCTGTGTAGTTAGGATTTGGCCATAGAGGAAATACATTTTTTAAAATCAGATATCTGTGGGTAAAATATAAGGTGGCTCAAAAAATGATTTTGTTTTAAAAGCCTTTATAATACCGCTGGAGGTGCCCTCTAGAGTTTACAATAAAATTGATAGTAGATTCTAATATTTCACCCTCCCAAAGCTCCTCTAACCAAATATTGTGACAAAACGCCTATTAATTACATAAATATTTGTAAAAAACTAAAACCAGATAAAATTTTGGACACCCTGTACCTTCGAAATCATCAACCATTGGATTAGGGTAAGTTGAATTAGATCGTCATATTTTGGCCTCAGGAATTTGACGTAGAATTTCTTCCACACTCAGGGCCTTATTATCCATTAGGCTGACTAGGCTATAGCCTAGGGCGCCATGAAAAAATAGGCGCCAGACAGGGAAGTAATAGGCGCTAGACAGGGGAGTTTTAAAAAGGTTTAGGTCGGGTGGGGATTTTGGTGACTAATTTCTCTGTGAATAAGGTGCTTTGGAATGAAATAGGCAAATAGGCGTGAAAAGAAGGGAATGGCCTTTTTTTTGTGGAAATGAATTTTAGCCTAGGGCGCCTCAAACAGTTAATACGGCCCTGTCCACACCTTTAGAGAGTATAGTAGTAGAGTGAGATTATAACAGAAAATTGTTATTATTATTATTATTTTTTTACTTTAAAATCCTTTTTCTTGGTAGGTTTTTCCTTACTATTATGGATAGGAGCAGCTTTATGTTTCGCAGCATGCCTGATCAGAAAACTTTCGCAAGACGAATTGGATTCGGACAACTTAATTTTAGGATGTGTTTTGGTAATTGTAGTCGTGGTGACCGGATGTTTCATGTATTCACAAGAACACAAAAGTCAAAAGGTAAATATCTTTAATATACCGTATCAGCTAAGTCAAAATGGTTACACGATAACGCGTGTAAAATAGCAACAGATAGATAATTAAATAAACAATTCCGGCATCTTAACAATTATATATTATTATTATTATATTATGTTAACAAGATGACACACCGCACAGTGCGTCCATATGTGGACAAAAATACCAAAATTGATATTTTTATGAGATCTTATATCGGATCAGCTAAATAACATAACACAAAGGCAATGTGAGGAAAAGAGACAGCCTAATGGGAATAGCGGCATGTAAACATTTCGGATTGGATGACTCACGTACATCCTTTGCTTTACTGGCCGATATACCTTTAGCTAATGCTTTTACAGTATATCTTATAAATTATGTGTTTAGAAGAAACAGTTTAAAAATGTAAATTCGGTGCTCTTTGATAAGAAAAAAATTCACAAAAAGTTTAAAGCAAATAAATCGGCATGCTTGTCTTCGCGGCCGCCTTTGCTATATTTCTTTTATGATATGCCGGTTGATGCAGCTGGTCATCGCACAATGGGATAGAAATTAATTTTTTGGTCAAAATTCTGAAACTTTCCAATCTAACTTAAAATGAGGTGCTTTTTACTGAAAAATATTATAAATTATTACAAATTCTTTTTGGAAACCTAAAACTTATTATATGTTATTATAAATTTACACCCCACTTAACATTATTATTTTTTATTGTACAAAATAAACTAAAATGTCAGCTTGTTTGGTTAATCCGGTAGTATTATCTGTAATCCGATGATTATTATCTCATATGATATACAGGGTACTGACAATAGGTATGATTTTTTTAAATGGAATACCCTGAATATTATATCACCACTAAAAAAATCTTTTAACATGCTTTAAAAAATACTACATTTGATGTGTCTATCTCAATTAGTTTCGGAAATATGACCATCCAAATCTGAAAAATAATTTTAAATTATTCTTAGAAGCGTAATAGAGATACATCTTCCCAACTTTTTTATTTTTTAACGTATAAAATAAATAAAAAACACTGTTTTGTTGGGTTGATTCTGTAGAATCCATATCTTTCATCAGAATGCTTTTATCTTTTAGGATATACAGTGTAGGACAAAACATTAAATTTTCAAATAGAAAACCTTGTAAATTATAAAAATCTTGTATCTGTCCTTACACCCAGAAGTAGCAAAAGTAGGAAGGCAATTGTACAAAAGTACAAAACTGATAAAGAAAAAGGTAAAAAATCTTTGACAAAAGTAGCGAGACTTCGCGAGACTGCATCGGAAACACAACAATAGCTCTTATTATTTAAACTCTTTTACTTTTTTTAGTAAACACAGCTAATAATAAACCAAGTAGAATAAATGTTGTATATTTATGTTTACTTAAAATACAATTTCAAGTTTCTTATTACCACCAATAGAAGTCGTCATATCCTTTTATAATTTTGCGTACATGTAGTTTGGAGTATCTACTTTGAAATACACAGCATGAGCCATTAAAATTTCAAAGTTGCTTTTTGGCCAAAATAATGGATTTCTATCCCATAGTGTATCGGCGCGTCGCTGTAAAGGATAGCGGCGCCTTTGTATAAAATAGTCCGATTGCAGGCGGCCTTTTTTATGTTTTTTGTATTATTTTTAAAGGGTACCGAATTTGCGTTTTTAAAAGGTTCTTACTACAATAACGCGGTAAATGTATAATATTACAGTATTGCTTTCTGTATTAGCAGAGCAACGTACCTTACTTAATTATCATATTAGAGCATCAAAAATTTACATGTAAATTATTTTTTTTAGATTATGGAGTCTTTTGCCAACATGGTACCGCCAAAAGCAACTGTGATAAGAGGTGGAGAAACTATGACGGTGGTATCCAAAGATCTTGTGGTGGGTGACCTTGTTGACATGAAATTTGGCGACAGAATACCAGCAGACATTAGAATAATCCAATCTCAAGGATTTAAAGTAAGTAATATACAGTTTCAGTTAAATAATATAATATATAGGCAATGTGAGGAAAAGAGACAATCTAACTAAACACCAGCATGTAAACAGGCGTGAATCATAGTGCTTGTTTTGTTATTCTATTGCCGGCCGATGAACCAAAACGCATTTAGTGTATTCCTTTTACCTTGTAGAACCGTTCTCTGAACTGTCAATAGTGTCAAGAACGGTTTTACAACATGAAAAAATGTCAAAAAATTGTAAAAGGAACACTTATGGTGTCGTTCCAGGCGGTTCTGGAGCATAAAAGGAATACAGCAATTGCTCCTATTGTATTCCTAGAGGAAATTATTGGCATAGCAAGGAGGCTGCTATATAAAATCACCTTTAAAAATATATAACATTTTTACATATTTATAAGGAGATAAAATTGTTGACAATAAATTCTTACTCTATATGACGGATACTTTATTATTTTATATATTTTTGGCTTGTTTGAAAAGAAATGTTACTAGAATATGTTTTTTTTTTGGAGAACGGGGCGCAGAATGGTAGCCACATCCTGAAGACGCCTATGGAGGATATCATACTCTATATATACATATAAGACTGGTATTTTGATCCGTATTTATTGTCCGACACATCTCTGACAAGGAATGATCACTTATAAGACTGTTTTATTTTAATTCCATTTACTTTTATTTGAAGCAGAAGTTATTTTTCTAATTTCGGATGTAATGAAACAAAAATAGATAAATAAAAACAAACCTTTATTTTTACAGCTGAGGCGGCGGATCTTTTTAGTGTCTATTACGAAAAACCTACACATTTATGATTTTCGCAAATGATGCATATAGTTTCGAATAAAATGTTACACCAATTGTAAGAAATTATTTTCTAATCATATTTCGATTGGGCATTACTACCAAATTGTTTAAATTTGTATTAATTTTTAAATTATAAAACTTAAACCCAAAGTCGATTGATGAGATAAGGTCACGACATTCGCCATATTGGCTAGCGCGGCTTTGACGTCAAATCGAGCCATTTTCGGCCATGTTTGATTTTAGGCAGATCAAAGCGACGACAGAACGATGAGGTACCTGGCAGAGCAAAACATTTTCCATGGTTCCGTAAGTCAAAAACCATTTTAAAAACTTTGTATACAGGGTGTCCGCTAATGAATGGTACACAGAAAAACCACAGATTCCTTATGCCAAAATATTAAGATTTAACCAAACATACCTAATATCCAAAAGTTTATAATAAGGAAGATACGGAGGGTGTCATAGTAAAAAGAAAAAGTAATTTTATTTCGATAATTGTTTCCCCTTTTTAAATATCTTAATAAAACGGTATCTCGAGGTTTTTAAACATTATAGCTTTTCAGATCGAATATTAATTTTGTGTGTAGACTAGAGGGCGATGGGTACACTATTTAAAATTCTCTAAAACTACCCAATTTTTTGTTACTACTCTGTATGTATGTAAACTACTAAGCTTCTCTATGCTTTCTGCACAAAAAAGGTATACTTAGTAAGAATCGGTCTTGACAACCGTTTTTAAGGTATTCACGTTTTAGTTGTTTAGTGCACCCGAAAGTATGTACCTTCAATAACATCGTATTAGCTATAATTACAACTGCTCAGATATAAATAGCTGATATCTAAAAACTCCTGGATACCGACTTTTATTAAAATGTTTAAAACATATCAGAAATTATCGAAATGCATGAATAAAAATATTTATATCCCTTTAACACCCCGTATCTTTCTTATCATTAAGTTTTGGATATAGGTATGTTTGTTTAAATCCTAAATGGGTATGTTCGCATAAGAAATCTGAGGTTTTTTTTGTGTACCATTAATTAGCGGACACTCATCAGTATCATTTGTATATAAAAACACGAATGACTGATAACTATTCGACTAAACACTATCAAAATCTCTAAAATAAAACGAGTCCGAACCAGTAATATGTGAAGTCTCTAAACTAACCAAAAACATTAACAACTGGAAATCCTTGCAAAATATACAACCAAAATGAAAATGGCAAATTTCCACAGTTTTTACCAAACAAAGCTTCTACAAGGCACGACTCTGTCATCAGCTGATAATGCTACCAACTTTGAACAGAACTGCCAACCGAAATCGTAATTCTCACACCCTCACGTCCCTGACAAAAGCTATCCCCGGCCTTGCTTATGTCTAAACCCCTTCTCATAAAGAAACTCTGAGTTAAACCTATGTGCAGTGCAAACATGGGCACGTGACGAACCACGCCTAAGCCAAAATTCAACCAGTCAACCCAGGGTTATCTTTATCCAATAAAAAACATGTACAAGGTGCTCACTAAACTTATAGGGGTAGCATAGTGTGTTATTTTAAATTTTAATCCAATAAAAGTAACATAACATGGTAGCATGCATAATATTTATTCCAAGTATTTGAAAATTTACTATGAAGGTGAGGATGGATCGCTGCCAAACGAACCGTATACATTGTGTAAATCCCAAACACTTAAAATTGTTCACTTAATAGCTAATAAAGTTTAATGTATTTTGAAAATAAAAATAATTACGGTTTTCTTTATTTCTTTATTATTCCTAGCGGTGTTTATTTACATTTTCTAGCGCCTACATTTTATACCATTGTGTGTTATTGTGATGAGGTTGTGGGAAAATTACTAAGGAAAATTAATTATGATTGTTATGCAAGGTGTTCGGGAAATGTGGGAATATTTCTCCACCCATTTTTCCTTTTTCTGTTTTTATTAATAATAAAATAGAAAAAAAACACCGAAAATAGAATGCCAATTTTAAATAAAGAGGAAAAATAAATTATGTAGTATGTATGGAATTTTTACATCACCTTTTAGAATCTTGCATTTTATTAGCAGGGATGTTATATTTTTATTCTTATTTATATTTACCCAATTTCTTTTGAAGAATATTTTAGGATGAATAATGATTATCACTTAACACCACAGCTCATGGGCAAATCCGCAACATAAAAACGATTAATAGAGGTGTAACTGGGGTTCAGAAAAGCCTTTTCAGTTTTATAAGAACCGTTTTCAGTTTTCAGTTTTAAAGACCTTATTCGGTTTTCGGTTTAAAAGCCGATTTCGGTGTATCGGTTTTGAAAACCGTTTTCAGTTTTAAAACCGGTTTTATTACCGGTTTTTAAAACGGGTTTAATACCGGTTTTTCGAAACCGTTTTTGGAAGTCGGTTAGCCGGTTTAACCGAAACCGGTTTCAAAACCGGTATTTTTAAAAACCGGTTAACCGGTTTTTGTTTTCGGTTTTGCCAGCCCTAATGAAAACATTGTTATGGGTTAGTAATTTCTTAAGAATTTTATATGTTTTTAGGATCACTATAACAGTTTAATTTCGGAGCATCATCTTTAAGATTTTTGCGTTTTGCACTGGCTCCCTGCTGCAATTACTGCATTCCGGCTTACAAACCTATTCTCAGCTGATATAATCAATTTTCGAAAGATTAAGCCGTTTCGCTGAACATAAGTTCAATATGCAGGCTGACCAATGGGAACAATATTTACAGGTGAGTTTTTAAAATACGAGGATGATTGTTACGATATTTCCTACGACCACTTTGTGAAAATAGCAAATAGCACACTGGTTTCATGCATAGAAAATGCGTTATATCACACTAGTGTTGCAAAGTACTTTACAACACTAGTGTGATATATATTATGATGTCATTCTAAAACTGCTATTGGTTTTGCAAGTGACATATTTATTGTAGTGACAGTAAAAAAACTTTTACTTACCTTAAACGGTAGAACCCAAATTGGCGAAAATCATCTTATTAACGTTAAGTTACTACACAGTATAAGCTTTCTTCAATTATTAAAAAGAGTAATAATAAAATTTCCGAGAAAAATAAAAACATAAACAAAATAGACATATACCACAAAAAACAACTTTCACTGACTGCTCGCTCGGTGGCACAGTGTTGTCAGGTAAAGTAGATCAAATTAAAAATCTCCTTCTACCTTTGAGCACGCCTTATGGAGGCAGCCTTGCCGCTTGACCGTTCGACCTAAAGCGCCGAGAGAAAAAAGCTCTATAGATCAAATTCCTTTCTCTCTGTCTTCGTGTACTCAAACAACTAGTTAAATCTTTTTTTAATCCGCTAATTAAACCTAAGGCTAATACACACTTTATGAATCCACTTTCTTTTATCCATTCATAAATAGAATCAGACCCTTCCAGACGTTGCCAAATACTTTCCATATTTTGCATGGTATAACTGACGTTTGGTAGTCGTTTTCTCTTACTTTTTAGGACTTTAGGTTATGCATTTACAATTTTCATATTTTTATATTTTCTTCAAAATATGAGGAAAAAACTAATTTTTACTTAATTTTACATGTGATGTTCAGTTTTATTAAGCTCGTTTTACCAATTTTACCTACCCAGCACCCCTTTTCACTCCCGGTCCCGTAAGTTTGTTTACTGATATTTTTTAAAAACGGAATATTTTGGATATACGCCACTTACGTTTTATTTGAAGAGTGTCTAAAATATGTAAGTGATCGATAATTTTAAAAGGCCGCCCCTATAATAGCAAGAAAGGCCGTATTAAACTAATGGCCGTGGTAGCTACTGGTGACCAAACAGTTATGGGTAGAATTGCAGGTCTAACAGCCCGTTTGCAACCCAATAAAACTCCCATAGCCCGGGAGCTCCGAACACTTTATGAAAATTATCAGTGTATGGGCTTGCTTTTGGGCGTAGTGTTTGGATGTGCGGCACTGGCCATGAACTACTCTTGGATTGAAGCATCATTGTTTTTTGATTGGTATCATCGTAGCCAATGTGCCAGAAGGTTAGTATATCCGCTCTCTAATAAAATAATATTTCTTCTTTTAGAATTTATAACTATTTTCCTTTTCTAACAGGTCTTTTAGCCACAGTAACTGTCTGTCTCTCCGTAACTGCTAAAGAATGGCAGCTAAAAACTGTCTCGTTAAGAATTTAGAAGCAGTAGAAACGCTGGGTTCGACATCAATCATTTGTTCGGATAAAACTGGAACTCTAACGCAGAATAAAATGACAGTTTGTCATTTTTGGTGTAACAAAAATTATGTGTGCAGATAGTACAGCGGAGCAAGGTGATGCGAAAAATTATAACAAAATTGAAGGTAAAGTAGACGTTCCATGAAATGCAATGAATCTCCTAAAATTTTACTATAGTGGTTCAAGTTCCTTATACAGTGTGATTCAAAAATCGATCACGAAACTTAAGGGGTGATTCTACTTGACAAAATAAGGGTAGAGCTTCATATAATTTGTTTTCAAAATGTCATTCGTTTTCGAGTTACAAGCTGTCAAAGTTCAAATTTTATTTTGGTTTTTCGCTATATTACATTTATTTTTTAAACAATCCAGTTGATATTTGGCACACAAATCGAGCTTTGCAGATTCTAAAATTTTAAGACAAAAGTACTTTTTAAATACCGCCAGAGGGCACTTTACCTAAAACTTAAAATGTATTTACATCATAACTTTTTTTTTTGACAGATATCGCAGAGTCGAGGGCGCCATTTTATAGACAATCAAAAACTTAAAAATAAGGTACTCCTTATTACAGTCGATAAATCTCACCGTTTAGCACCAATAGACATCAAAGTTTTCATCATTTCAATCAAATTACCTGCATACATACAGGGTGTCCAGCAACTCAACCGACAAACTTTATGGGCGATTCTACAACAGAAAATAAGAAAAACTTCATATAAACATATGTCCTAAACGTCTTAGTTTTTGAACTACAGTAGTGTTTAAATATATTATTAAAACAAAATTTTAACACCCAGTAGTTCAAAAACTAAGACGTTTAGGACATATGTTTGTATGAAGTTTTTTCTTGTTTTTTGTTGTAGAATCGTTTGGTTTTTGTCGGTTGAGTTACTGGACACCCTGTATGTATGTAGGTAATTTGTTTGAAATTGATGAAAACTTTGATGTCTATTGGTGCCTAAACGGTGAGATTTATCGACTTTAATAAAGAATACCTTACTTTTTAAGTTTTTGATTGTTTATAAAATGGCGCCCCCAGCTTTGCGATATCTGTCAAAATAAAAAGTTATGATGTAAATAAATTTTAAGTTTTAGGTAAAGTGCCCTCTGGCTGTATTTAAAAAAGTACTTTTGTCTTAAAATTTTGCAGAATCACTGGATTGGTTAAAAAATAAATGCAATATGGCGAAAAAACCAAAATAAAAATTAAACTTTGACGGCTTGTAACTCGAAAACGAATGACATTTTGAAAAAAAAATATATAAAGCTCTACCTTTATTTTGTCAAGTAGAATCACCCCCTTAAGTTTCGTGATCGATTTTTGAATCACCCTGTATAAAAAAGGTAAAAAAGGTCAAACATTGTCTGGATTAAATACCGGGCACTTTTTTCATGTGAAGTCAATAAATAAAATCACAGTAGTGATTTAAAACATTAGGACGCCACCAAGTTTTTATCTTTTTTAGCTTTTTAGCACATTAATGCGTTAGTGCAACTTTGTGTAACAGAGCAGAGTTTATTAATGGAGAAGAAAATCAACCGATTCAATCTAGAAAAGTAAGAGGAGATGCTTCGGAGGAAGCAATTTTAAAATTTGTGGAGCTAAGTCACATTCATGGGAAACCCAGTGAGTTTAGGGTTAACCATCCGAAGTTGTTAGAAATTCCTTTCAGTTCCACTACTAAATATCAGGTATAAAAAAAGAACAAAATTTTTTAAATAATTTACTAATAATTTTTGTTTTCTTTTATTTTAGATAAGTATCCACGCAATGGAGGATAATCGCTGCCTTTTAGTTATGAAAGGAGCACCTGAGTCGAATTTTAGCTAGGTAATTTTTATTAAAATATACCAAGTTTAAAATTTCAAAGACAAAATCATGTTCGCTGTCGCTTAAATTTCTACCGATTTGCATCTCATACCTATGACCTGACAAGACCTGGAAAAATCATTGTGTTAATTAAATTTTAGATGTTCGACAATCTGCACCGATGGAGGAACTGAACAAATGACTGATGAACTAATGGAAATGTGCGACAAGGCATGTACGGAGTTAGCGGAAAAAGGAGAAAGAGTTTTGGGATTTGCAGATTTGGTTCTTCCCGATTCATTTACCAAAGACTTTGATTTCTGTGCAGAACCGCCAAATTTCCCCAGAAAGGATTTGCGATTTGTCGGGTTTATGAGCTTGATTGATCCTCCCAGACCACAGGTTATATAATATTTGCTAAATAAATTTAACGATAACATTTAACTAAAAAAATTTTTTTTTAACAGGTCCCAGATGCTGTGGAAAGGTGTAGGAGTGCTGGTATTCGAGTCGTGATGGTTACAGGCGATCACCCAGTGAGTAACTATAGTATAGAAGGAACAGTTTAAAAATGTAAATTCGGTGCTCTTTGATAAGAAAAAAAAATCACAAAAAGTTTAAAGCAAATAAATCGGCATGCTTGTCTTCGCGGCCGCCTTTGCTATATTTCTTTTATGATATGCCGGTTGATGCAGCTGGTCATCGCACTATGGGATAGAAATTAATTTTTTGGTCAAAATCCTGAAACTTACCAATCTAAGTTAAAATGAGGTGCTTTTTACTGGAAAAATATTATAAATTATTACAAATGCTTTTTGGGAACCTAAAACTTATTATATGTTATTATAAATTTACACCCCCTTAACATTATTTTTTTATTGTACAAAATAAACTAGAATGTCAGCATTGTTTGGTTAATTCGGTAGTATTCTAATCAGTAATCCGATGATTATTATCTCATATGATATACAGGGTACGACAATAGGTATGATTTTTTTAAATGGAATACCCTAAATTTTATATCACCACCAAAAAAATCTTTTAAAATGCTTTAAAAAAATACTACATTTGATGTGTCTATCTCAATTAGTTTCGGAAATATGACCATCCAAATCTGAAAAATAATTTTAAATTATTCTTAGAAGCGTAATAGAGATACATACACTTCCCAAGTTTTTTTATTTTTTAACGTATAAAATAAATAAAAACACTGTTTTGTTGGGTAGATTCTGTAGAATCCATATCTTTCATCAGAATGCTTTTATCTTTTAGGATATACAGTGTAGGACAAAACATATTAAATTTTAAAATGGAAAACCTTGTAAATTATAAAAATATCTTGTATCTGTTCTTACACTCAGAAGTAGCAAAAAGTAGGAAGACAATTGTAATTAAAAAACTGATAAAGGAAAAGGTAATAAAATCTTTAACAAAAGTAGCGAGACTTCGCGAGACTGCATCGGAAACACAACAATAGCTCTTATTATTTAAACTCTTTTACTTTTTTAGTAAACAAGGCTAATAATAAACTAAGTAGATTAAATGTTGTATATTTATGTTAAGTTAAAATACATTTTCAAGTTTTTTATTACCCCAATAGAAGTCGTCATATCCTTTTATAATTTTGCGTACATGTAGTTTGGAGTATCTACTTTAAAATACACAGCATGAGCCATTAAAATTTCAAAGTTGCTTTTTGGCCAAAATAATGGATTTCTATCCCATAGTGTATCGGCGCGTCGCTGTAAAGGATAGCGGCGCCTTTGTATAGAATAGTCCGATTGCAGGCGGCCTTTTTTATGTTTTTTTATATTATTTTCAAAGGGTACCGAATTTGCGCTTTTAAAATGTTCTTACTATACCATTAGGGTAGCTATCATGTTTCTTGCAATACCTATTTTATGTTTAAAAGAATCCCGAGATATACAAAAGTGGAATAAAATGTTTTTGTTTAACCCCTAGTGGGCAGTACAATGACTGCATATTTAGAAAGACTCAAACTTTGCTAATTTATCTTCAAAGTTTCGAGACGGCCCTTTAAGTGGTTTATATTTTAAGGTTTGGAGTTTTACATTTTGTCAAGCATGGCAAATACTTACAATTAAAAAACATTTTCATATTAAAATTTCAAAATAAAATTGTGCCTTTAATTATTTTAGATTACAGCCAGAGCGATCGCCCGCGAAGTAGGTATAATTTCAGTTGACGAAGTGATAGACGCTTTCAACATCAACATTATAGAAACCCTGCCTCCTAATTTAAAAAACAAGGCTATAGTAATTCATGGTTCGGCTTTAAGAGATATGAGCAATGATGAGTTAGACAGGATTCTTTATAGTTTTAAGGAAATTGTGTTTGCCAGGACTTCGCCGACGCAAAAGCTGCATATTGTGGAAGGATGTCAACGGTTGGGGGAAATTTTAACACGCTTTTATTAACTTGGGTTGTAACTACTCATATCTATCTATCTATCTCTATGTAACGGAATCTTTGAGCCTAATTTTTACCAACTTCCAGCTATATTCGATTTCTTTGAAACTTTGCACACGTATTAAGGACCCACTGACAATGCAATAATCTGCAAACAGTATCCCGTTATCCTGGTTAAGATCGCCAGGATAAAAAAATCCTTTATATTATAAAACAACACCTGTGTTGCCATCTTTGGCAACATCCCAAACTTTTCTCAGGAACTTTAGCTACTCTTGACAAAATGGCGAAGGAATTTTTATAGTGAATAAACTGGAGCATTTTTACATACATACATGCATGCATATCGAACTAAAAATGAAAAATAAATAATAGTTTAAAATCACAAAACACGCTTTATATGCAACCGAGACTGAAAATTAGAAAATAATTTTTCATCTAAAAAATATTGTCACTTCAGAGTAAAAAGACGTGGGGTGCATTTTACTATTTTTTCATAACTTTTCCCTCATAGATATTGGCAAATATAATAATTATAACATTTAATATATTAAGCACCCCACGCTTTTTACTCTGAAGTGACAATATTTTTTTTAATGAAAAAATTATTTTCTAATTTTTACAGTAATCTGCCAAACAGTATCCCGTTATACCTGGTTAGGATCGCCAGGATAAAAAAAAAAAATCCCCTTTATATTATAAAAGCAACACCTGTGTTGCCATGCTTTGGCAACATCCCAGAAGCTTTTCTCAGGAACTTTAAACTACTCTTGACAAAATGGCGAAGGAATTTTTTAGTGAATAAACTGGAGCATTTTTACATACATACACATACATAATCATGCATATCGAACTAAAAAATGAAAAATAAATAATAGTTTAAAAAAACTAAAAAAACACGCTTTTATATGCAACCGAACTAAAAATTAGAAAATAATTTTTTCATTAAAAAAATATTTTCACTTCATAGTAAAAAGCGTGGGGTGCATTTTACTATTTTTTCATAACTTTTCCCTCATAGATATTGGCAAATATAATAATTATAACATTTAATATATTAAGCACCCCACGCTTTTTACTCTGAAGTGACAATATTTTTTTAATGAAAAATTATTTTCTAATTTTTAGTTCGGTTGCATATAAAAGCGTGTTTTTTTAGTTTTTTTAAACTATTATTTATTTTTAAATGAGTTTAAGGATATCCCATGACAGCTTGACTGTTTATTAGATGTTTAAATCCATCTTTTACCCTAGTTCTATCGACGATGTTCAAGCACTGAAACATTTTGTAGTTATCGCATTTTCACAGTACTTTTTGGACGCCGCGATAGGGCCCCACGAACGTTATTTCCTCCCAAGGTTGGTTTATCTCTATAAGGTTGCGACATATCCTCAACTTTTAGGCGGTTCGAGGTCGGGGACGCAAGGAAGGGCACTCCACGGAGAAAAGTTGGCAAGACTGGGTAAAATCAAAGCTGATGATCAATCCAGTGGCGTCTAGAATTTGTGCATTTCATTTTGCATTGTTTTGAAAGTGATATTTGTTGAAAGATGTAATTCCAAATGTTTTTATTTAAAGTAAAAGAATTTACAACTTAATAATAATTAAAAACTGTTGTGTAAACGGTTGTTCTACTAATACAATAAACTGTATATCTCCGGCATTGAACAACATGGCCGAAAAATGGAAGATGTGACGTCATAACACGTCAAAACAATATGGCCGAATGTCGCGACCCTATATTGATCGACTTTGATTTCCTCCCAGTCTTGGGATTGAACACGAGTCGCCTCGGTAAAAGACAGGGTTGGCAAAAAGGGTTCTTTGTGTAGTGATGGCTGGATTTTGTGGTGGTTTTATGCGTTTTTGAAGGATTTTTGTGTTTTTCTGAATTTTTGACCGTCCTAATCTTAAATTTTAATAACAAATCGGCAAATTAGTAAATTGGCGGCAAACAAAAAAATGGCTTTTGGAACGATCTACTGATTTCATACAAAATTACCTGCTGTTACAAATAAAAGACACTGAACTGTATCCAAAATCATTATTTAAAACTTCTGTAAATAACTTAAAGATACTGTATTTAAATATCTTGCGATGTTCTTCTTCTTCTTCGGATGCATATCCATTAATGGATGTTTGCGATCACATGTTCCATTTCCTCTTTCCTCCGTGCGGTGTGTATTAGTGTTTGTATATCACGCAGTCCTGTCCATTGCCTAATGTTTCGCAGCCAAGACAATTTCTTCCTTCCTATGCCTCTTCTGCCCTCAATCTTGCCCTCGATCATCAGTTGCAAAAACTGGTATTTCTCATTCCGCATGATATGTCCCAGATAGGCCGTTTTTCTCTTCTTGATTGTTTCGAATAATTCGCGTTCTCTGTTTACAAGTCTAAGAACTTCCTCATTTGTTATTCTCGCAGTCCACGGTATTTTAAGGATCCTACGATATAGCCACATCTCGAAAGCTTCTAATTTATTGATAGCACTCGACTTCAGGGTCCAACCTTCCACACCATAAAGAAGCACCGACCAAACGTAGCATTTTACGAATCTTAGTCTCAAATCAAGGTCAAAGTCAGAACAGGTAAGCACACTCCTAAGCTTCAGGAATGCCTGTCGAGCCTGTTCAATGCGGCACTTTATTTCTTTGTCTGATGTCCAGTCCTCAGAAAGCCATGTACCCAGGTACTTGAATTTGTCCACCCTCTCTATGGGCATTGCATTGAATGTTATACTGGAGTTTACAAACGTATTCAAATCTCTGGAGATGATCATGAATTTTGTTTTTCTGGTATTGATGTTCAGGCCCATGGATGTACTGTGTTCTCCAACGATATTTACCAGCTGTTGTAGATCGTCTATATTGTTGGCGATCAGAACCGCATCATCAGCATAACGAATGTTATTAATCCATACTCCGTTAACCTTAATGCCCATTTCCACGTTTTCCAAAGCTTCCTGGAAAATCGCCTCCGAATAAAGGTTGAACAAGAGTGGCGACAAAACGCACCCCTGTCGTACTCCTCTCCTAATTTGAATGGTGTTGGACTGATCATTGTCAGCTTTACTTGTGCAGTTTGGTCCCAGTATAGATTCTCGATGCAGCGGATGTCTTTCTGGTCTAAGTCAAGTTTCTTAAGGAGTTGCATTAGTTTATGATGCTGTACTCGATCAAATGCCTTCTCGTAGTCTATGAAACACAGACATACATCCTTTTTTGGTCGTAGCAATTCTGAACCCAGTCCTTGTTTAAATCCAAACTGTGAGTCGCTTATGTCTCTTTCACATTTTTGTATATTCTTTGATGTATTATTTTAAGAATATTTTAAGACTATGACACCCGATGTTACCCCAAAACAATTTTCACAGAATATTAATAATAGCCTTGTAAAATAAAATGTTTGTCTTTCGATTTTAGACTAAAGTAGATTGCAATAATGATTTAGTTTTTGTTATTTTAGTTGCAGTAACTGGAGATGGAGTAAATGATGCGCCCGCTCTCAAAAAGCAGACATCGGTATCGCTATGGGCATATCAGGCTCAGAAGTATCTCAGCAATCAGCCGACATGATCCTGCTGGACGACAATTTTGCCTCGATTATCATAGGCGTAGAAGAGGGCGCAAAATTTTCGACAACTTAAAAATCTATTGCGTATACGCTAGCGTCGAATGTACCGGAAATTTTACCCTTCTTGGCGTTTGTGTTGTTTAACATTCCACTTCCTTTAGGTAGGTATGGGGTACTTTTTATAAACACATGTTAAGCTTCATTTGTCAACTTATTCGTTATTTATACCGTTGCACAGTGCGTTGAGAAATAAGGATTTCGGGACAAAAATCGTATCTGTATTATTGCACCAAAATAGTTTTGTTATTGTATATAATTTAGTAGGATACCATGCTCTGCATATGCAAAAAATAATCCTGTAATATTATTATACAGGGTAATTAAAAAATATGAGTAAATTTACAAAAATATACAGGGTTGCGGTAAAAATTTAAGAGTTTATTTTTGAGCTAATTTCATGATTTTTGAAAATCCATATCAAATCTTAAACTTTGTTTGCTTTTAAGCTTAATGCAAGACAGATTTTAAAAAGATATAATATCATAAACAAAAATCGTACTTATCCAAAATAAATAATATGTTTCTCTAAAATACAAACCTCAGCCAAAACAATAATTTTCTTGTACTAATTGTAGTTAACCTTTGAACTTTGAGAAGAAAACAGTCAAATGGCAAGGCACTTTTCTATTTCATAAAAACGGAACCACATATAAAGCTGCACAATAATTGCAAACAGTATCCTGTTATCCTGATTAGGATCGCCAGGATAATATAAATTCCTTTTATAGATTTTCTGTAGGAGAGAAACAGAGAGAAAGAGCTAGTGCGCGATCTGCGCGTGCGTGCAGTTTCTTTCGACGTACTCTCAGCATGACGCAGATAGAACGCATGCTCCGGAGTAGCTGCGTTCTGAAACCCCATGCAACAGTTAAGCTGCAAATGAAAATGGAGTCTAGATTACGAAATAAGTTCATTTTGTGAAACATTTCTAACATCACATATCCAGCAGAAAACTCAATTGATATATATCGAACTTAAAAATAAAAAGTGAATAATAGTTTAAAAAATACTAAAAAAAAAACTACGCTTTTTTATATGCAAACTGAACTAAAAATGGAAAATAATTTTCCATTACAAAGAGTTTGTATTACAGTAATAAAAGGTCAAACAATGAATCATAATTGATATACCTCAAAATAGAATGATAATAAATATTTAAGATAATAACAGAATAATTCACTTCAGTAATAAAAGCGTAGGGTGCTTATTAATATATTAAATGTTATAATTATTTCATTTGTAAATATCTATGAGGGAGCAGGTATGAAAATAGTAAAAATGCACCCCACGCTATTTACTCTGAAGTGAATTGTTCTGTTATTATCTTAAATTTTATTATAATTTATTTTGAGGTATATAATTATGATTCATTGTTTGACTCTTATTACTGTAATACAAACTTTGTAATATTCTTGGAAATGTAAATTATAATATGGTAAAACTATGACTGCATCTTTATGTATTTCAGGAATGGGAAATATAATTTTAAACGTTAGTCTTATAGTAGAGACAGTGGTGGCTTGCATGCTGTCATATTTGCCGAATATGCACTACCTTAAATTTTATCCAATTCTCTTTAGGTGGTAAGTATTACTTAATAAACACCATAGCAATCTAACTAACTAAATATCGGCATGTAAACATGCGTGACGAATAGTGCTTGTTTTGTTATTCTATTACTGGCCGATATACCAAAACCTATTGCTCATGCAATATAAAAATGTAGTATTGCCTTTCATAAAAACGTATATAAACGTTCTATAAAACCTTTTTTTGTATACAGGGTGGCCCACCATATTCGACATGGTCTGTAGCTGGATAACCATGGGGTTTTAAAAGTAAATACTGAAACATATACAGGTCGGATAAGGCCACAGTATAAAAATTATTTTATTCTATACAGGATGTCTCAAAAAGTGGGACGTATCAAAGAGTTATATTTTTTAAATGGAACATCCTATATTTTATACATAAAAAATAATTTAAGTTTGTTAATAGTACCAAGTGTCTAATTTTATTTTAACAATATGAACTCCTTTAACTTTAAAATTTGTTACAAGATTAGGAAAAGTTTGCCTTATCATACGTAGGTCATATCGAGATCATAGATTATACAGGGTGATCAAAAAATAATTTTAATTTTTTTAGAAAGTCAAATAGCAATGTCTCTCTTATTTCAAATGGAACACCCTGTATTTTTACACCACATGATGACAAACCAAATGCTCTTTCAAATGGTGTATAGGTTGCCTATACCTATCTTTTATACTTTTTAAGTAAATTCCGTTTTAATATATATTTATTCCAAATGTCTATTTAAATGTAAGTAGGTTGTGATATAGCTATGCCTATTGACAGAAGCCGTTATTGCAAAATGTAAATTTGTTGGAAAAAAAGCACAAAATTAAAAAGATTTTCGTATTATCTGCCACTATTTTTAAAATTCACAGAAAAAAAAATTGATTAGTTGCTTATAATGCTACTTCCAATAACACTTATTTCAGCTGAATGTGGTATTGATAAAACTTGTGTTTTTAAACAATCCTAATAACGCCTCTGGTTAGTTATGACGACATTCTGTGACCTATAACTCGTTTCTTTCATTATCCATAATCACTGTGTCAAATTTTTTTAAAGCAACAATAAAGGTTATCAAATGGGTTCTCCTGGAATATTTTTCAGGATTAACTCTAGACTAAAGTAAACCATTTTTTTCACATCCTACCAGTTTTATATCATCTTGTTGTTGTAGAAGAAGGATTTTTATTTAAAATCATTGAAATTTCTTTTAAACTGACTAAAATACTAGTAATCAATAAATGGTCGGTGTTATTTTCTTAAGAAAAATATTAATGGCTGCTATGTCACAGCCAACTTTAATTTAAATAAACATTTGGACTAAAAATTTGTAAAAACAGATTTTACTTAAAAGCATAAAAGGTAGGTATAGGCAACCTATACACCATTTGAAAGAGTATTATATTTGTCATCATGTGACGTAAAAAACTACAGGGTGTTCCATTTAAAAGAAGGAGATATGGCTATTTGATTTTCTGAAAAATTGAAATTAGTATTTTTGATCACTCTGTACAATATTTGATCTTGATTTGACCTACGTATGATATGGCACCCTTTTTCTAATCTTGTTTCACATTTTAAAGTTTAAAGTGTTAAAAGTGTTAAAAGTAAAATCAATTTAATTTTACCTCTGCATTTTTCAAAAAAATCAAATATCACAAAAAACGAATAAAATTAGACACTTAGTATTATAAACAAACTTAAGTTATTTTTTATAAAGTAAAATCTAAAACCGTCATTAAAAATAGGGTGTTCCATTTTAAAAATATATAACTTTGATACGTCACACTTTTTTGAGACATCCTGTATAGACTAAAATAATTTTATACTGTGGTCTTATCCGACCTGTATATGTTTCAGTATTTACTTTTTAAAAACCCCATGGTAATCCAGCTACAGACCGTGTCGGATGTGGTGGGCCACCCTGTATTATTTCGTATATTTTTATTGCAACACATTGTACTAATTTTTTTACTTTCTTACCCTAGGTGGTGTTACTCTGTACCATTTGCTCTGTTTATTTTTATATTTGACGAGTTCCGAAAATGGAGAATACGAAAAATCCCGATGGGTGGTATCGTAAAGAAACTTATTATTAATCCGTAAGCTAATGCGTGGTAAGATATGTATTGTTCTAATGAAAAGAATAACTTTTATTGTGTGTGTTAGGTATGGATATTTTTATGAATTAGGAGAACAAAACTGTTATTTTATTTTTATTTTTAAATTGTTAAGTATAGTCGCCTGCCGCGATATACAATGCTCTCTATTTCGGTAATAGTTCGATATAGCGGTTTTCGCTATTATAAGAGATTTTTGAAAAATTCTTTTTCAGGGCGTTTCTATAGGTCGATTATGACACAAATCTGTGTGCGCGTTTTCCAAAATCCATTTTTATAATTTATTATTAATAAAAACATATTTACAGGGACGGTGGAGTGAACCGGGGTGCTGGGTGGGGACGAAACAGTAGAAATCCTACATTAAACGCCCAAAAACCAGTATTTCACAGTACACACCGCACTTTCTGTTTACAAAAATGTCCAAAAAATTGTTTTAAAAAATTAAAAATAAATAATTAGTACAACAATCCCGCCTATGGCTGTCACTTGCATAAAAAAAGAAGAGTTTGCAATAGAACTGTAAATGCCTTGCGATGTTGCCAAATAAAGTGAGAAAGTGACATTTAACAACAACTTTAAAAAAAAGAAAGATACAGGCATAAAATTCATTTGAAAAATTAAGTTATTCCTTCTTTCCTATATTATAATTTGTAGAGAAAAAGGAAAATACCTAAACATAAAGAAGGAGGCATTTCACAAAAAATACCATTGTTTCTCATGGAAATGGTGGATAATCCCTGAAATAGGCTTGGTGTTAATTCTCCATCATAAGAAGTTTCGGCCACGCTGCTTCTTATCAAGTACTGTCATTTTTATAATGACTGGACGAGATATCTCATATGTGAAGGGATAGTTTTTCGAAAAAATTCATACTTTTCTAAAAATTAATTTACATTTTTCATATGTGCCCCGAGTGCAGTGTATTAGCGTTTCTCTTGTGGTTTGACGTTGGATTTATATACCTGTTTTTGTCCCCACTCCAGCACCCCTGTTCCCTCCACCGTCCCGTAAATATGTTATTAACTATCAATAAGTTCACAGAAATCGGATTTTGGAAAACGCGCACACAGATTTGTGTCATAATCGACCCTATAGAAACGCCCTGAGAAAGAATTTTCCCAAAAATTCCTTATAATAGCGAAAACCGCTATATCGAGACTATTACCTCTATTTCTGCAAAGCTTGGACATCCCAATTTACTTTAAGTAATATTTATTAATTTTTTTATTTTGTCTTTTTTAAAACTTTTTAGTTTTACCTTTTGCTAAGTATTATTAAATTCAGAAAAATGAATAATCAAGCTTTCAGTCGTAAGCAAATGTTATTTTTTTATGATGAAATCTCTATTATGCAGATTTAGGAACTAGATATATGATTTTTATTTGAATGTGGTATTTTTTAGTAAGAAAAATAGTGTACAACAACTAATAAAACGTCGTTTTAAATATATATTTCCGTTTTACGGATGGTATCTACTTTGAGTTTTATAAGTATATAAGTCATAGCGTACTAAAAGCCAAAAAAAATTTAAACAAGTAAAAAAGATAATTAAAAATCGACGTTTCGGTAGCAGATCTGCCACCGTGTCTATCTTGTCGTCTATATTGTATTCCGAACATTTTAAATGAATTCTTTAATTTAGAGGTTTTTTCATGGCAATTTTCTAAATATCACGGCAACTCCGATTTTAACGAAATTTAAACAAGTAAAAGATAATTAAAAATCGACGTTTCGGTAGCAAGTCTTGCCACCGTGTCTACTTTTGATATATTGCAGATACAGAAAGATTTTAAATGAATTCCCTTTAATTTAGAGCTTTATGGTAATACGTTTTCTAGAACCAGGAACTCGAGAAATTGCATCATTTTTTCGAGGCGCAGATTACGAACTGATGCGGAGTTGTTCTCGAGACATTTAAACAAATTACCTGTTCTTTTCGTTCTTCTAATACTAATTCTTAATTAGGCGCCTATAAGTGTTCACAAATGTTTGATTTTCACCTTTTAAAACCCTGTTTTTCTACGTTTTTACATTATTTTTGTATTAAATTGCTTGGCTTTTCTTTGATAATGCGGCAACCCATACATACACATAGGGCTTCATGGCACACTGGGATTGAAATGATTCAAAGTATAGCTATGCAATTTAATGCAAAAATAATGTAAAATACGTAAAAAAACGGGTTTTAAGAGGTGAAAATCAAATATTGTGTGCCACTTTAGCTTTAAATCAAGAATTGTATGCAAAAGAAGGGGGAATATTGTGAAAATAAGCTTAGTTCAAATTTGAACTTTGATGATGAATATCTCGAGAACGAAACGTTTCCGCCAAAAAATTCTTTCAGATTCGTGGATCAGCGCCCCAAAAACCCCCGTATACCAAATTTCGTCAAAATCGGAGTTGCCGCAGGTTTCTAGAAAATTACCGTTTTTATTTTTACAGGAAAGATTTCCAGATTTTTTTTATTAGTCCCTTTTGTTTAACAATCCTATAACAGGTTTTTGTGTACACTTTTGAACTAGAAACAACTTTTACATAATTTACATAGGTTTGCAAAATTGAATATTTTTATAAAATTCTAGTGAGGTTTGGGTGTATGTCCATCCACATAGAAATTCCTAGTAGCTTTGGGAAGCTCTACCACTAACCCTTCTAATTCTTTAGTTAATATAATTTGACATCCTAATCGCGAATTTTCCTTCAAAAATGGCGCCATATCAAGCAGATCATCCTCCTTTTCATCTGGATCTGGTAGCTTGTCATAAAATTCATTATGAACATAAACGTGGCAAGTTGTACAAGCTAAAAATATAAATGTGACTCACATATCATAGTCACATATATCAAAGCAAAATGATCAACTTAAAAACTGCAAAATCAGATATTTAAGAACTTCTATCAGGAATTAATGTAACCTGCATAAACTCAAAAATTAAGATTTTTTAATGTGATACGATTTTTTTTCTGAAGATATTTGTAATAACATAAGAAATAAATTGGATAAAATTTACAAAATTGTGGGTACATATTCCGGGAATTATGGGAATCCCATGTAAATTTTAAAGTAGTCAAATATTGGCTCCCCTAATTATTTTAGAAAAAAATGCTATTAGGATATATTGAAGAGCACAGTAAGTTCCACCCAAAATGAAAATTTGAGCATTTTTCAACAAACCAGTAAAGAGTAATCTGCTTAATACTGCTGCAACGTAGTATCTCATTATGCACCCTGTACTCTAGAAATCAACAATAAAAACAGCGTATCGAATTATCAGTGACAATTTAGATCATTAATTTATAATGTCATTAACCAAAACTGAATTATTTTATACGGGAATTTCAAAAGAATCCTCGCATTTCATTTTAGTTTACAGCTAATTCCAACACATGCACTCACAGTTACGCAAGACAACAAAACAAATTTTTCTACATTTAGAAATCAATTTATGACGAAAATATCAGGATTTAATCAAATGCTCAAATATTCCTCCATTAACTGCCAGACAATAACCCAAACGATTATAAAACTCATTTCTTACGTTGGCTAGTTGGAACATCGATATTCTGGCACATTCAGCGGAAACAGCATTCCTTAGCTGGACTAAATTTTCATATTTTTTATTGGTAGCTTAGTTTTTAAATGTCCCCATAGAAAAAATCGTTTGGCGAAAGATCACATCGATTTTCTTCACATTTGCAATTATTGATTACTGTGCCTGTAGTTTCAAATTTTTTATCGTCCGTTCTATTGTCGATTTACTTGGTATTGGCCTATTGGGAAAATAGGCTGCAAACATGTCCGCTACTCTTCGATAACTATTTAAGAATGATGTGACATTGATCTGACAACTTGAGAGTAAGAGGTTAAATAATTTTTCTAGTATTTTATTATAAACTTCTAATAATACAAGGCGGGTAAGAAGATAGGAGATTCGTAACTTATTTTAGCATTTATCTCTTAGCTGGCGGACTGAGAAGAGCTGAAATTTGTACACTGGGTACAACTTTTCGTGCTCTTTAAAAAATCCTAATTATATTATCTTCTAAAATAATTAGGGAGCCAATATTGGACCACTTCAAAATTTACATGGGATTCCCTATGTCCCACTCGACGGAGCAAACACCCGGTTTATATGTTTGTAAATCTACTTACTTACCTAAAGATGCCTCACAGGCTCCTTCCATTGGGATCTCATATCGATGGGCCAAGTACAACAAATTGTCTCCAACTTTTCCCCTTACCGGAATTTTAGTTCCATCTTTACTAATAACTGTTATGTTTACTCTACAAAAATCAATGTCTTGTACAAAATTGCTCGTAATTAATATTTGAATAACTTACATTTCATCTTCAGATTTTGGGTCTTGCCATTCATATTCACCATGTTTTTGAGCTAAAAGTACCAAAATGTGATAATAAGCCTAAGAAACCCAAATATTGGATAATATAGTGAATAATTCGATTTTTAGGAATTGACATACACATTCAATAATATAATAATTTATTATTGACTATTTTAAGTATACAAAAGCTAGAAAAACACTTAAATATTACTGAAATATAATAATAAACAAAGATAGTGTAATAACCTTACCTAAAGTTGTATGAAAACTTGCGGATATTAGTTTATTTGGAATAAAGGATACACTTGTAAAACTACAATTATATTTAAAGCGATTGAATATTCTAAATAGTTTAGCCATATTCGTTACCTTTTCATTGATTATTTTTATTTAAAAATAAACACTAGCTTTTTAAATTCGTGCCGAAAAAGCGTAACCTCATTTTTTAAATTGTCAAATTCTTCTTTATTTGTTATTCGTTGGCACTAAACAAAAGTCTTTTACTTTTTTCGGTTTTTTGTATTTCGATATAAAAAGAAGAAATAGGAATGTCAAATGTGAAAAATCAGCTGTTTGTGATATTTGGAAAAGGCATTACTTCAGTAAAAAATAATTTATATTTCTAATTATTTGTGCTTACTACAACAGAAGTTATCAAAATGACTCTATTAAGTAAAATAAGGCCTTTAATAAACATATACACGACAGCACAAAAGACAGGTAAAAATATACCAATTATGTAACATTTTAGGTTATGTTTTTATAAAAGATTTTGAAAATTTTGAGCATTTATTAATTTAATTATTTATAAATGATAATTGATTTGTGGCCATAATTATTTTTTTGAAAGGGACTCTTCGCTCAATGTCGGATCATAGAGTTTTAAACCTGGTACCTTCTCGATGGCAATGGAACAAATTCAAAGATCATATGCACTTCTACTTTATGTTGGGCCTTATTCCATGCTCTTTGGTTGTTGCATATTTCAAACATGTTCGTTGGACCAGCCGAACTTCATGAGATTCCTGAAGATTACATACCAAAACATTGGGAATATTACAGGGTAATAATAAATTATTATATTAGTATCAGATTAACTGATTTATTTAAAATCAAGAAATCTTTAGGGGTTGTATCCAGTTAAAATTTTTAGAAAAACACTACTTATAGAACTTGCTTTTATTAACTTGGGTTGTAACTATCTATCTATCTATCAATCTATCCATCTGGCTGCCTATGTAACGGAATCTTTGAGCCTAATTTAACCAACTTCCAGCTATTCGATTTCTTTGAAACTTTGCACACGTATTAAGGACCCATGACAATGCAATAATCTGCAAACAGTATCCCTTTATCTTTTTTAATCGCCAGGAAAAAAATTCCATTATATTATAAAAACAACACCTAGGATGCCATCTGTTGGAAAAATTTCAAACTTTGCTATTAAATGAGGAAGAAATTTTTTAGTGGATTGCAAAGTGTTGACAACGGTCCAAACATTTCCTGAGTGCCATCTGTTGGCAAAATTTGAAACTTTGCTACTTAATGAAGAAGAAATTTTTTAGTGAGTTGCAATCTTTTGCAAATTTTAAAATTTGCTACCATTGTCATTTCATAGGGGCTGGTTATTTTCTTTTTGCTGCTTAATTAATTAGTATGTTCTAATTTACTGTTATATTAAGAATTTTGTGCAATATAACGAACTAAAAATGAAAAATAATTAATAGTTTAAAAAAACTAAAAAACACGCTTTTATATGCAACTGAACTAAAAATTAAAAAATAATTTTTCATTAAAAATATTTTCACTTCATAGTAAAAAGCGTGGGGTGCATTTTACTATTTTTTCATAACTTTTCCATCATAGATATTGGCAAATATAATAATTATAACATTTAATATATTAAGCACCCCACGCTTTTTACTATGAAGTGAAAATATTTTTTTAATGAAAAATTATTTTTTAATTTTTAGTTCGGTTGCATATAAAAGCGTGTTTTTTACTTTAATTGGTAATTTTCTAGAAACCTGCGGCAACTCCGATTTTAACGGGTATACGGCGGTTTTTGGGGCGTTGATCATGAATCCGAAAGATTTTTTGGCGGAAACGTTTCGTTCTCGAGATATTGATCATCAAAGTTCAAATTTGAACTAAGCTTACTTTCACTATATTCCCCTTCTTTTGCACACAATTCTTGATTTAAAGCTAAAGTGTCACAAAATATTTGATTTTCACCTTTTAAAACCCCGTTTTTCTACGTTTTTACATTATTTTTGCATTAAATTGCGTGGCTTTTCTTTGATAATGCGGCAACCATACATACACATAGGGCTTCATGGCAAACTGGGATTGAAATGATTCAAAGTATAGCTATGCAATTTAATGCAAAATACGTAAAAAAACGGGGTTTTAAAAGGTGAAAATCAAATATTGTGTGCCACTTTAGCTTTAAATCAAGAATTTGTGCACAAAAGAAGGGGAAGATTGTCAAAATAGGATTAGTTTAAATTTCAAGTCTGATGATGAATATCTCAAGAACGAAACGTTTACGTCAAAAAATCTTTCAGATTCGTGATCAGCGCCCCAAAACCCCGTATACCAAATTTCGTCAAAATCGGAGTTGCCGCAGGTTTCTAGAAAATTACCAATTCCTGATATAACACTAAATTGCCACATAATATTTCATTTCACACTAAAAAACCTTTTTAAAACATTTTTTTTAAATTTTCTTTCTTTATTAAAATAAATGTTTTACTTTAAATCAAGTCGCCATGTCTTTCAACATTTATTCACATAAGTGTATGCATGGTTGCAGCGTTTTAGGAGTAAAAAATGTTAATTTAATGAAAAAATCCTGTAAAATACCGAAAAACCGTTTTTTAAAGATGTTTAAAAAAATTGTGTCAGTTTATTTTTATATCAAGAATTATGAGCAAAAAGAAGACGGAATATACTGAAACTAAGAATAGTTTGAAATTCAACTTTAATGATTTATGATCAGCGTCCCAAACAAACAAACCCAAACAACTTTCTAGACAATGATCACAAAATTGTAGCTCTTTAATAACTTTTGTAAATTTCAGTTTTTAAAGAGTCTGACTCTTCCAACTCTAAGGGTTGTTGACACCTGCTCTAAACTAAATTGATTAGTTTGGTTCTATACCAATTAATCTATAAAACATAAAAGGGATTCAATATTAAAAAAAAAAACGAATATGATTGATTATTCCTAAAAATTATGATTTATTTACAAAATAAAAGCAATATACAGCTCATTGAATATTTTTATCAAAAATTTGACTTCATCATCCATCAAATGTTTTAAAAAACAACATTTCGTGTTAAACATATGCTATAAAAGATTTTTTGGTTTAAATAATAATTATAAACCTAACAATTTCAATATATTTGAAAAATATCTCAAAAAATCTTAAATATCATGTTGTAGAAATTATCTTCTATCTCGTTTTTGTACATTTATCTATACAGAATCAACAATTATTTTTTTCTACACAGTAGAAACATATTTTAAACTAGCAAAAATCACAATAAATTCGTTAAAAAGTCTTTTGTTGAGTTAACCCGAGAAATCACTATGATCGAATAATGTTTGCTCATATAGGGCTGCTCTCACCATTCTTCCACCAAAATATCTTCCATTAAGTGCGTCTCGTGCTTTTTCGGCCTCTGAAAAAAAAAAAAGTTTGGATTGTTATAAAACCTACACTTTCCCAAGTACAATGCAGTCTTTTACATCAAAGTATATAAAAAAATAAATAAATAGAAAACAATAAACTATTAGGATCTATCAAACATAAGAGATCGAAAACCGAACACCCAGTTTAAATGGTTTTATTTTAATAAAATTTTGTTTAAGTACTTAATGAAGCATAATAAGTAAATGATAAAAATTTCAAAATGAGTGCATCGGTTTAAAGCCCTTTAATTAATAATGTGTGGATGCACCTTGATGTGTTACGCATTCTCCAACGCGCCTAGGCATGCTTCTGATCAGGTGGTCAATGTCCTCCTGTGGTATCTCATTCCAGGCAATCACCAACTCCTCTCGAAGTGCTTCTAGAGTCTGAGGAGGACGTTGCAAATTGAGCATCCTCCTACCCATCATATGCCACATGTGCTCAATTGCGGATAAGTCGGGAGATCTTGGTGGCCATGGTAATAATGTGACATCATTACGTTGAAAGAAGTCTATTGTGACTCTTGCAACATGTGGTCGGGCATTATCTTGTTGGAAAGTTGGATTTGCCAGAGTGTCAAGATAGGGTAAAAGATGGGGTTCTAGAACTTGATATAACGCTGCGCGTTCATGTTACCTCCATGAAGATTAAAGGTGACCTGGAGCCATAAGCTATAGCACCCCAAACCATAACTCTAACAGTGTGATGAACATGTCTTTCAACAAAACTGTGGATTCCTCCTTTCACCACGTCGTCTTCTAACGCTGGCTCGACATCGTGCATGCCTAAACAAAATCGAGACTCGTCACTAAAGACAATACTGTTCCATTCCTGATCCCAGATTGACCGTTGTCTGCACCACTCAAGGCGATTACGTGAAATTAACACACGTTAGCCATTTACTTACCCCACGTCTCATAAAATTCTACAAATATTTTAACAATAACGTTATTATCGTCATCTTCGCTCTGCTTTTCATTGTAAATTATAACTCTTTCGACCTGTCCATATTTACTGCACTCCTCTTGGATCTCGTCTTGCAAAGTTTCATCAACATCCTCAGGACCCACCATGTTTCTCAGGATGACCACTCGCGAATCGACTTTTCGCATTAGTTTTTGCATTACAAAGTGCCTGGCGTTTTGACCCTAAATAAAAACAAATCAAGTTTATTATCCACATTTTTTAAGCTATATTGTTTTAAGGTAATAGTTCGATATAGCGGTTTTCGCTATTATAAGAGATTTTAAAAATTTTTCAGGCGTTCTATAGGTCGATTATGACACAAATCTGTGTGCGCGTTTTCAAAAATCCATTTCTATAATTTATTATTAATCAAAACATATTTACGGGACGGTGGAGTGAACAGGGGTGCTGGGTGGGGACAAAACAGTATAAATCCAACGTCAAACACAAGAAAACATTAATACACTGCACTCGGGGCACATAAAAAATGTAAATTAATTTTGAAAAATATTAAATTTTACAACAAACATTAATTAAAGAAGGAAAATAGGCGCATTCATTTTGGTCAGCTGATAACATGAAGTTCGTCATTATGAAAATGACAGTCTTGATAGAAGCAGCGTTGACAAACTTCTTATGAAGCATTAACACCAAGCCTATTTCGAGGATTATCCACCATTTCCATGAGAAACAATTGTATTTTTTGTAGAAATGCCTCCTTCTTTATGTTTAGGTATTTTCCTTTTCCTCTACAAATTATAATAGGAAGAAGGAATAACTTAATTTTTCATTTTGTCTTGTATCTTCCTTTTTTTTAAGCTATTGACACTATCTCACTTTATTTGGCAACATCGCAAGACATTTACAGTTCTATTGCAAACTCTTCTTTTTATGCAGTGACAGTCATGGCGAAATTGTTGAACTATTATTTATTTTTCATTTTTTAAACAATTTTTGGACATTTTTGTAAACAGAAAGTGCGGTATGTACTGTGAAATACTGTTTTTGGGCGTTTAATGTAGGATTTCTACTGTTTCGTCCCCACCCAGCACCCCTGTTCACTCCACCGTCCCGTAATATGTTTTTATTAATAATAAATTATAGAAATGGATTTTGGAAAACGCGCACACAGATTTGTGTCATAATCGACCTATAGAAACGCCCTGAAAAAGAATTTTTCAAAAATCTCTTATAATAGCGAAAACCGCTATATTGAACTATTATCTTTTTAATTATAATTATACAGGGTGCGTTTTTTAAAACTTACAATGGCTATATTTTCTAAACCATGGCAAATATTAAAAAATTAAAAATACCGATTCTATAAATCCCGGGGAATATAAATGAAATATTATTTGAAACACCTCTATCAACCCCTTAAGCGGCACCCCCAGTCACTTAAAAATCTTAAATGGCAACACCCCTTATGTGGCACCCAGGACTTATAGAAACGGTATTTTTTATTTTTTGATATTTGCCTTGGTTTAGAAAATATAGCCATTGTATTCTTTTAAAAAACGCACCGTGTATTAAATACAAAACAATGACAGAGAGAATAAAAATCAATCACTTTTTTTTTTAAATAGCCCTACACACCTTAATTGACATGTTCTCCTGTTGTTGTAAAGTCTGAGGTTCATTTTGATCCAGCAGTTTTTTCTGTAATTCTTCTTGTTGCTTTAATTGGGCTTCTGCTGCTCTCTTCATTGCTTCTTGTTGGTGGGCAACTGTAACACAAATAATTTACATATTACTAAAATTAAGTAATTATTGCAATTTAACTGGATATAAAATTAAGTTTGTTTAACTCATGGTTACTACTACTATGGACTAATGAAAGCTAAAATAAATTAGAGGTGGTAAAGTATCGATAGCGATACCAATAATAATCGATTCTTTTAACTATTCATGAAAACAATTTGGTTTTTTACATTATACATAATATATAGTTTTCAAGGAGAAAGTATAGGCATATGGTAAGTAGGCGAGTAGACACTATAATCCAAGATCGTTTGACTAGGTAAGGTTGCCTCCCGTAAACCTTGCAACATGGCGGACCATACATCACACATGTATTTTGCTCATTATTTAATGAAGTTTTTAACAGTGTAGTTTGTAGTTTTTTGTCAATATTAAAGAAATACTTTTAAATACGGTTAATTCCAGTTGTTACCGTAACTTCTTTATTTCCTAATAATAAATTATTTAACAATGATTATTCTAGCTGATTTTTAAATATTGTATATCGCGCTCTTTCGCCCTCATAGCATTATCCGTCTAGACATCCTTGTTTGCTATGTTAGCGCCAATAAGGAACCAGCAGTGCGGTACATATGTGACGTAATGAGGCAACCTTACCTAGTTAAACGATCTTGACTATAATCCACTTAAATTTGTTTAATCTTGAATTAATCAAGTTTAATGAATTATCGGAAACTAAAGTCAATTTTCACTATACGTCCTCCCATAGCCATCACATACACCTCCCGTTACTGTGAGCTCCGCTCCCACCAGACGTTGAGTTTACGGGGCGGATGGTGAGCATATAGTACATAATTTGCATGTAATAATATTTTATGTAAAAGGGATGTGACGGATTGGGACTTATAGTGTAAAAAGTCCTATACAGAACCACAAAGGATAAATAGGAAAACTGATTACACATCATTGCTTTAGGTTGAATAAAAAAAAATAATAAAATAAAATTACTTAAATATAGTGTATAGTTTTTTAAAGTAATATAGCTCGTGTTTGTAAAGAGTATTTGAACTACTTTTAGTCCAGAGCCAGATGATGATATCATTATCAGAATATAGCGACTACCGGCCCATATAAACAACCAAAGTTTTAAAAAAAAGAAAAAGCTAAGTTGGCTTTAGGATTCATAAAGTTTTAGTCTAGTAATAATAATAATAAGCTTTATTGTCATAAAAAATATGTAGATATCTTTGTAGACAAAGCAAAACAATAAATTATATATACATATGCAACAGACAGATACACACACAAATATATAATAGTAAAAACGAAATACCTTTATGGAAATGTATCCAAGAAAAATTCATTTAAATTGTAATATGCTCTTTTAAGTAAAATTGTTTTAACATATTTTTTAAATTTCTTTATGTTTTTATTATTTTTTATAGAATTTGGTAAATGATTAAATATCTTTTTAGCTTCATAAATTATAGATCATATTTGAGTGTGGTATATGTAGATCTATGCAGGAGTTATTTCTAAAATTATATAAAGAGTTTTCATTATAATTACACCAATATTTTTTATATATTAAACAAACAGTTTCTAATATAAAAATAGATGTCAGTGTCAATGTCTTATGTTTAATAAATAAAGGTTTGCAAGATTCCCTAGATTTGATTTTGCAAATAGTTCTTATAGCTCTTTTTTGCAGAATAAAAACTGAGCTTAACAGATTTTGACTAGTTTCCCCAGAAATAAATACCATATTTTATTATTGATTCAATTAATGTTAAATAACTAGTTTTTAGTACTGAAAAATCAAGTTTAGTAGAAAGAATTCTAAGAGCATAACAACCTGAGCCAATTTTTTTACATACATTTTCAATATGTTCTGAAAAATTAAGGTTTTTATTTACATAAACACATATTTATCTGTTTTAAAAAGTATACCTTACCTGTAGTTTTATTGGATACTGGAGGTACTGGTGGTGGAACAGCTGCTGGTATTGCTGTGGTTATTGGTACTGCCATGCCGCCCAACACCTGCAATAATTAAAAGATTTAATAGAGCTAATTTTTAAAGGGCATACAGTTTTTAATATAAGCAATACGAATTATTGGTAATTTGTTAACTGCTCTTGCCTTAGATGTCAATAAAAAAATCTGTTACAAAGCAATTTAAAACTGATTTTGATATTTATCAGAGAACCGAAATTAGCACTTACTGGTTGAACGATTGCCGGTTGTATCGTGTTATTAGGTAACTTTTGAGGAATTGCTACGCCAGGAGGGGGCACCACAGGTAGTACTCCAGGAATGGCGATACCGGGTGGCCCAACAGCCGGCGCGGCTATCACAGGAACGCCTAACGCTGGCGCTACCAAACTTGGAGTTGTTACTATGCCTGGAGTGGGCGGAACCAGCGGCAGGGTCGTCGCTGGTTGGGCCAATTTTGAAAGACCTGTAAAACCAAAGGAATATCATCAACATCTTTATAACTTTATAAATTTGACTTATTTAATTTACGCGGTGTCAAGTTATGAATTTACACCCTCCTTAACTTTTTTATTTTGCATCGTACAAAATAAATAATTATATCAGTTTGTTGGGTTAATTCTGTAGTTATTGAATCAATAATTAGATTTTTAATATCTCTTACAATATACAGGGTAGGACAAAAGTACGATTTCCTCAAATGGAACACCCTGTATAAGAGCTTTAAAAAAAACTACATTTTATATATCTATCTACATTAGTTTCGGAAATATGGTCATCCAAATTTAAAGAATATTTGTAAATTTTAAATAATTATGTATGTAGGTTATATAATGGCAATAATTTATTTATTTATTTATTTAAGCAATATACGGGATGCCCCATTATAACATTTCTTACAGATACATAAAATATTAAAAGATGAGTATAAAACATAAAATAAAATTACTTTATACATATATCAGAAAATCATAGTTATAGAATCTACAAATTAACACTTACATTAACCACTTAATAGTGATCTGAAGCATTGCTTTCGAAAGAGATTAAGTGAGCTTCCAAAAGGATCTATACTAGGATGAGCATTCAAATATGCTAGGGAGCGTGAGATTGGAGCATGAAAACAATAGTTAGTCCGATGAAATTGAACTGAAAATAGCTGATTACTTCTAAGCGATCGAGTAGGGATTTTTATCAAATTTGCCCAAGAAGAACCAGACAAACAATGTTTCCATTGATTAATTTGTGAATAAAACACAAATCACTAACCGCCCTTCTAACCTCCAAAGGTGGCAGGTTAAGATGAGAGGAGACTTCCTCGACCCTATCCCACATGTTCAGTTTAAATGCACAATACTTCACAAATTTTTTTGAACATTTTCTAACTGGGTTTTATAGATATTATAAAAAGGGGACCATATTATAGATGCATATTCAATGTGAGATCTCACAAGAGAACAGTACAGTAAACGCAGTGAATTCACTGACAATAATTGCCCAAAAATTTTATTTATGGCCATATTTCTAAAACCATTAAAGATAGACCCATTAAATATGGTATTTTGTAATGCTCTTTAAATTATCTTTTAAATGGTGATTCAATATAGAGTGTTCCATTTAAAAAAATCATACTTTTTATTGTACCCTGTATATCTTAAAAGAAATTAGAATTCTGTTGAAAGATACAGATACTACAGAATAAAATGGTGGTTTTATTTTTTTATACGTTAAAAAATAAGAAAGTTAAGGGGATGTAAGTTTATTATATTTCTCTAATGGAAGTTAATAATTATTAATCATATTTGCATGGCCATATGTCAACAAAACGAAAACTTATTAAGATAGGTATATGAAATGTGGTATTTTTTAAAGGTTTTTATAAGATCTTTTTAATGACGAAACACTATATAGGGTGTTCCATAAAAAACAATTATACTTTTTTGCCGTATCCTGTATATCTTGAGATAATAAAATCCAATTAATAATTTGGAAACTTTAGAATTAGCTCAACAAATTATTATTTTTATTTATTTTGTACCATTAAAAAAATAGGTAAAAATTCGATATAGCGGTTTTCGCTATTTTAAGAGATTTTCGAAAAAATTCTTTTCCAGGGGGTTTCTATAGGTCGATTATGACACAAATCTCTGTGCGCGTTTTCAAAAATCCATTTCTATAATTTATTATTAATCAAAACATACTTACGGGACAGTGGAGTGAACAGGGTGCTGGGTGGGGACAAAACATTATAAATCCAACGTCAAACACGAGAAAACATTAATACAGTGCACTCGGGGCATTACAAAAATGTAAATTAATTTTAAAAACTATTAAATTTTGCAAAAATTGTCCCACACATGAGATTCTCGTCCGCCATTAATAGAGGCAACGTTGCCAAACTTCTATGAAGATTTAACACCAAGCCTATTTCGGGGATTCCCATTCAAATCTTCGTAGATGCCGTGCATCATACACTTACTAAAATCCACCATTTCCATAAGAAACAATGGTATTTTTTCTTTTTTCTCTTCACGAATTATAATAAGAAGAAGGTATAACTTAATTTTTCATATGAATTTTGTCCTGTATCTTCCTTTTTTTCAGCTGTTTGGCAACATCGCAAGACATTTGCAAACTCATCTCATGGCGGGATTGTTGTGTAAACTATTATTTATTTTATTTTTTTAAACAATTTTTTGGACATTTTTGTAAACAGAAAGTGCGGTGTGTACTGTGAAATACTGGTTTTGGGCGTTTAATATAGGATTTCTACTGTTTTGTCCCCACCCAGCATCCCTATTCACTCCACCGTCCCGTTTTTATTAATAATAAATTATAGAAATGGATTTTGGAAAAGCGCACACAGATTTGTGTCATAATCGACCTATAGAAACGCCCTGAAAAGAATTTTACGAAAATCTCTTAAAATAGGGAAAACCACAATATAGAACTTTACCAAAAAATAAAGTTAAGAGGGGTGTAAATTTATAACTTGACACCTGGTATATTTAATAAGTTAAAGTGAAATTTGAACTTACCCAAGGCAGCTACATTACTAGCAACAGCATCCATAGCTTGAATTTTGCTGTAGCCGCGGCTGCTGCTACTGCTGCAGCCGTAGAGCAGAGCGTTTGAACCACTTGACGGCCTAAAAGAGCGTTTGGAGGAGTTATAGCTCTTCCAACCCTGAAAGTACCAATAGAAAGATAATTTTAAAAATCCCTATGTTTAGAAATGCTTAATTTTAAACATACAGAGTTTACTTGTTATAAACTTACCTTAAATATTGCCCTCCCAAGTCAAACAGATTCATACTAGCAATGGCTTCATTGGCTGCTTGTGCAGTCTCATATTCTATAAAGCCGTAGCCCTTATGTTTGTTGCCGGTAGGGGCCTTGTGCTAGTTTACAGTAAACGATGGGGCCAAAGGCCTCGAAGACACTGAAAAATGAAATTAGGTATTTTTAGTTTAACTTTGCAAATACAAAATGAATTTTAAAAACAAAGATCAAGCAATACACATATTTTTAACAAAACAATTTGATGCAGCTTGTATGTTGGATAAATGGATTTATTGTCATAAAATAAAATTAAATAATCCTTTAAACTATGGTCGCAGCGCCTTCATCGATCGTATCTTGAGGAACTACAACCGGCATTACTCTGACATCAATCTTTTCGATATAAGTCTTAGTTCATTAAAGAGACAATTGAAGCTGCGCGTCTTTTAATGTCTTGTAAGGTCCTTTTTAAAGCACTTTTAAATTTTAATTTGTTGACTGTACATTTTAATTTAAGTTTATTGTTTTTAAATTATTTTTGTCACACTTATATGGGACTTTATTTTGTGTTGTGTGCTCTTTAATTGTTTTAATTTATTCTATATTGTATATTGTATGTTATTTTATTTTACCTTTTAACCTTAGCTATTGCTTCTTTCTTTCTTGTACCATTTAGAATGTTTTTATTCTGTAGTGTATATTTGTAGATAAATAATTAAAATGTTGAGTCTGAGAGTTAAGATTTCTGAGTATAAGGAAGATTTACATGATTCTCTACAATACACTTTACACACTTAAGAACACTTTTTTTTATCTTTAGACAAACCACAAAGGCTAAAAGCCTAAATACTAACGTACCGTGGGAGTCTTAAGCGAGGTAAGAGGGAGTTTGTTGACACGGAACTTAAATACTGGAAGATTTGGGGGAAGGAAAGACCTCCGCGGGCAGCAGGTTCCACAATCTGGAAACTCTAGGGAAAAAAGAACGACCAAAGTGAGAAGTTCGGGGACTGTCCAGTTGGACCGTATAAGGATGCATACGCGCCGAACCAAGAGTTTCTCTGTTGGGAACCGTGAGTGGAGGAACTATACTGGACAATTCTTCAGAGCAGAAGCCATGGAAGTACCTATAAAAAGCGATAAATCCCCCACAGCCCGACAATGAGCAAGAGAGGGGAGCCTTTCTGTAAGTGAAGGATCATTAATGAGACGAACAGCTCTTCTTTGAATAGAATCAAGAATGCTTAGGGTTGTGGGGGCGCCATGCCCTAGATATGAGAACAATATTCCAAGGGAGGTCGGATTTGGGACACATATAAAGTGTATAAATTAGAAGCGGAAAAATACTTTTTGGCTCGAAAGAGAAATCCAAGCTTTTTTGAAACTGCCGTGGCTATAGATACAATGTGTTTATGCCAGTTAAGGTTATTTTCAAATGTGACGCCCACAAGATTGAAGGTGTCTTTGCTCTGTAAAACTTGGCCGCTCATAAGTAGAGGATGAGAATTTGATGACTCTTTTCGCGACAAGGAACATGATTGATAATCAATTCGATTTGCTCTCCTTACCTTTTGATATCCTCTTCTGTAAGGTCGGGATGGATCGAGGCGACGTATATTCTATTGTATTGCTTCGCCTCCTCCTGAATTTCGTCTATGACGGTTTGAGCCTGTGGCATATTGCTCGGTCTCCCCACAACCTGTAACAGAAAAGAAAACCCGACATTAGCTGACCATACTCACGTCAATTTTTGACATTGGTATGTCTATCAATACTCTACAATACATTTGTTTATTACTTTTTAAAAATGTTAAAAATAATAATGAGTTTTTTTAAATAAATATTTGACGTGAATATGGTTGAAATTCCAATCGACTCTGGCTTAGCCTAAAAACAGAATTACCACTGAGGCATAATGACTGGTTTAGAATTGTTTTAAAGCGCATGTCTAATTATTTATTAGTTCGGAATTTTTATTTACCACGGGCTTGATTTTCTATACAGCTGAGGATGTATTCTAGCCTAGCCTTTTGGTTAGGATTTTTCATGGTTAAATTGGATACTTTAGACAAAAAATATTAAATTCAAACAAAAGGCAAATTGTTATACTGTCAGAATGCCACTCGAGGTCTCTCGGCTGGAAGACCAGGGATTCCCTTGCCTCCTCTCGTTTTTAACGTAAGTATGTGTATTTAACTAAAGATAAAATTCAAACAACAAGAAATGGTAAAATCTTGTAATATTGTCTATATTTTTTTAATTAAATCTTTATTTATTTTATTGCATACATACATTCATACGGAATACAATTAAAAATCCTTTGTTTATATACGCTCAGAATCACAAAAAATATAAAAAATATTCAACAGGTATATTAACCCGCATAAAAAGTGGCAGAAACAAATAAACTGTAATACAACGGTTTATTTCTGTACCACAAAACAGAAAACAGCTGACCATATCGACAATGCGCATGAAATTCCGAACTGAACTTTTAGTTCCAACAAAAATCCCAGGACTGCTAATCGGGTTACAAACCGGTAACGAACTGATTCCATTGCAACCCGTGAACACAGAACTGTTACTAGAAATTCAGGATTTTACTAACCGCGAACGCTGCTTTTTTTCACTGCGCATGCGAATAGTCCCAGAGCCGGTTCAGAATCAAACCCGCGAACAAAGCTAAGTTCCAACTCAAAATGAAAATTTGAGCATTTTTCAACCAACCAGTAAAGAGTAAACTGCTTAATACTCTGCAACGTAGTATCTCATTATGCACCCTGTACTCTAGAAATCAACAATAAAAACACCATATCGATTTATCAGTGACAATTTAGATCATTAATTTATAATGTCATTGCCAAAACTGAACAATTTTATACGGGAATTTCAAAAGAATCCTCGCATTTCATTTTAGTTTACAGCTAATTCCAACACATGCACTCACAGTTACGCAAGACAATAAACAAATTTTTCTACATTTAGAAATCAATTTATGACGAAAATATCAGATTTAATCAAATGCTCAAATATTCCTCCATTAACTGCCAGACAATAACCCAAACGATTATAAAAACTCATTTCTTACGTTGGCTAGTTGGTACATCGATATTCTGGCACATTCAGCGGAAATAGCATTCCTTAGCTGGACTAAATTTTCATATTTTTTATTGGTAGCTTAGTTTTTAAATGTCCTCATAGAAAAAATCGTTTGGCGAAAGATCACGTCGATTTTCTTCACATTTGCAATTATTGATTACTGTGCCTGTAGTTTCAAATTTTTTATCGTCCGTTCTCATTGTCGATTTATTGGTATTGGCCTATTGGGAAAATAGGCTGCAAAACATGTCCGCTACTTCCCGATAACTATTTCCCTGGTAAAACCATTTGATAATAGTGATTTTTCCTGATTTAAGTGGTTCACTGTCTAAAAATGATGTGACATTGATCTGACAACTTGAGAGTAAGAGGTTAAATAATTTTCAGTATTTATTATAAACTTCTTAATACAAGGCGGGTGAGCAGATAGGAGATTCGTAACTTATTTGTAGCATTTCATCTCACTGGCGGACTGAGAAGAGCTGAAATTTGCTGTGCCAATGTCTTACCTTTATGCTTTTGTGTGACTGGATCCCAGGACATATTGATGGATTTTATGGGGCCGAAGGGCAGGAACGATTGCCGGATGGTGTCCTCCTTTAGCTCAAAGCTGATCGATCCAACGTAGACCCTGCAACACAAATTTACTTATTAAAACATTATATTTCTAAAATTTTCGGCTTTATGCAAAGTTTTCTTTATATGAAAATAAGATACAAATTTCCCTTACATCATACATAATAAATGCTTTTTAAAAGGAATCCTGAAGATGGATTTTGTTTAATATCTTTAAGATAAATTTACTTTTTTATTTTTTAATGCAAATTTTTTAATTTTAAAAACACAAAAATGTGACACTGCATGACCACTTTAAGAAATAAAAACTATCTGGTTATAGAGAGAGTTTTAGGTTTATTAAAAGAAATACCAAAGATTTTAAAGATGTAAATTCAATAAAACTATTGTATACTTCGTTAGTAAGACCCCTTTTGGAAAATTGTTCTGTTGTTTGGAATCCATATTATGAGAAATATGTTAAAATGTTAAATTCTGTTCAGAGAAAGTTTTTAAGATACATTGCCTTTAAATTGCATATTCCCCAGGAAACAATAAATTTTGAAGATCTTGAAAAAGCTATTAATATACAAAGTTTGAAAGTTAGACGTGAAAATGCTGATGTATTGTTTCTTTTTAAACTAATTCATGGGAATGTGCAATGTAGTGAACTGCTCTTTTCTATAAATTTCTATGTTCCTTCAAGGACATTAAGGCATTCTGTTACCTTTCAAACAAATTTTCACTAAAGTTTGTATGGGCAATTTTCCCCAATAAATAGATTGATGAAGCATGCCAATAAATTTGGGGACGATTTATTTAATCTATCCCTAAATAGGCTTCGAAGAGCTATGAAGTCCAATGTTTTATAGATTAAGGCTTCATGTTGTTTTATTTTCAAAGTTAGATTTTTTAAGTGTGTATATTTTGAATTTAATTTTAGATGTGGTTTTCTTGTTTCTTAATCATTAGTAACTTGTTATTTTTTACTGATTTTTAAGTATTTTGGTGGTTAACTAAAATATAAAATTTTAGTCCTGAATATTTGTTAATTAAAAAAGCTTAGTACTAGATATATATGTAGATGCTTGTTATTTAAAATTGTAATTGGGCAATGCCCGTATTGAGTAAATAAATAAATAAATAAATAATACCCTTTTAGAAGCATTAGTCATGTTATGTGAACCTTATCCTATTTTTATGTTATAACTAGGTGCCTAGAAAGAAGGGGCACTTATTTGGGGACTATCTGTATAGAAAAATAAAGAGAATATCAGATCTTATCAGCAAAAGTCATTGTCGGAGAATTTTATAATCCTCAACAACTCCATGTATCTAATTTGACATCATTATTCTCATTAGAAAAAGTAAATTGCACCATTCCCCAGTGCCACTGGATAAAGATTTCTTATAAATTTCTTTATTTAAATTGAGATTAATATTTATGTAAGTAAGTATATTGATTGATTTATTTAATGGTAAGAGTCAGGTGAATAAAGCTTAGCAAATGCTTTTACTTAAATAACCTGAAACAAAAAAGCAAATACTATAGTAATAGCTTTTGCTTAACTTTATTCACCTGGCCCAATCAGCATGAAAATAAAAATAGTTTTATCAAATAAATAAGGCCATAAAGCCCACCTATAAACTATGAAATTTAAAATACTAACCTGCACATTAAAACCAGAACTTGATGCCTCTGGAAGGTCTTGTTTTTCTGTAATGCAAAATAATAATTATTATAAAATACTTACAAAAATAACCAAGGAAATAAAATCCTTTAATTTAAATAATTAAAATTAATGGCGAATTTACAATATTTGCAGATGATACTACAATTTTGTGGCATAATAAAAATGTAAATAATTTAAACAAAAATATCGATAAAGATATTTTAATAATTAAACAATGGTGTGATTCAAATTTACTTTCTTTTAACATAAATAAAACAAATATATTGACATTTAGGTTTAACCTTAATAATATCACTTTAAATAATGAAATTATTCATAATCCTTCATTTACTAAATTTCTTGGTATTTATGTAAATAAAAACCTTAATTTTTCAGAACATATTGAAAATGTATGTAAAAAAATTAGCACAGGTTGTTATGCTCTTAGAATTCTTTCTACTGAACTTGATTTTCCACTACTGAAAACTAGTTATTTAACATTAATTGAATCAATAATAAGATATGGTATTTGTTTCTGGGAAACTCTAGTCAAAATCTGTTAAGCTCAGTTTTTATTTTGCAAAAAGAGCTATAAGAACTATTTGCAAAATCAAATCTAGGGAATCTTGCAAACCTTTATTTATTAAACATAAGATATTGACACTGACATCTATTTTTATATTGGAAACTGTTTGTTTAATATATAAAAAATATTGGTGTAATTATAATGAAAACTCTTTATATAATTTTAGAAATAACTCCTGCATTGATCTACTTATACCACATTCAAATATGATTAAAAAATCTAAAATTTATGAATCAAAAAAGATATTTAATCATTTACCAAATTCTATAAAAAATAATAAAAACATAAAGAAATTTAAAAAATATGTTAAAACAATTTTACTTAAAAGTGTGTATTACAATTTAAATGAATTTTTCGAGGATACATTTCCATAAAAGGTATTTCATTTCTTTTACTATTATATATTTGTGTGTGTATCTGTCTATGTTGTATATGTATAAATAATTTATTGTTTTGCTTTGTCTACAAAGATATCTAAATATTTTTCAGGACAATAAAGCTTATTATTATTATTATTATTATTAAATAAATGGTAAGTAATTTAATTATTTTCTAAATAAATGTAATTTAATTAATTTCTTACTTGTTGCTGATAGGCAATAGTTTGTTTCATAAGAACCATTCGTATACTCTGTTCCATAGCATATTTTTTGCCTTGGCTACTGAATCGCTTTGATCCGATGATAACTTTGGTAGTGCTCCACCCAGGATACCAGCTATTGAATTACTTCTTGCACCAGGACCTGCATACATAAGCAAATCATATAGTCTAGTGCCTTCATTCGTGTATTTCATGATATACTGTACTATACATTTTAATGATAAATACAAAATAAACAGAGACAAGAATGAGACAAGCAACTAAATGTAAATAAATTATCCGAGAGAGAGATAGCTGCTGGGCCTTCCTTGTCTGTCTTCAAGGAAGGCAAACGCAGATGGCGCGTGAGTCGACTTTATCGTTTGCCCGCCAAATTCAAATTATATAGCTGTGCTGTTTTTGCCCTTAATGTTAGGTACTTGTTTTTGTTTCCTATTAATATAAAATATTGGGGTTTAGTTTAATAATTACACACACCTTATTAAAAATGTCATTTATTTGGTTTTTATAAAGATTTTTTCTTACAGATAACCATGTCAATATTACCTTAAATTATCTGTTGAAAAGCACAAATTTAATATATACACTGTGATCACTAATAAAAGTCAATATTCAAAGTCCAATTAAAGGTAAAAAACCACGATACACACAATAAATCACAGAAAATGTAAACAAACTGTCCAAACAAATCGGCCATTGAAAAATATCAAACAAAAATATCGATTAACATTTCGGCGTGACTGCCTGCGGCAACGTTTGTCAAGTTAAAAATATTCGATTCATGGTATATTTTCTTTCTCTTAATTAGATGCGAGCCAAAAAAGGACATTAAAGTTTACATGCAGAAATTGTAAACAACTTGGCAACCAGGGCAAAGCGATGATTGCTCCATCTACGATAGCCTGCCATGATGAAAGACAAAGACATATTTATTGGAACTTGCGTTAAACCAGAAAGAGATAAATACAATGGACAAATTGTTAGGACCAGTTACTCGTATCATTCTTGTTTCTGAAATAAATAAATAAATTTTATTCATACCTGTAATAACCTCTCCGGTCTGTTCTAAGTCATAAATATAATCGATTCCATCATCTAAAACAAAGCAAGTGTGTAAGAAACAAATATAAACTGTCATGAGGTGGTTATTGAAAAAGTAACTTTCATTTCAATACTTGAAATTTTAATAAATGTTTTTTAAAATGGTGGATTTATTACACAATGTGAAGAACACAATGTTCTATTTTCAATGGTTTTAATGGGTATTACGCCGAAAATCCTCTGAAATAGAACACCCTGTACATTGGTAAATCATTGTTTTATAATTTTGTTCTTTTTTAAACAGTAAACTCTCGACTTTATGATAAAAGGAATACATTAAAACCAAAGACAATTGTAGTTTCACTATAGACTCCCAGAACAATGCTAAATTTTTGGTCATCAGCTTGGACCCTCGCTTCGTGCAATTTATGAAGCGGGTATCCATCGAGTACACATGTAAACAGTACATATAATTTGCCGCTTCATAAATTCAGCCAAGCCAGCGTCCAAACTGATGACCAAAAATTTAGCATTGTTTTGGGAGTCTATAGTGAAACTATAATTGTCTTTGATTAAAACTTATAAAAGTAAATGTTAATTATTTGTAGTATCATTTTTGTTTCAATGCAATTTTTTTTAACAGCATTGTTAGGGCCAGATTAAAAATGTATTCATTAAATTATTTTTCTTTTATTACTGCTTTGCAGATCACCTAATAATTTATTGTTAAATAAAATTATTTATTTCCAAGTTACTTTTTCAATTAAATAATTATTTTATTAATAAAATTAGTGTTGGAATTTTGTTTTTATATAATTCAGAAATAAACGTTGGGTGAGTACTTTAAAACCGTTATTAGAGTATTCATCAATCAATTTTCTAAGAAAATAAACATTAATAAATTTAAGTTAACACTGGATCTAGCAGAAGAATACTTTGGTAGAAAACAAATTGTAAAAAAATATTTTCTCAAAATGAAAAATGCCCTTATGCATTATTTTAGGCTTTGACCATAATGTACGCACTGCCCCTGCTTTGTTTAAGGAAAGTAGATCTCTTTATGGTTAGACCACAAATTATCAGAATACTCAGATGCATTTTTTTAAATTTGAAATATAGCCTTTTCAATGGCAGTGCGGCCATAAATAAAAAAATATTTTCCTCTGCTTAGGCACATACTGATTAATATCAATAACTTTAGTAACATATCTAAGTAATTTGTAAAAGCTTTGTATTTATGTTAAATAGTCTTAAAATAATAGTGGTCCTTTGGGAATCTAAAAAGTGATCCGCTCCCGGTGATGGAGGAACAGAATAAATATACACATTTATATCCCATATTAAACGGTAAAAAAATTTAACAAGACACTATACTAACACTTTAATAATAAAAACATAAAAGTTCACAAACAACTAAACACAATTAACTAACTTATGCTCACGTTCTATACCAACAAAAGTATGGGACTAACTGACACCTAGATGAGCATTAGGTCACGTACTAAATCGTGGGGTGTATATCCACCACGCAGTGGGAGGGACGATAGTGGTGAGAGATTTCAACGAACACGCTTAGTTTCGCATCTGGGTATTCTGATAATTTGTGGTTAGACTAAGAGGTATCCTAACTAGGAAGCTTTTGCAGCTAAGCAGAAAAAGTACTTTCAGGGCTTGTTGCATGATATCTGTCATAATTTAATGTACTACTACAAATGAATTATTAAAATATTTTTTAACTATTATTTAGAGTCCCAAACTGGTTATTTTAAATTACTGACTGGAATATGTTTTTAAATATCAGTATTACTTGGTCACTGATCCAATGTCAACATTCTTTAATTTAGTCTTGATTTTATGTAATGTGTATAGTTCTCAAACTGCTCTCTCCATTGATCTATTAGTCGCCATCATGGATTTTATTAATCAAAAGTCATAAACAGAAACATATCGGACATACATACATACATAAGTTTGAAAAATGCCTAATTTCACACATAAATTTTAAAAAGTGGAGTAAGGTAAAACATATATTTAGTGAAATTTATGATTTTGGTGTATCTCTTATAATTAATAATTGTCAAAAGTATTAGACAGCAGAACAGGATACAGTATGGTCCATTAAGTTTGCAACAAATGGAAAACTTTTTTATTTTCAATTTGTCATAAAGTTTTATTCTTCATAAAAGTTGGTGCATGGTCTGAAACTGTATAAGCAGTAGTTAGTTTCATTAAAAGTTAATGGATATAAAGAGTAAGTCAAAAAAGCAAAACATATTTAAGAGAAATGCCTTATTTTTAAAAATACAACAAAATGTTAAATGAAAAAGTTATTTAGAATTAAAAGCTATGCCTAAATACGTCATGGATTTAAAAGTTAATTTTATTTTTGGAAAATTTTAAATTAACCCTGTATGATGTACAAATTTTTATTTTTTGATTTAATCTTTTTTTTTTTTGCAGTTTCAACCAAGGTTAGTTTATATTTATAAGGTTGCGACATATCCTCAACTTTTAGGGGGTTCGAGGTCGGGGACGCAAGGAAGGGCACTCCACGGAGAAAAGTTGGCAAGACTGGGTAAAATCAAAGCTGATGATCAATCCAGTGGCGTCTAGAATTTGCGCATTTCATTTTGCATTGTTTTGGAAGTGATATTTGTTGAAAGATGTAATTCCAAATGTTTTTTATTTAAAGAAAAAGAATTTACAACTTATTAAGAATTAAAAACTGTTGTATAAATGGTTGTTCTACTAATACAATAAACTGTATATCTCCGGCACTGAACAACATGGCCGAAAAATGGGAGATGTGACGTCATAACACGTCAAAGCAATATGGCCGAATGTCGTGACCTTATATAGACCGACTTTGGTTTCAACCAACTTTTAAACAAATTTAATGAATATTTTTTTATCCAACCGCTACGTAACAAGTTTATTGAAAGGCAATTAAACAAGACCCTAAAATTTTACAAATATGCTTTTTAATAATATACTATGAATAATAATTTGCATATAAAAATTCCTCATTTAGCTTGTAAAATTTATGTAGAACACAAAATTTTAAAAAAATAAATAAATAAAACTACGAATAGAAGGCTATAACTTGGTATTTATTATAAATTTTGATTCTAAATGACTTTTCTTTTCAACAATTTGTTATATTTTTTAAACTAAGGGTACTTTACTCTTAAGCAGTTGTTGCTTTTTTGACTAAATCTGTATACCATTGCACCTCTAATAAAACTAACTACTGCTGTTTGAGACCAGGCACTAACTTTAATAAAGAATAAAATTTTCTGACAAATTGCAAATTAAGTTTCCCATTTGTTGCACACTTTATGGACCACACTGTATACTTTAAAATACAAAGAATCTTTATATATGTACATATGTCTCAAGAAATATTTATCTATGCCTGTACAAAACTGAAAATAAATATTCTACAAGTAATGATTACATTATCTGTCTCCAATTTTACCAGCGGACGAGCGAATGTTAAAAACTACTGTCAATACTTTTATGAAATGACCCTCCAACATAAACGGCATCATTCTAAAATAATAAAAAAATCAAATGTTCTTTAAAATAAGAATATACATTTCCTTATAATTCCTTCAAAAATGGTGTACAAAAAAATAAAAGAGCAAAAATTACCAACTTTGTTGGATAAATCTTCCTAAAAAGGACATTATTAACTTATGGTTAGTCAAATTCAAATTTTAAGCGAAAGTCATATAGATTTGCCATTTTTTTTTTGCACACAACTATTTTTAACATTCTTGTAAAATCAGGAATTATAAGAAACCCAAAGTAAATAACGTAATAAAATGGACAACTGGAGAATGTGGTTTATTTCTAGTAGAAAAATTGTGTCAGCTGAGGAAGACCTTAATAAGGGGTCAAAAAAACTTTCAGAGAAACATAGGGCATTGGCAAATATTGCAGTTATAAACACAAAACAAAAAATTCATAAGGACTCTTATTTTCTTCTTAAATTTTGTTATTATAAAAATATGTTTTTTTACTGATTTCTTTTAAACTCATCTGTTATTTTTTTTGTTTTGGTTTGTTTAATTATTCATTGTGATACTGCATCAAATTTTTAAAATTTAAAACATACAAGTTGGTTTTGGTAACTGTTAAATATATATAAAGAAAACAAAAATTAACTGATGCCCTATAATAAGCACTAAATAGATGGCTGGTGGCGTGATATAATTGCTAGAAAAATTAGTTTGCTCGTTTGTTTTGCGATTTTTTAACTATTTTATCAGGGTACAGAGATTACAAAAATTTTGGTTACACCATATGCACAAAAAAAGAGACCAAAAGCCAAAAATTTTAGATGCAGCATCAACACTATAAAATTTACCTTTCTAAATCTAGCAGTTTCAGAGAATGTTCAGATTAAAAAATAAATTTATGAGTATTAGGTGTTTAAACTACATTAGCTCTTATAAAAACAAAGTTCCCCATTTTTAAAATTGGGTAAAAATTATTTTTTTATAAAACTGTGGCTATAAAATCTGGGTAATTGTGTTGAAAGTTGAGGCAAATCCGATTTTGACGAAATTTGGTATACAGGGGTTTTTTGAGGCCGTGATAACAAATCTGAATGATTTTTTTTCCGAAACGTTTCGTTATCAAGATATTCATCATTAAAATTGAAATTCACACATTCTTATTTTCACATCATTCCCCATACATTTTGCACACGATTCTTGATTTAAAAGTTAAGTGGCCCACAATATTTGATTTTTACGTTTTAAAACCCCGTTCTTCTATGTATTTTACACCTTTTATCAAATAAATTGCGAATGTTCTCTTTAAAACGCTGCAACAATGTTCACATTGCTCCAGCGCCTTCACCATAAGCTACTGCGTTTAAAAGTAAAGTGATGCTATGTAATGTTAAAAAAGTGTAAAATACATAGAAAAATGAGGTTTTAAAAGGTGAAAATCAAATTTTGTGTGGCACTTAAAATATATTAGATTCGTGATCAACGCCCCAAAATACCTGTATACCAAATTTCGTCAAAGTCGGAATTGCCGCAATTTTCTAGACAATTACCAAAATCTGTTTTGGGTAAATGAGAATTAAATTCAATATTAAACACCAAAGTCTCACAAATCTGTTTATCAATTCTTTAGCACTGTTCTGCTAAATTTAGAGGTGCATGAAAATCATATAAAATAGGTAAGTACATTTTCAGAGCGGCTTATCGGCATTTTCCACTGAAGGGGGCCCACGTACTGCTAGTTTACGAAACATTTCCTAATTCACATCTGGAAGCACAAAAAAGAAAATAGATTTGTCTATAAGAACCGTCGAACAACACCTTTTATCTAATTTAAATATAGCTATATTGTCTTATTTATTGCCTTTAGATTGCTAGTGACTGAGTATGGATGTGAAAGTGTTTTTGAGTTTTAAAAATAGAAGCTGAATCAAATGTCTATTTTACTGCTATTTTGCTTTCCTGGGCTTTGCAAATAAATATGTATTCTACGGGATGCAATGATTATTAAATTAACAAAAAGCTACTCTATTATGTTGGGTTCTGCCAAAAATATAGTAAGATAAAATTTTGGAAATAAAAATAATTTCTACAAATTATTTAACGGTACGTAATTCAGCATGTCATTAAGTACCTTTTTGCTAATTTATTCCAGTATACAGGGTCACCCAATCAGAACTAACAAGCTCCTTGCTTTTCTCATACTAAAAGAAAAATGTAAAATAGCCATCTTGTATATGTTTTCCTTAAGATTCCGAAAGTATAATGAAAATTATTTATATTGGAACCAAAAAGTTATACCACTAACATTTTTGGTAATAGTTCGATATAGCGGTTTTCGCTATAATAAGAGATTTTTGAAAAATTCTTTTTCAGGGCGTTTCTATAGGTCGAATATGACACAAATCTGTGTGCGCGTTTTCCAAAATCCATTTCTATAATTTATTATTAATAAAAACATATTACGGGACGGTGGAGTGAACAGGGTGCTGGGTGGGGATGAAACAGTAGAAATCCTACATTAAACGCCCAAAAACAGTATTTCACAGTACATACTGCACTTTCTGTTTATAGAAATGTCCAAAAATTGTTTAAAAAAAATTAAAAATAAATAATAGTACAACAATCCCGCCATGGCTATCACTGCATAAAAAGAAGAGTTTGCAAATGTCTTGCGATGTTGCCAAATAAAGTAGGAAAGTGTCAATAGCTTAAAAAAAGGAAGATACAGGACAAAATTCAAATAAAAAATTAGGTTTTTCCTTCTTCCTATTATAATTTGTAGAGAAAAAGGAAAATACCTAAACATAAAGAAGGAGGCATTTCTACAAAAAATACCATTGTTTCTCATGGAAATGGGGGATAATCCCCGAAATAGGCTTGGTGTTAATTCTTCAGAAGAAGTTTGGCAACGCTGCTTCTATCAAGACTGTCATTTTTATAATGACGAACTTTATGTTATCAAATGACCAAAATTAATTTTCCCTCTTTAATTAATGGCGGACGAGATATCTCATGTGTGGGATAGTTTTTCAAAAAATTTAATACTTTTCAAAATTAATTTACATTTTTCATGTGCCCCGAGTGCAGTGTATTAATGTTTTCTTGTGTTTGACGTTGAATTTATACTGTTTTGTCCCCATTCAGCACCCCTGTTCATTTCACCGTCCCGTAAATATGTTTTTATTAATAATAAATTATAGAAATGGATTTTGGAAAACGCGCACACAGATTTGTGTCATAATCGACCTATAAAAACGCCCTGAAAAAGAATTTTTCAAAATCTCTTATAATAGAAAAAACCGCTATATCAAACTATTACCACATTTTTTTATAACATATTTATTGGCTCATTGTTTTAAAGTGCTTTATTTCTTTTGAGATGTTTTAATAAAAAGGATGTCAGTCATTTTTAGTTCTAATAAAATTCATTTAATTAAAAATAGAAATTTGGAATTTAAAATTAAAAAAAGGAGTTATGGATTTTTAGGTATTTATTGTTACTTATTTCTATTCTCTAATTTAAATCACAAATTTCTCAGATGAATTAAATTAATTCTGCTTACTAAATATGAATTGTAAATCCGTTTTATTAAAACCTATTAAAAAATAAGGTACTTAGTTAAATAAAGTAATAAAAAGTCCAATTGGAAAAATTTTAGTTTATTTATGTTTATTTTAAAATAATTTTAATTTTAGTAGGTATTTTTGAGGATTCTATGGGGAAAGATGCACTGGATGGATATTTAACTCTTTTTCTGTTAGATGTTGCAGATTTTTTTTATACTAAAAGCAGTTAATTTTAAAGTTATTACATAAAGAAAAAAAAGATCTATTAAGGATAAAATAAACAAAAAAGAGCCCAGTGTATTAAAGTAAAAGACAAGTCCAACCTTCGACAGACACAATTTCAAATCAATCCATACTCAATCACTACTAAGATAAATGTCAGAATGACAATGTTACTCAGTGTATCGCTCTCCTACCATGCAACTGAGCGACGCCAAACTACAGTTACACTTTTGCCGGTTAACATCTGAGACTAGACTCCACGAAATGGCTCTAGAGGGGCTGAATGATTCAATCTCCTTTCTGGAACATCTCAAGCAGACAGATACGAAATTAGTTATGGACGTCCCGCATAGCTAAATATTGTAAAATTTTTCTAAAGCAGATCAACAGTCTAACTTACCTTCTAAACGAGGTGACTTGCGAGCCGGCTCCTCTGTGCCTGGAGCAGGAGGATCATCATACATTGGCTCCCTCTTCGTATATAGGGTCTGGTTGTTGTGGTGTAGGAAGAGGAGGAGGCATTAATGTTTGTGGTGGCATGGGAGGTTGGGGCGGGAGCATTGGTGGTTGTTGGGGAGGAAGCATTTGAACTGGCATCATTCGTGGTTGTGACATTAGTGGTTGTGGTGGCATTAATGGTTGGGGAGGCTGAAATGTTAAAAAAATATAAAAATGTATGGTTAAATTAGGTTTGGCAACGTTTTCTAAACGACTTATACATTTCAATTAAAATATTATAAATGGCTGACATGACCTTATTCACTATGAAGTTTTTATTTCTCTTATATTCCAGGTATCCTAATAAAATCCATAAAAAGTCAAAGGACCATTACAAAATAAGGTACTTACCATATTTTGAGGCACTAGTGGAGGAATCGATGGCTGCATAGGCGGAGGAATTGGCTGCAATGGAGGTTGCTGGCTAATGGGTGCATTTTGCATGTTTCTCTGGGAGAACTGTTGTTGCTGAAAGCTGGTCATCATTTTGAAAGCTTTTTTCTAACTCAGACCACAATATTTTTACAAAAACAAAAAAATATTACATGTGAAGGGCGCGACTTGTAATCTAATTAAAATGGCGGATAGAATGACGCACGTTGACGCATGCTAAGTGCTGTCAATCAATACTGTTTAAATCAACGGCATCTATGAAACATTTAATAAACTATTAGATCTTTTAAAGTCTAGGAGACATATTAAATACTAACTTTGAAACTTTTCTAGTAGATGGCACTTCCATGTCCAAAATTACGATTTTTATTTTACAAAGACAACATGGGAAAAACCTAATAAACCTCGTCTCTTGAATGAAAGTAGTTAGCACACTGACTTTTGAAAATAAGTAAAGTTATACTAATACAGGGTGTCCGAAACTCCGTTCGTATATTTTAAGGGGTAATTCTACACAAAATATATGAAAAAGTTCATATGAACATATGTCCTAAACGTCTTAGTTTTTGAACTACGGGGTGTTAAAAATTTTAAAACTTATCGTTTTTTTATTATAGCATTTATACCAATTGAGATATTTTTAAAAAATTTGGAAGACATCTCCTATGCATCAAAATACATTTTTTGACATACCAGAAATTTTTTTTACCAGTGTCGTCCATAAGGGGTTTAGGGTCAATATGTTTTTAGAAAAAATGGTACTCCACTGCATTTTCTAAAAAAATATATCTGTTTTTAAATCCCCATTTAGTTTAGAACAAATTTGATCTCTTGACTTTTTTGTTTGATGTACGGTTTTCGCGTAAATAAAAAAACATTTTTTGGCATGGTTAGTTTGTATTCCTAATTTGAAACTTCTACATTAAAAATTAATTTTTGCTGGCTTGCTCCTTTAATTAGATAGGAATTTGTTTTTGCTAAATAGATTTTTGGTTTTACCTTATAGCGATAGCCCACCAATTTTTACAGGGTGGCCAGCCATTTTAAGGGGGTGGCCTCGGGCTACCCTTTGGCCCCTCCTTGGCGTCGCCACTATTTCGCACTATTTGCGAGTTACAACGTTGTTCAAGCCGACGCTTTAAATCATTAAAACATCGATTTTATTTTCATAACTTCCAATATCAAGTAAGACCCTTCAAATTACTATCAAAAGAAGTGTTTTGTTTAAATTACTTCACATAATCTGCAAGAACGGATTAGCTCTAACACCTTATGATCCTTTTTTTTAACCTCCTATATCACTAAGAAGTTTGGAAAACCTTTTACAAAATTGCTTAAAAGTAAAATCTATAAAAACATGTTGAACTATATTAGAAAAGGAAAATATTTGACGGAATTAAACTAAATCTTTGTAAGTAGCTTATTAGATAGCATAGCCCCCTTAAAATGCATATTTCATTTTGTACAACCGGGCGTAAAATACTATATATAAAATAGCACTTTTACGCCCTAGGGCAAAAAAGCATTAAAAACGCCCGGCATCTCATAAAATTAGAAAGCAATAATAATAACTATTTATGTATCAAGGGCGTTACTGGACTATAATGCCCCTGAAGGTCGAAATAGCCCGAGGGCTAGATTTCGACCTGATGGGCATTATAGTCCAGTAAAAGCCCGTGGTGCATACAATGCTTTATGTTTTACCCAAAAAGAGTTTTTCAATGACTAATTACATTATTTATTCGCAATATAAAAAATAAGTTGCACCTGTACCTGTATACGTAAGTAGATAATGACTGGTGTTAAGTTTGACTTTGATGTTTCTATCAGTTAGTCAGTTGGCATTTTTTATTTAACGATTTGCTCAAAATGGAAGAAATTCCACAAAATATAAGAGAAAAGGCCATAAAAGCGACCGAAAATCTTTTGCCAGTTAAATCAAGGCAACAGTATGATCGGGAGTATGGCATATTTGGTATTTGGAAAGATGCGAACGCAATTCTTCAAATAACCGAAACCGTTTTAATGGCATATTTTCAGGAACTGGTAAGTTATTGATTTTATTTTAATACATATGTTTAACAAACTTTATTATTTTTAGTCGGAAAATACAGTCCGAACTCTCTGGACCAAGTATTCCACCCTAAGGTCTACGTTGATGGTTCTATGAAAATATAGACATTTCGCAATACCATCGTCTCATATCTTTTAAAAGTTAAGTCGAAATGATACGTCCGGAAGAAGTCTAAAGTTTTGGAAGGAGAACAAATATTAAAATTTATTAAGAAGGCTCCTGATGATATCTACTTGGTACACAAAGTCATATTGGTAATGGGTGTTTTTGGAGGTTTAAGACGAGATGAGTTGGTCAAAATGACTATTGATGACATTGAAGATAGAGGAACAGTCTTGGTTATAAAGGTACCAGAAACTAAAACTTCAACTTCAAAAAGTTTTACTATCATTGAAGAAGATTTAGGCGCTTTAAATTTAATAAAAAAAGTACACAAACATTAAGACCAGCTGGAATAAAGGAGCGAAGATTCTTTCTTACCTATAGAAAGGGTCGATGTACAGTACAACCCATTGGAAAAAAATACCATAGGAAGCGTCCCAACATTGATCGCAAAATTTTTACAATTGGATAATGCAGAAGCTTCCACCGGACCACTGTTGCGTCGCACATCGTCAACTTTACTTGTTGAGGCAGGTCGTGCTGCGCTTGAAACGCTAAACAACATGGAAATGAAAGCTCTTCAGTAGCTGAAGGATATATAGAAGAAAGTATTTCATCCAAAAACAAAGTAGCCAAATGATTGGCCAATTTCGTTAATTCCGAGGTTAATTCCGTATCGACTATTGAAAATTCTGCAATGGACTGTTCTTCTATACAAATAGACGTTAGTGCTACCACCGCTGCTACCATCACAAAAAACACCGACCATTCTATAGTAGGATCAGCTACATTTTCCGGGACATTTCAAAATTGTAATTTTTATTTTGGAAATAAAGTTTACTTTTAGGTATTGTTTAAAGAAAAATGTTTTTGTATAAACTTGATCTTATTGTGAGAGAAATAAAATTGGATAAGCAATAAAATTTCCATATTGGCACATTGGGGCATTATAAGCGGGCATTATCGCAATGCCCTGCCTATAATGCCCTAGGTGTGATAGCAGGTATTATTGCTACCATAACATATTCCAAGTATCTAGCGTATTATAGATCAATAAAAACAAGATGGTCAAAACATATAAAATAATTTGAAAAATCTTAGCTACGCCCATGCTACCCGGTATATTAGTAGGACAATTAACAGAACACTTTTTTAAATATCTTGAATTGGCCTGTGGCCCCTCTTCGAAAGTAGACCACATCGATTCCCAAGTGTGTATATCGTCTGCTTACGTTCCTTAGCGACGAAACTGACCATATCTGACCAACTCAACCCCTGCTATAGCCGAACGTCGCCATACATTACCATAGGGGTCGAACACGCAAACTTGGGGTTGATTTCGAATATCGCCGGTTAAATCGCTTCTCGTTTTTTTCGTTTACCTAGAATTTAGTTTAGGGTGCCTTGGGGATTCATTTGTTTCTGTGATTGTGGACATTTGCATTAGTAATGGTAGCATGACAAACTTATTATTGTAGTAACATCACAATTAATGTTGAAGATAAATTCGGTTTGATCAGATGTGTGATATCTTTGTTTATGATGAATTAAAGAATAAACTTTATTTTATAACATTATGTTATTTTTTGTTTTATATCTGTTGTTGTCAATTGATATCATCTGTAAGTGAGAAGGTCTGTGATTTTAGGGGTAGAACTACCTAAAAAATGGTGGCTTTCGAAGAAGTAAAAGGTAAGAAATTATTTTTATTCGACTATTTTTGTCTCTTTACAAAATAATAAACGTTTCTTAAAGGAACAATTACAAAAATATTTTGCTGACATCTCTCTTAATTGTAATAATTTCTATTTGTATTTTAATGTCCATTGGGTTTTTGACAACCGGGTTTTAGCCAAACCGAAAACCGGTATTCGCGGTTTTGAAAACCGGTTTTTCGGATAATCGGTTTTTGAATACCGGTCATTCAGAAATCCCATGTTGACAGATTTAATACAATTTTCTTATAATATACGTCGTGCCAGCTCGCTACTTGCAGTGTGTTGAACACTAGCAGGTCAAAATTACAAACAAAAAAAACATTCCGGATAGGATGACTAATCGAGCTTGCTTAGTGGCACGACGTATATAACAAATATGTACTTAAAACTACAACTTACTATAATAATACACTAAATTAAAATTTAAAAATCACCACTTTCCTTTTCTGTTTTGTTATTAACCAATAAACCAAGAAAAACACCGAAAATAGAATACCAATTTTAAATAAAGAGGAAAAAATAAATTATGTATGTATGTATGGAATTTTTACATCACCTTTTAGAATCTCGCATTTTATTAACAGGGATGTTATATTTTTATTCTTATTTATATTTAACCAATTTCTTTTGAAGAATATTCTTAGGATAAATAATGATTATCACTTAACACCACAGCTCATGGGCAAATCCGTAATCAACGCAAAAACGATTAATAGAGAATAATTACCTTCCGATTTTCTGTTAACTGTGGTTTAGAAAAGCCTTTTTCGGTTTTGAGAACCGTTTTCGGTTTTCGGTTTTAAAGACAGTTTTCGGTTTTCGCTTTTAAAAACCGGTTTTTACATATTCGGTTAACCGGTTTTAACCGAAACTGGTTTTGTTTTTCCGGTTTTAAGGAGTCTAACTGGTATTTATCATATTAAAAATGATGTACCAAGTACTAGGTATAACAGTTCCAGGGGTTTCCTTTTAGGCATCAAATTTCGTCAAAATCGGAGTTGCCGCAGGTACCTAGAAAATTACCTTATTTTTATGGGTTCTTTATGAATCCGAGTAATCGCCAACATATTCAGGGACACCCTGTATAGTAAAAATAAGGTTAGTTTGATGGATATATCAAAAATGACTGAAAATTCTTGTTTATTTGGGTAATTTTCTAGAAACCTGCGGCAACTCCGATTTAACGAAATTTGGTATACAGGGGTTTTTGGGGCGCTGATCACGAATCTGAAAGTTTTTTTTGGCGGAAACGTTTCGTTCTCGGAATATTCATCATCAAAGTTTAAATTTGAACTAAGCCTATTTTACCTATATTCCCCCTTCTTTTTACACACAATTCTTGATTTAAAGCTAAAGTGTCACACAATATTTGATGTTCGCCTTTTAAAACCCCGTTTCTCTACGTTTTTACATTATTTTTGCATTAAATTGCGTGGCTTTTCTTTGATAATGCGGCAACCATACATACACATAGGGCTTCATGGCACACTGGGATTAAAATGATTCAAAGTATAACTATGCAATTTAATGCAAAAATAATGTAAAATACGTAAAAACCGGGGTTTTAAAAGGTGAAAATCAAATATTGTGTGCCACTTTACTTTAAATCAAGAATTGCGTGCAAAAGAGGGAATATTGTTAAAATAGGATTAGTTTAAATTTCAAGTCTGATGATGAATATCTCGAGAACGAAACGTTTCCGCCAAAAAAATCTTTCAGATTCGTGATCAGCGCCCCAAAAAAAACCCCGTATACCAAATTTCGTCAAAATCGGAGTTGCCGCAGGTTTCTAGAAAATTACCTAAAAAAAATCTTTTTTAAGAAAATTATTAAAATATGATACAATTATAAAAAAAAACAGTAAACAATCTATATCTATACTAAAATTATAAAGAGGGAAGTACGGGGTAGTACGGGGAAATAAGGGAAAGTAATAGGAAGTATGGGGGAATACTCCTCTAAATATTATTGCATATTTGGATTCAACAAGGTGTTCCAAGTAATTTTGCTGTTAATAATAAATATCTAACATTTCCATTATTAAGAGGTTTACCAGACAAGTTCACTTGGGATCAAGGATCAATAAAAAAAATGTGATTCTTTGTAAACCAAGACGTTCCATGATTACTTTATAAGGTATATAAACCGAAATTTTAAGGGTTCAACAAACGCTTTAGCCCCAATAATAATTGATGTCACGAACACCAACAATTTTCTTTTCCCCAACCTTAATACATAATTAAACAATTCTCTAAAACGAGACGCGTGGGAAATATTTTTGTTTTAGGAGCTGGTTTTATTCTCTAACTATATTGGTTAACACGATTTTTGTGTCTGACCTCCCCATATTAAATTTTAGTTGCTTTAGCACAAAACTCAAGAAAATATATATATATATAAGGTAAGTCATTTGTAGTCTTTCCACCCAGCCAGCTTCGAAATGAGACAGATTTGAAAATCGCCGAAACACGTCAAGAGTTTATTGAGGGGGAACGTCTTCACAAACTGGATTTATGCCCTCACCTCCTACCGGGAACACACCCCAGTTCTCTAATGAGAGTAGTAGGTCGAGTGATCATTTTTAAAGCCCTCGATCTTTAGCAACCCCCATGAGTCAATATCTCACCTATTGCAATGGCGGTACTTTAAAATCACCTAAATAGCCGATTTGATGGTCATATCGAAACCACGCCAGATGGCCTAATGTGGCAGTTTCTTAAAGCTCTTTAAAGGTCTCTTTAATGGTGATACTGGTAGTAATATACAGGGTAGAAGAAAAAGTACATATTTTTTTATTTAAGAACCCTTGTATATTATTTTACCATTAAAAAGATCTTTTAAATGAGCTTTAAGAAAATACCACATTAAGTACATCTAACTTTATTAGTTGTCGGGAAATATGACCATCCAAATCAAGTATTTAGGTAATTTTTAAAGTACCGCCATTTTTGTAATAGGTGAAGATATTGACTTCATATTCTTAGGGTTATAAAGTACTCGTCAGGAGCTTTAAAATGATGTACTCACTCGACCCGCCTTCTTTAAGAATTTTGGGGTGGTGGCCCTGGTGGTTAAGGGGTTAAAGGGGCGCCGTCCATTTCTTTTGGTGAAAAACGCTCCCCTCAATATCAAATATCTTGAAGTGTTTCGGAGATCTGCTCAAATCCGTCTCGTTTTGAAGATAACTTTGAGTAGAAAGTTTTTAAATGAACACTGTGTATATATATATATACATATATATATATATATATATATATATATATATATATATATATATATATATATATATATATATATATATATATATATATATATACATATAAGAGAAAACACTTAAATATCTGCATAATAATACCTAGTGGATAATTAAATAAATTATACTACAAATTTTCATTCTTAATAAAGAACAAGGGATCGTAAACAATTAAATTATGCTGACAGTTTATGTGCCATTCTATCTTCGTCAAAGGAAACTTTATTTTGCAACAGAGTGTTTAGCTTTTTTAAGACATTGCGTGTTCTATAACTATTAGAAAAATAAATAGGTTATTATTTCTTTAACAGCATTTTTATTTAAATTGCGTGATCTAAATGATATTAAAACACAAAGAATTGCACCTATTATACCAGATTTAAATGAATACAGGTTGGCCCACCCCTATTCGACACGGTCTGTAGCTGGATAACCATGGGGTTTTTAAAAACAGTAAATACTGGAACATATACAGGTCGGATAAGGCCACAGTATAAAATTATTTTACTCTATACAGGATGTCTCAAAAAAGTGTGACGTATCAAAGTTATATTTTTTAAATGGAACACCCTATATTTTATGACGGTTTTAGATTCTACATAAAAAAATAATTTAAGTTTGTTAATAGTACCAAGTGTCTAATTTTATTCGTTTTTGTGATATTTGATTTTTTTCAAAATGCAGGGGTGCAATTAAATTAATTTTATTTTAACAATATTAACTCCTTAAACTTTAAAATTTATTACAAGATTAGGAAAAGTCCGCCTTATCATACGTAGGTCATATCAAGATCATAAATTATACAGGGTAATCAAAAAGTAATTTCAATTTTTAGAAAGTCAAATAGCAATATCTCTCTTATTTTAAATGGAACACCCTGTATTTTTTTACACCACATGATGACAAACCAAATGCTCTTTCAAATGGTGTATAGGTTGCCTATACCTATCTTTTATACTTTTGAAGTAAATTCCGTTTTAACATATTTTTATTCCAAATGTCTATTTAAATGTAAGTAGGCTGTGATTATAGCTAATGCCTATTTACTAAGCCGTTATTGCAAAATATAAATTTGTTGGAAAAAGCACAAAATTAAAAGATTTTGTATTATCTGCCACCATTTTTAAAAATTCACATAAAAGAAAATTATTAGTTGCTTATAATGCTACTTTCAATAACACTTATTTCAGCATCAATAAATGGTCGTTGTTATTTTCTGAAGAAAAATATTAATGGCTGCTATGTCACAGCCAACTTTAATTTAAATAAACATTTGGATCACAAATTTGTAAAAACAGATTTTACTAAAAAGCACAAAAGATAGGTATAGGCAATCTATACACAATTTGAAAGAGTATTTTATTTGTCATCATGTAACGTAAAATAATACAGGGTGTTCCATTTAAAATAAGAGAGATATGGTTATTTGATTTTCGGAAAAATTAAAATTATTTTTGATCACCCTGTACAGTATTTGATCTTGATTTGACCTACGTATGATATGGCAGCCTTTTTTAATCTTGTTACACATATTAAAGTTTAAAGTGTTTAAAATGTTAAAGTAAAATCAGTTTAATTTTACCTCTGCATTTTTCAAAAAATCAAATATCACAAAAACGAATAAAATCAGATACTTAGTACTATAAACAAACTTGAGTTATTTTTTAAAGTAGAATCTAAAACCGTCATAAAATATAGGGTGTTCCATTTAAAAAATATAACTTTGATACGTCACACTTTTTTGAGACACCCTGTATAGACTAAAATAATTTTATACTGTGTCTTATCCGACCTGTTTATGTTTCAGTATTTACTTTTTTAAAAACCCCATGGTTATCCAGCTACAGACCGTGTCGAATATGGTGGGCCACCCTGTATATTTAATAATATATTTTTTTATACAACAGGTATTTTTTACTAATTATAAAATTCAACACAACATATTTTAGTTGGACTATCTCCCAAAAGAAAACAAACCACGACAGGGAAAGTTTTTCTCGCCCACTTTTCAGTCGGCAATGAGTCTTCTAGTCTTCGTGTGCTGCTGTTGTGGTCCCATTACAGGTAGGTACGTTTCGTTTTACTAGATAAAAACTTTTACTAATTAGCAACTTTTATTACTTTTTCATATTTTTCTGTATTAATTTTTGCTCCGTTAAATAAATAAACACGAGATAATTGTTATTATCGTAAACCTTTCAGTTGCCAATTTTTTTCAGTACTTTTTAAAGTATGATTCGCCGTTAGATATACAGGGTAAGACAAGGGGATAATCTTTTAACACTCTGTATATTATGTCACCATATTTAAAGAGTAAAGAAAATAAAAACATTATTAAGACAACATCAATGATAAAAATAATAAGTTTTTTGGTCTAAGTAAATAACATTTTTTTTTGATTATAATTTAAAACTTTTAAAACTTTATTTAGCCATTTCTACAATTTGTATTTATAGAAAAAAAGTTAAAAATAATAAATTATGACTTTAAATATATTACACTTATCTTGAATAAATGTTCAAATTCTTTGAAAAGTCGCATAAAAAATACGCAATTTTACAGCTTCCAATAAGAAATGAAGCTTTGCTTTTAAAGTTTTTTTCTAAATTACATTAAAGCTATTACATTAATTGCTTTTTTAAAACCAGGGTTATACATGCTAGTGGGGTGGCCCACCATATTCGACAACGGTCTGTAGCTGGATAACCATGGGGTTTTTAAAAAAGTAAATACTGAAACATATACAGGCTTCTGGATAAAACCACAGTATAAAATTATTTTAGTCTATACAGGGTGTCTCAAAAAAGTGGTGACGTCTCAAAGTTATATTTCTTTTGAACTGGAACGCCTCTACATTTTATGACAGCTTTAAATTCTAAGCATAAAAAGATAATTTAAGTTTGTTGAAGAGAACTCAGGCATCTAATTTCCATTAGTTTTTGCAATATTTGATTTTTATCTGAACTGCAATCGTATTCCAGATGCCTATTTAAGTGTAAGTAGGACTGTGATATAGCTATGCCTCATTTACTAAGCCAGTTATTTAGACAAACATGTAAATTTGTTGGAAAAAAAGCACAAAGATAGGTATAAAGCAGATTTTGAATTATCTGCCACTATTTTTAAAATTCACGGAAAAAAATTAATTAGTTGCTTATAATGCTACTTCCAATAACACTTATTTTAGCTGAATATGGTAATGATAAAACTTGTGTTTTTAAACAATCCTAATAACGCCTCTGGTCAGCTATGACGACATTCTGTGACCTATAATATAAATGGTTGTTGTTATTTTCTTAAGACAAATATTAATGGCTGCTATGTCACAGCCAACTTTAATTTAAATAAACATTTGGACTAAAAATTTTTAAAAACAGAGATTTTACTAAAAAGCTAACAAAAGATAGGCATAGGCAACCTATACACCATTTGAAAGAGTATTTCATTTGTCATTATGTGACGTAAAAAAATACAGGGGTGTTCCATTTAAAAATAAGAAAGATATTTAGACTTTTCTGAAAAATTGAAATTATTTTTTGATCACTCCTGTGGCCAACATTTTGATCTTTGATTTGACCTACGTATGATATGGCAGACTTTTTCTAATCTTGTTACACATTTTAAAGTTTAAAGTGTTAAAAGTGTTAAGGTAAAATCAATTTAATTTTACCTCTGCATTTTTCAAAAAAAATCAAATATCACAAAAACGAATAAAATTAGACACTTAGTACTGTAAACAAACTTGAAATATTTTTTAAAGTAGAATCTAAAACCGTCATAAAATATAGGGTGTTCCATTTTAAAAAATATAACTTTGATACGTCGCACTTTTTTGAGACACCCTGTATAGACTAAAATAATTTTATACTGTGGTCTTATCCGACTTGTATATGTTTCAGTATTTAATTTTTTTAAAACCCCATGGTTATCCAGCTACAGACCGTGTCGAATATGGTGGGCCACCCTGTACATACAAACAGTATCAATAGAAAACTCTAAAATTTAGAAAGGTTGGCTGCTGCATTATTAAAGATTTTGCCCCTACTACTTGATATTTCACTGAATTTAAAATGGAAGAACTATGTGTCCAACTATAATCTAATTTAGTACTGTTTTATTTCTCAGTTACAGCCATTTTAGTCTTCGACTCTGCTGCCCTGATAAACGACGTCTTAATTCCGGCAGATGCCGCAGTGGGCTCCGTGATCTACAGAATTATAGCTTCAGATACTGCCTTTGACTTCCCCTTAATATTTCAACTCAAGGATACTACTACAGTGGGCATTGAGACGTTAAATTGTACAAAGTTTAATTCGGTTAAGTTGCACCAACTCCATAGGCCAACAGATGAATTTGTAACTTTTAAACCAGATTAAAGTTTACTCGATAGCAGCTTTGTTCGCGGGTCTATTAATGAACCGATTCTGAACCAGAACCGAACTGGTTTAGAATTGTTTTAAAGCGCATGTCTAGTTATTTATTAGTTCGGAATTTTATTTACCGCGAACGATTTTCTAATACAGCTGAGGATGTATTCTAACCTAGCTTTTGGTTAGGATTTTTCATGGTTAAATTGGATACTATACAAAAAAATAATTCAAACAAAAAGGTAAATTGTTATACTGTCGAATGCCACTCGAGGTCTCTCGGCGGGAAGACGAGGATTCCCTGCCTCCTCTCGTTTTTAACATAAGTATGTATATTTAACTAAAGATAAAATTCAAACAACAAGAAATGGTAAAATCTTGTAATATTGTCTATATTTTTAATTAAATCTTTATTTATTTTATTGCATACATACATTCATACGGAATACAATTAAAAATCCTTTGTTTATATACGCTCAGAATCACAAAAATATAAAAAAATATTCAACAGGTATATTAACCCGCATAAAAGTGGCAGAAACAAATAAACTGTAATACAACGGTTTATTTCTGTACCACAAAACAGAAAACACTGACCATGTCGACAATGCGCATGAAATTCCGAACTGAACTTTAGTTCCAACAAAAATCCCAGGACTGCTAATCAGGTTACGAACCGGTAACGAACTGATTCCATTGTAACCCGCGAACACAGAACTGTTACTAAAAATTCAGGATTTTACTAACCGCGAACGCTGCTTTTTTCACGCGCGCGCATGCGAATAGTCCCAGAACCGGTTCAGAATCGAACCCGCGAACAAAGCTCTTATTCCAGGGTCCTTATTCTTAAGCTTATAAACGACGAATTCGAAATTATCGTACACTTTGCTGCAATGTGATCTGAAAACTATAATATTTTTAAAGAGCATCGTTAAATTTAAATTAAAAGAAAAAGGAGTCGAAAAAATATTATTTAGTAAATGCTTTTTCGTGTCCTAATCAATAAGTTGTTTACCCAAAAAATACGCTTTTATCAATTACTTTTAGAAAGTAAATATTTGGGTTTGTAGCTAATACGGATTTATGTTTTCTTTTAATACTAAGTAATTGAAATTCAAACATGTAAAATGTTTTCATATAGCGGTCTGGAAACAGAACGACCGACCATAGGGAATGCATGCATTTAATCTTCTCCACTAATCTACTATGTACTCTCCTACAATCCACCTCTGCAACAAGCATGCCCATTGGCGCCAAACGAGATCAGGGGCTGCCGGACTCAAGCACACTCCACCTCGAATATTGCCACATGTACACTTTTGTGGTGCATCTTTATAGCGGGATAATAAATAAACTTTATGTTTTCACAAGCATGCAAAGTAGACTCTTTGTTTGACCTCCAGACAGATTCACGCTAAATTGACGGCATCTTTCTTCTGGATCTAAGCGCTGGGAGCGAAGATTCCTATAAGCTGATGGTATCCTGTTTGGTGGTGAACACGAGGTATTTCTCAAATGGCGGGAAATAGATGGGCGTGCCATGGGAACTGTCAGTAGCGAAAGTGAAGGTTATACGTAACACCAGTAGCAGTTCTTGGTTTGACAGCCGACAATTTATGCATTGCATCGATTGTTGAATTGTTTGTTTTCTTTTGGAATTTGTGGGAGCTACGAGCTCGATTATCAAGATTTTCCGCCGACAAAGCCCTGGAAAGCATAGTCTGGAAGGGGAGAGGGGTGGATTGGACCTGAAGGGACCAAAACCCAGCCAGAAAAAAATAGAGAGAGATAGAGAAGCATCAGGGTTACCACACCTAGTACATTTGTACTAGATCTAGTACTTTTAATAGAATCTAGTGATCTAGTACGTACTGATCAAAATCCAGTACTTTTTTTTAAATGAAGTGGCTTTGTGATGATTTAGAATTTAATTTAATTTAGTACGTAAAATTGAAAGAAAACAAGGTGAAGACCTTTTTTTTTTGCTCTTCAAAATAATTTTTATCGGAAAAACAGCTACAATAGTCCGTAGAACTGGAAAATAATTGAAAGGAAACAACGTGAGGACCTTTTTTTTTTTTTTTTGCTCTTCAAAATTATTTTCAACGGAAAAACAGCTACAATATTACCAGAATAAGTGTTACAAGACGACAAATTGACCAAAGTTACTGAATGTTTTTTAGCTTTACCTTATTTCTGATATTTAGTACATTCTAGTACTTTTTTCTGGAATCTAGTACTTTTATAAAAATCATTGTGGCAACCCTGAGAAGCATGCAAAGTGTACATGTGTGCAAGTACCTTATGGTCGACGAGTCGTTTCCATACCTGGATGCCATAAATTTAAGTGTTGTACAAATTAAACTTTTTTTTAATACAGAGCCTAAAATTCTGTAATTCTGGTAGAGTCTGTTATAATAATTTAAAAAAAAATACAACAGGAGAGAACTAAGATTCAAAATAAGTTATTTTTTTGAAACTTACTATTTGACGTTGAGAACTATTAGAATAAAAAACTCATTAAAAAAATAAATTGTATTTACACTTCCGCAAAATGTCTTTCCCACACTTAAGGCTTATCCTGATACCGCTTCGCGTCCTTCGTCTAACTGCTTTTGCGTGCGACAAAGCACCACTTTGCGCACTTATTAGAAAAATAACTATTTCGGGTGTATAAAATTTTGTAATTAAAAAGAACTCTAAAAAACATTTTGTTAAAATATAATTTGAATATACATTTCATCAAAAATAGCGTTTTCATCCATAATTTAATTTTTTCTTTTGACCTACTTATGGAAACAAATGACTGACCTGTTTTGAAATAAAATTATGACCAGCTGAAAGCAAATACCTATTTATAAATGTTTATAAATATGACAATTTATTTTATTTATTGATTTTAAATACCTAACACTAGAGTGAACATCAGATTGCACAGGGTATTAATGGAAAGTTTTAAATATTAAAATTAGGTCATTCGGTAAATTGCTTTATCCCAAAATAAAATATTTACAAAGATTACAGAAATATAGAGGTTGATTTAAAACTTGCACATAAAAACATTTTCTTTAAAAAAATTACAATTTTCTATGGTAGGGGAGCCTCAGAGGGTATTTCGGGATTTACTACAGGGAGGCAGATTAAAATACCGAACGATACCTTGTATCTGGTTAAGTACCTTCACCAAATATGAGATTAGTATACAGGGCCGATCATAAAAACAAAAATATATTCATCAGAAATTGTCGAGCTCGTCAGATTAAGATAGGGTGAGGTAATTACATGCTAAACAGTGTGTATTCCATTATTCTGACAATTTGAGAGTGACGTAAAGAAAGCGGAAGGCTTCCAAAAAAACGTCAGATTAACATTTTCGAGCGTAGCTTTTTTTTTTAATTTTAAAGAAAATAATTCAGGAATAACATAAAATATATTATACGATATGACCCAAACGATTTCCACAAGCCGAAATAATAATATTATTTTTTGACATATTTAAAGTCTATAGCCGCTTCCCCCACCGATGAATAGGTATACATTAGCTTTGTTCGCGGGTTTGATTCTGAACCGGTTCTGGAACTATTCGCATGCGCAGTGAAAAAGCAGCGTTCGCGGTTAGTAAAATCCTGAATTTTTTGTAACAGTTCTGTGTTCGCGGGTTATAATGGAATCAGTTCGTTACCGGTTCGTAACCTGATTAGCAGTCCTAGGATTTTTGTTGGAACTAAAAGTTCAGTTCGGAATTTCATGCGCATTGTGGACATGGTCAGCTGTTTTCTGTTTTTGTGGTACAGAAATAAACCGTTGTATTACAGTTTATTTGTTTTTGCCACTTTTTATGCAGGTTAATATACCTACCTGTTGAATATTTTATTATATTTTTGTGATTCTGAGCGTGTATAAACAAAGAATTTTTATTTGTATTCCGTATGCATGTATGTATGCAATAAAATAATTAAAGATTTAATTAAAAAATATAGACAATATTACAAGAATTTACCATTTCTTGTTGTTTGAATTTTATCTTTAGTTAAATACACATACTTATGTTAGAACGAGAGGAGGCAGGGAATCCCTCGTCTTCCGCCGAGAGACCTCGAGTGGCTTTCGACAGTATAACAATTTACCTTTTTGTTTGAATTTAATTTTTTTGTGTAGTATCCAATTTAACCATGAAAAATCCTAACCAAAAGGGTAGGTTAGAATACATCCTCAGCTGTATAGAAAATCGTTCGCGGTAAATAAAAATTCCGAACTAATAAATAACTAGACATGCGCTTTAAAACAATTCTAAACCAGTTCGGTTCTGGTTCAGAATCAGTTCATTACCACCCGCAATCAAAGCTATTATATAAAAAAAAATTCTTCTAATCATCTAAGCTTTGCAAGCCAATAGGTCTCTAGGACGCTCGAGTAAATCCCCATTTAGCATCGTGGGCTCCCATACTATAGTATTTTATTCTAAATTTAAACAATCTTAGGTGCAAAATATGTATTTTTTAGGTGTGCCAAGCCAATTTAATTCTTAACAAAAAGTTAGAAGCAGGAAGGTTTTATGATTTCAAGGTTGAAGCCAGGAATCAACGGGGCCAAACTGTCGTAATGAACTGTTCATTTCAAGCTACAAATGCCACTACCCCCATCGAGAAAATCTTTCCAGGTGCTCCTACTTTATTGACAATATCGGAAAATGCTAGGAGAAATACAGAACTTGGTAAGAAAGGAAATAGAAAAAGTAATATACAAGGTGATTTTTAAGTTGGTATTTTTCTTTTACCACTGTATAGAAAATAAGAAAAATCTTCAAATAAAAGGTAATTTTCTAGAAACCTGCGGCAACTCCGATTTTAACGAAATTTGGTATACTATATACTATAATATTTTTTGGAACGCTGATCACGAATCTGAAAGATTTTATTGGCGGAAACGTTTCGTTCTGGAGATATTCATCATCAGACTTGAAATTTAAGGGGGGTAAGGTATTTAATTTACAACTCACGTTTTCAAAGTCGGTGCCCCTGATAACTCCAAAACTACTGCACCGATCCTTTTGAAATTTTAAACACTATTTCTGTACATCATTTACGAGGTAACGCTGTCGAGTTTTTTTAAGCGCATTGGTTTAAGGGGGGTAAGGTATTCAATTCACAACTCACGTTTTCAAAGTCGGTGCCCCTGATAACTCCAAAACTACTACACCGATCCTTTTGAAATTTTAAACACTATTTCTGCACATCATTTACGAGGTAACGCTGTCGAGTTTTTTTTTTTCATAATTTTGATTTTGAAATAACAAATTAGCCGATTTTTTCCCACAAAATTGTGTTTTTCACTTCAAAGTGTTCGAAAAAATGAAAAAAATTTGGAAAAAACATAAAAACTCGACAGCGTTACCTGGGGAAAACTATTATCTAACGAATGAACTTTGATTTTTTGATTTCGGATGATCCAGCACCAAGTTATGAGGGGCACCGCAATTCAACTTTTTTCGAGACACGTCCGAACAATTGCTGCCATTGCCGTATTTTTTAATATTTTTTGTAAAATTTGATGAAACATTCTTCGAATGTCATACTTTAATGTACCATTGGTTGAGTAAATAAATTTTAACTGTGTCGTCAGAAAAAAATCACGAAAACATGGCTTTTTTGTACGATTTGACCTTAGCTCCCCTTAAACAATCCTATTTTTACAATATCCCCCTTTCTATGCACACAATTCTTGATTTAAAGTTAAAGTGGCTCACAATATTTGATTTTCACTCTTAAAACCCCGTTTTTCTATATTTTTTACATTATTTTTCTATTAAATGGCGTTGCTTTTCTTTGATAATGCGGCAACCATACATACACATAGGACTTCATGGCACACTGGGATTAAAATAAGTCAAAGTATAGCTATGCAATTTAATGCAAAAATAATGTAAAATACGTAAAAAAACGGGGTTTTAAAAGGTGAAAATTAAATACTGTGTGCCACTTTGCTTTAAATCAAGAATTGTGACCAAAAAGAAGGGGGAATATTGTAAAAATAGGATTAGTTTAAAATTCAAGTCTGATGATGAATATCTCAAGAACGAAACGTTTCCGCCAAAAAATCTTTCAGATTCATGATCAGCGCCCCAAAAACCCCCGTATACCAAATTTCGTCAAAATCGGAGTTGCCGCAGGTTTCTAGAAAATTACCTTAAAAATATCAAATCGAATATTACGTTACAATCTATTAGTTTATAAGTTCTCGGAAAAAAACTTTTCTTTTAATATTCTTGGAAATATTTATTATTTATTTGTTTATTGTTCTTAATGACAATACAGAAAATCCAAAAATAACATAATATTTTAAAGGACGTTGGTAATCAACAAACAATTTCAATTAGGTATATGACTTTTACAAATGGCCCATCTACTTTTAAATTTGTAAAGACAAGTTGCATGCATAAAAAATTAAAAATTAATTTTCAAGGATCGATAATAGCAAGAGGCAACCCAAACAGAATGAAAGCTGTATATTTGGAGTTATACGGAACAGTGCAATTTGGAATACATCAAAAATTAATATCTGCAAAAGACGCCGAAGGAACAATAATTCTTTTAAGTCCCTTGGATTATGAAACCAAGACTGTGCATCATTTAACTATTCTTGCAAATGTAAGTACAGTCTAGAAATGTTAACATCTTTTAGCCCTTAAAGATAGTAATAGTTTTTGTTCTATTTTTAGACATAAATTAAGACATATATATCGCATCAGCGTTTTTAAAGGATATCGGCCAGTAATGTAATAAGAAAACAAGCGCTATTAGTCGCCCAATCCGAAATGTTTCAGATAGGGTGACGGACCGGTTTTCGCGTTAAGGTCGGGCCACACAGAACCGCATCGAGCCAGATTTCCCTGTGATAGACGAACGAAAAATTCAAAAGAAATTTTCATGCCTTTAAAATATACAAAAAAATATAAAAAACTTCATAAAAACATATGTCCTAAACGTCTTAGTTTTTGAACTACGGGGTGTTAAAAATTAAGAAAAAAGTTTTTTTTTTTAAATATTTAACACACCGTAGTTCAAAACTAAGACGTTTAGGACAAATGTTTATATGAAGTTTTTTCTTATTTTTTGTTGTAGAATCGTTTGGTTAAGTTTGTTAGTTGAGTTACTGGACACCCTGTATGTATGTAGGTAATTTGATTGAAATTGATGAAAACTTTAATGTCTATTGGTGCCTAAACGGTAAGGTTTATTGACTTTAATAAAAAGTACCTTATTGTTTAAGTTTTTGATTGTCTACAAAATGGGGCCCAAAGCTTTGTGATATCTGTCAAAATAAAAAAGTTATGATGTAAATAAATTTTAAGTTTTAGGTAAAGTGCCCTCTGGCGGGATTTAAAAAAGTAGTTTTGTCTTAAAATTTTCGAATCTGCAAAATAAATGCAATATTGGGAAAAACCAAAATAAAAATTGAACTTTAACGGCTTGTAACTCGAAAACGAATGATATTTTGAAAAAATTATATGAAGCTCTACCCTTATTTTGTCAAGTAGAATCACCCGTGATCGATTTTTGAATCACCCTATAATTGACTGGCTAAACCTGTATTTAACTCTCGCAAAAAATCCTTTTTAAACAAATTGTTATTTTATTTTTTAAAAGGATCCATGGACAAATATAAATGAAGACACTAGAAATATAGCAGGATGGCCACTTTTGGTTGCAGTAACAGACGAACAAGATACTCCCCCTATTTTTACGATTGCTCCACCAACTACAACTTTAAGTCCTAGTTTAAAACCTGAGATACAATTCTAAGGTAAATCATATTATTTAAGCTTCATTTTTTATAAATTTGATATTATTAAAATAAGAAATTGTTATATATGTTTTTTTTTGAGTGTTTTATATGAAATTATTAATTTACAAAACGCAGGTAAATAAATATAAGTAAGTCCAACAGGGTTAATTCTTAGAACCAAATTTGACAGGCATTTTTTTACAATTACTTAAATATCGGGTATTAATATTAGGCTGGCAACCGAAACCGGTTTTTCGGTTAACCGGTTTTCGGTTAACCGCGGTTTTGGCGAAAACCGGTTTCGAATACCGGTTAACCAGTTTTGAAAATCCGGTTTTCAAATATCGGTTAACCGGTTTTAAAAAGCGGTTTTCAAATACCGGTTTTTCGGATAATCGGTTTTTGAATACCGGTTTTTGGATAATCGGACCAAAATCGAAAAGCGGTTCTTCGAATATCAATTAATAGGTTTTTGGTTGATTGCGATTTATATCTAAAAAAAGAAAAACCATTCATTTTGGAAAATCGGATATTGGTTGACAGATTATACAGGGAGGTTCATTTAACCTTAGACAGGCAAATAACCAGAAAACGGCGCATTTTAGAAGAAAATGTTTCTTGTAAGAATTATTTGAAAAAAGGGGCAAATTTAATGGTATTATAAAATAAAAACTACAACTTACTATAATAATACACTAAATTAAAATTTAAAAATCACCACTTTTCCTTTTCTGTTTTTTATTAACCAATAAACCAAGAAAAAACACCGAAATTGGATACCAATTTTAAATAAAGAGGAAAAATAAATTATGTATGTATGTATGGAATTTTTACATCACCTTTTAGAATCTTGCATTTTATAAACAGGGATGTTATATTTTTATTCTTATTTATATTTAACCAATTTCTTTTGAAGAATATTCTAGGATGAATAATGATGGCCAAATCCGTAATCAACGCAAAAACGATTAATAGAGAATAATTACTTTTCGATTTTTTTGTTAACTGTGGTTTAGAAAAGCCTATTTTTGTTTTGAGAACCGTTTTTGGTTTTCGGTTTTAAAGACGGTTTTCGGTGTATCGGTTTTGAAAACCGTTTTCGGTTTTTCGGTTTTAAAACCGGTTTTTAATACCGGTTTTTAAATATTCGGTTAACCGGTTTTAACCGAAACGGGTTTTGTTTTGTTGCAGGTTTTTGCCAGCCCTAATTAATATACAGTATGTTCCCGGATGCAGATACCTGTGTTTTTTTATTTAAAAATATAAAAATTCAATTTACTTCTTATAAGCAAACAATTTCAAGGTAAATGCAAACGGATGTAAGAAGTATTCCAAAATAGTTACAAAAATATTTTTACCGACGTTTTTATTTATTATTATTTTTTTAAATTCAAAATAACATCTTTGTTATTTTGAATTTCCTTGAATATTATAAGACAATTCTTCTTAACAAATTTATTTAAAAAAATATATATATATATTTCGTACTGAATTCATAAAAATATATTGTTTCCGATTTTTTATTTATAAAAATAATATTTTTCCGATTTTAATAACCTGCATATACGACGACACTTTTAACTATTGCTTCTATTGTTCTTGTAATAAGTTTTATGAAGAAGACCTCTTTTTGACCTATTAAAAATTAAAAAAAATCTAGGTCATGTATTTCTTTTTAATTTTCTACTAAAACACACCTTTATTAAAAAAAAAAACTTTAAAATCTGAATCATAGTTTCTGACAATATGGGTATAAGGCAGTTTACACACTGATGCAACGCAATTCACACGATCGACTGAAGCAACAATCTCCCCGTGGCGTAGTGGACAGAGCTTTGATCTTCGAAGCCAGAGGTCGCCGGTTCGATTCCCAGTGGGGGAGACATATTTAGGTAGTAGTTATTTAAAAATAACGACCGTGGTGGCACTACCGCGTTGTCTAAAAGGTGCTGTGAAATGCATAACTGCATGTTTCAGCGCTTGGACAACGTTGACGGATCAGGGGAACAATGAGTTAAACATCTAATAACCCCACACCCACGGTACTCTGGTATTTAGGCATATGCCTTTGTTGGATGTCAAAAAGATAAAAAAACATAAATTTTCATTGGTCAGACCCATGAGGATTTATTTTTTTTTATTTACTCATTAACGGGCATTGCCCAATTACAATTTTAAATAACAAGAATCTACATATATATCTAGTACTAAGCTTTTTAATTAACAAATATTCAGGACTGAAATTTTATATTTTAGTTAACCACCAAAATACTTAAAAAGCAGTAAAAAATAACAAGCTACTAATGATTAAGAAACAAGAAAACAACATCTAAAATTAAATTTAAAATATACACATTAAAAAATCTAACTTTGAAAATAAAACATCATGAAGCCTTAATCTATAAAACATTGGACTTCATAACCCTCGAAGCCTATTTAGGGATACATTAAATAAATCGTCCCCAAATTTATTGGCATGCTTCATCAATCTATTTATTGGGGAAAATTGCCCATACAACCTTTGGTGAAAATTTGTTTGAAAGGTAACAGAATGCCTTAATGTCCTTGAAGGAACATAGAAATTTATAGAAAAGAGCAGCTCACTACATTGCACATTCCTATAAATTATTTTAAAAAGAAACAATACGTCAGCATTTTCACATCTAACTTTCAAACTTTGTATATTAATAGCTTTTTCAAGATCTTCAAAATTTATTGTTTCCTGGGGAATGTGCAATTTAAAGGCAATGTATCTTAAAAACTTTTTCTGAACAGAATTTAACATTTTAACATATTTCTCATAATATGGATTCCAAACAACAGAACAATTTTCCAAAAGGGGTCTTACTAACGAAGTATACAATAGTTTTATTGAATTACATTTTTAAAATCTTTGGTATTTCTTTAATAAACCCTAAAACTCTTAGGGCTCTATTCTTATGGTAAGAAAATGTAAGTTTATGATCAAAGAACACCCCCAAATCTTTAATAGTATTTACGTATTTCCGTAAAAGTATTCACACTAACGCAATCTGATTGATACCACCATACGACTAGTGCTATTTGTCAGACTAATGACACTAATTGCTTGAGTAGATCGTGTGAGTGGCGTTGCATCAGTGTGTAAACTGCCTAAATGAATAAATGCAAATCATACTTGTGAAAATTGTGACGGTATAAAAGTAATTTATTATTTGTTAGGGTTCATGCCGAAGATGGTGACAGAGGTCAGCCCAGACCTATTAGATACTCACTGGATCCCGCAAACCCTGCAAGCCCCTATTTTCATATTTTGGAAAAGACCGGTACGTTAAATATTATTCACTTACCCAACATTTAATAATTTGCCTAAATATATTTTATTACTGTTTGTGTAATAATAAATATTAAGTTTTATGGGTTCGCTACAAGGAAGATACTGTTACTGCTTTGTTTATGGCGTTGCTGCAAGGCAATTTGCCAGCTCTATGTGCTGGGAAAATCTGGATTGTCGAGCTTTCCGCTCCCAGAAATTCCGGTTTAAAATATTCAAATATTTAAATCAACAACAGCGATGAACTTCTGAACATGCATAAATTGCGACTATCAAGCCAGCGGCTGCTACTGGTATCGCGCATAATTGTCACTTTCACTACTGACGTATTTCCGCAAGTTTTGCGCACCTCTTCGACCATACGAACACACCATGTGTTCAACACCAAAACGAAAAAACCTCAGGCTTTAGGAATCTTCACTCACAGCGCTTAGCCCCAGAAGAAAGAAGCCCCAATTTAGCGTGAATCTTTTCTCGATCCCCAAGGGTACAGCTACGCTCGTACGACACCTTCAGCCGCCTACCCGGGAAGTCTAAGTAGACTTCTACGCAAACATACCGCACTACTCGAAGACCGCAGAAAGAGTGTACAAGGAAGATAAACGACGTCACCTTTTTGCCATAATATTTTTTTATCTGACAAAATAAACCAATACTTGCATACCATAAAATAAATTCACTAAAAAACATGAAAAATTGTATCTTATCCTTAATATCGATTTAAACGTAAATTTCCTGTAAAAAATATCCAACGGTCAGTGACCCTGTTTACAGGTTTTAAAATTCTCTGTAACTGCAGTACTAATAACCAAGGTCGGTCTATATAAGGTCACGACATTCGGCCATATTGCTTTGACGAGTAATGACGTCACATCTCCCATTTTTCGGCCATGTTGTTCAGTGCCGGAGATATACAGTTTATTGTATTAGTAGAACAACCTTTTACACAGCAGTTTTTAATTATTATTAAGTTGTAAATTCTTTTACTTTAAATAAGAAACATTTGGAGTTACATCTTTCAACAAATATCACTTCCAAAACAATGCAAAATGAAATGCGCAAGTTCTAGACGCCACTGGATTGATCATCAGCTTTGATTTTACCCAGTCTTGCCAAATTTTCTCCGTGGAGTGCCCTTCCTTGCGTCCCCGACCTCGAACCGCCAAAAAGTTGAGGATATATCGCAACCTTATAAATATAAACTAACCTTGCTAATAACTACTAAATTTAACTATAAACAGTAACAACTAAACATATATAAAAGTCCAATGACTAAAAAGCAAAAAAATAACACCAAAACCTCGAGAAAACCTTCCAGTACGATTGTAAACAAAGAATTACGGGAAAAGATTACGTCACAAAATATAGCGAACATATGGTTAAATGGGATCGAGCGCTCCTTATCAAAAAGTGTATTTTCCTTTGGGTTTGCTATACATATTTATACGTCTATATTTTTGCTAGTTCCTAAAATAGGCTTAAAAAATCTGGAACACTATTTAATTCTATTTCTTTCTTAAAATTTTAGTTAGTCCAACAAAAGAAATAAAAAAAGACAAATAACACAAGCGTTGCAAAAGTAAATTTATAATAGTATGTGTTTTTATTAAAACACAAATAACTCTTTGTAAGTCACGCATAACTTTCCATTTTAAAATCCTTCATTTTCCTTTTGTAAAAGTTTTTCCAACACGCAAGGCATCGCACCTTATTAAAAACGGTGAAGTGTTAAATAAGGTGGAATTTATGAAGGTTGTGTACCGTGAAAAAAAATAACCTTGTGCCCTTTGTATAAATGAAAAATGGGTCAACGCAGGGCGATGCAAATATCTCTTTCACAGGATCTCAATTTGATATTGGATTGGGGCGCCTCGTTCAATTTAATGCATCCAAAACACAATCATGTTCCTTGTCGCAAAAAAATTATCAAACACTCACCCCTTGCTTATGAGTGGCCAGGTTTTGCAGAGCGGGGACACATTTAACCTTGTGGGCGTCACATTTGAAAATAACCTTAACTGGCATAAACACATTGTATCTATAGCCACCGCGATGTCAAAAGCTTGGATTTCTCCGAGCCAAAAAGTATTTTTCCCCTTCCAATTTATACACTTGTATGTGTCCCAAATTTGACCCTCTCCGGAATATTGTTCTCATGTCTGGGGAATGGCATCCCCTAAAACCCTCAGCATTCTTGATGACATTCAAAAAGGGCTGTTCGTCTTATTAATGATCCTTTACTTACTCAAAGACTTCCTTCTCTTGCCCATCGTTGAGCTGTGCTCCGAAGAATTATCCAGTATAATCCCTCCTCTTGCAGCTCCCAACAGAGAAACTCGTGGTGCCGCACGTATGCATCCCTATACGGTCCATTTGGACAGGCCCCGAACTTCCCATTTCGTTTGTTTTTATCTCTAGAGTTTCTAGACTGTGGAATCTACTGCCAACGGAGGTCTTTCCTTCCCCCAAATCTTCAAGTATTTAAGTCCCGTATCAACAAACTCCCTCTTACCGTGCTTAAAACACCCACGGTAGCTTAGTATTTAGGCTTTCATCCTTCGTGGATTGTCCAAAGATAAAAAAAAAATAGTTTAGTGTACTATATTTATTTACATATCAAAAATTAATAATAAAGATGTAAAGTGTGTCTGTAAAAAGGGAGAAAAATAATACCATGAATTTTTAAAGGTAAAATATGAAAGCCCAATAAAACATAGTTCATAAGTGAATAATTTTTAGATGTTGGAATCAGCAATCTCAGTTTTGTATAAATAATTTTGTTAATTATTATATGTAATACCACAATACAGTGAAATTTCTTATAAGCGGACACTCACGGTTCCGCTGTTTTTGTTCTCTTAGAGGGGTGTCCGCTTAAAAGAGTATTTAAAAAAAAACAACAAAATTTGAACATAAATATATTCATATATTTATTAGAACAAATATCAATAAATACTCGACATACCGGTATGGAAACCAAACCGTCGACCATACACAAATCAAGCACTGAATCCCTTCTACCGACTTGGTACTGTACTCTCCTAAAATTAACGTACAAAAATGTCATATTTTTCGTAGAACTTTCAAAAATAGTTTTGCAGCCACGAGAACCCTACCAGACATTGACTTTTCTTTAAGTATTACCCAATATATCAAACAAAAATCATATCTTTGTGTCTCGCAGTTTATTTAGGGTGGTTTCTTGCTCTTTTACTATAAAGAGTTTGTTAAAAATGTCAAGATTTTAAAAGCAATTCCGGATGACGGCAAATTACAGAATATTCGTGTCGTGATGATTTGCGTTTTTACACTAAATTTTAATGAAATTCGGGTCTGAAATTGATGTCTAACAAACACCAAGACCGCCGTTAAAAACTTTTAAGTGTCCGCAGACACGAAACTACGTTTTAAGAAACTGTTTTGCATTTAAAAAAAGTAACAGTGGATTAATTAATAAAACATGTTTTAAATCGGGCAAAATGAGTTTGCAAAAAGCAATTACACGTTTAACTTTTCTAATGTAGATTATCTATTGGACCAAAAGGTTTTTTTTTAATTTTATTTTATAATGTTTAAATAAACCAGGACTTACTTGCCAAAAATCAAGAAATTTGAGACAGTACAGTACAGTGACGGTGTTAAAAGTCCTCCCTCCCCCCTTTATTTTTTGAATAGGACCAGATATCGAGGTCGGGTAAATTTTGGGTAAGAGGATGCCGTAGCACGTTAAATTAGCTAAAACGCGATTCGCTGCCGTTTTTTAAATATTTGTTTTGAGAAAAAGTTATACATAGAAAAGTTCCTTAAAATGATCCAAAGAATATCGGAAAGTTAATTGATTTTTGGTAATGGTAATAATTAACACATTAAATTTCCCAAAATTACAAAACCGTAAAAATAACCAACTTTTCGATAATCTTTGGATCATTTTAAGATACTTTTCAATATACAACTTTTTTCTCAAACAAATATTTAAAAACGGCAGCGAATCGCGTTTTAGCTCATTTAACGTGCCACGGCATCCCCTTAAGAATAAAAATAATTTTGTCACGTGGCCTAGTACCATGGGGGCAGTAGCAACTTTTTTCCAAATGGAAAGAGGGGTGTATGTAGCATCTCGTTTTAAAGGCCCTCTAATTCTTTACTTAACGCCATTTCGTTTTTTAAATTCGACCCAACCGTTCCAGACTGGCAAGCCAATGCCATTAAAACCGCAGTGTTTTTACACTATTTAAGTCAAATTTCAAACGGTTCCAAGTCTGGAAAGGCTGGACCGATTTTCAAAAACGAAGTATTGTTGAGTAGAAAATCAAAGGACCTTAAAATGAGGTGCTATATGACCACCCTTACCATTTGAAAAAAAGTTTATAGTGCCCCTTAATACTAGGCCACGTGACAAAAATTCTTTTATTCTTAAAAGTTGTTTAAGTGACACCCTTTTACCCAAAATTTACCCGACTTCGATATCTTGTCCCATTTAAAAGATAAAGAGGGGAAGAACTTTTAATATCCTCACTGTATAGGAAAGTCAGGTTTCGCAGGAAATTCTTGTTCTTAATTTTTAGTCATTGGTTAAAAGTTCGTAAAAAACGTTCTCATATCAAAACAGGTAGTAAAAAAGCGGTTAGTCTCACAACTGTTATTGTGGACGGCCATTCTTCAAGCTTTCACCAAGTAAATGCTGGAGTCCCTCAGGGCTCAGTTCTGGCACCAACATTGTTTCTTCTTTACATCAAGGACCTTCTCTTATCCACAACTAATTCCATTCATAGTTTCGCCGACGATAGTACCCTTCACTCCAGTTTTCAGGTTCCTAAACCCATCACTAAACCTGATTTGGAAAACAAACGTAGAGCGATGCAGATATCTCTTTCGCAGGATCTTAATTTAATATTGGATTGGGGCGCTAAAAATCTCGTCCATTTTAATGCATCCAAAACACAATCGTGTTCCTTGTCGCAAAAGAGTCATCAAAAACTCATCCTCTATTTATGAGCGGCCAAGTTTTACAGAGCAAAGACACCTTCAATCTTGTGGGCGTCACATTTGAAAGTAACCTTAACTGGCATAAACACATTGTATCTATAGCCACGGCAGCTTCAAAAAGCTTGGATTTCTCTTTCGAGCCAAAAGTATTTTTCCGCTTCTAATTTAAACACTTTATATGTGTCCCAAATTCGACCTTCCTTGGAATATTGTTCCCATATCTGGGGCATGGCGTCCCCCACAACCCTAAGCATTCTTGATTCTATTCAAAGAAGAGCTATTCGTCTTATTAATGATCCTTCACTTACAGAAAGGCTTCCCTCTCTTGCCCATCGTCGGGCTGTGGGGGATTTATCGCTTATTTATAGGTACTTCCATGGCTTCTGCTCTGAAGAATTGTCCAGTATAGTTCCTCCACTCACGGTTCCCAACAGAGAAACTCGTGGTTCCGCGCGTATGCACCCCTATACGGTCCAACTGGACAGGCTCCGAACTTCTCACTTTGTTCGTTGTTTTATCCCTAGAGTTTCTAGACTGTGGAACCTACTGCCAGCGGAGGTCTTTCCTTCTCCCCCAAATCTTCAAGTTTTTAAGTCCCGTGTCAACAAACTCCCTCTTACCTCGCTTAAGACACCCACGGTACGTTAGTATTTAGGCTTTAAGCCTTCGTGGTTTGTCCAAAGATAAAAAAACTAATCTGCTTTTGCATCAGTAACTCACAAGACATTCTTTCATAGCCATTGCTTGGTATTACAATATCTTCAAAAATAAAAACATATTATGTCTTGTAGTTTCCTTTTTGTATTTTTTTATATCCGGGTAATTTCTCACACTTTTCCCGGACAAACTATATACTTCGGTTTTGCTTAAAGTAATTATTAAATTAAATTTTATTGCCACTAAACAACCCTTATCCTCCAATTATGTAATATGTAAATTTCAATGTCATCCATCCACCTACATGAATTTTAAAATCCAATTACCCCAAATAGTAAGTCTAACGTAATTATGCCATAAACCATGTCCAAGGTCCAATGGAGTTGCTATTTCCGAAGCTGACCTAAGCTAACGTGCCCTATTTGCCATAATTTTTTTTGCATACTGAATAATGGGCGAATTTCGCCATTAAAATGAATATTTTCCTATTCGGGCATCGATCGCCGCTCGTTCCGTGCCAGATAAGCTATATTCAGCTTCCGGACTGGCGAATTCCCACAGGAATAAATTTAAATGAGAATTCTTACACGAAATATCTTTCATTACAATAAATAATAGTTTAGTAAAAAAACTAAAAAACACGCTTTTATATGCAACCGAACTAAAAAATTAGAAAATAATTTTTCATTACAAAGAATTTGTATTACAGTAATAGAAGGTCAAACAATGAATCATAATTATATACCTCAAAATAGAATTATAATAAAATTTAAGATAATAACAGAATAATTCACTTCAGAGTAAAAAGCGTGGGGTGCATTTTACTATTTTTTCATAACTTTTCCTCATAGATATTTACAAATGAAATAATTATAATATTTAATATATTAAGCACCCACACTTTTATTCTGAAGTGAATTATTCTGTTATTATCTTAAATTTTATTATAATTCTATTTTGAGGTATATAATTATGATTCATTGTTTGACCTTTTATTACTGTAATACAAACTCTTTGCAATGAAAAATTATTTTCTAATTTTTTAGTTCGGTTGCATATAAAAGCGTGTTTGTTTAGTTTTTTTAAACTATTATTTATTTTTCATTTTTTAGTTCGATATATCAATTAGCTTTCTGCGGACATGTGATATTGAAATGTTTCACGAACTATTTCGTAATCTAATCATTTCATTTAAAGCTTTCACTGTTGCATGGGGTTTCAGAACGCAACTATACTCCGAACAAGTTTTTGTCAGCCTTATGCTGAGAGTACGTCCGAAACTGCACGCATGCACAGATCGCGCACTAGCTCTTTCTCTGTTACTCTCCCACAGAAAATCTATAAAGGAATTTATTTATCCTGGCGATCCTAATCAGGATAACGGGATACTGTTTGCAGATTATTGCATTGTCATGGGTCCTTGATACGTGTGCAAAGTTTCAAAGAAATCGAATCGCTGGAAATTGGTGAAAATTAAGCTTAAAGATTCCGTTACATACATACATACAACCCAAGCTAATAAAAGCGTGTTAAAAATATGTAAATTGTAATAATAAATAGATATTACGAATGTTGTTGCTATGAAACTAAATTATTGCAATATTTATAAAAATTTGTTTTATAACTTAAAGTTATTGAGCCAGCGATACTATGTATGGTTTTTAATGTATTTTGCCATCCTAGCACACATTTGTGGACATAATTTGGCAACCAGGACAAAAAAATCAGATATTTGGACGGTTTGCTGCAATTTACTTATTATTTCATTTTAAGGTGAATTGACATTAGCTCGTCCAATGGCTCAAATTTTATCGTTTTCAACTCAAGGTCAACCAATTCTTCTTAAAGTGACCGCTGAAGAAGTGAGGTCGAACCCTGCAGAAGCACCCTCACAGTCTAGTACGGTCCAACTTGCTTTAATACCACCAGGTATAAGATAAATAAAAAAACATACAAATACAATATTTATTTTCTGAATTTTTATATAGGGGTCACCTTGGGCTCACCAACATTTGGTGCTATTGAATACCACGCTCTTTTAGATGAAAATTCACCAGTAGGCACAGTGCTTGACTTGCCTCAAGCTGAAGTCACAACTGAATTGGGCGATGTAGTGACTCTTGAATTGGTAAATAACAATGGTACTTTTGATATAGCACCCAGTGTAGTGGAAGGGTTTGCAAGATTTAAAATAAGTGTAAGTATAACAAACGAATTCTTAGAGTTTCATTGTGTTAATTTATTTAAAGTATGACTCTACAACTGTTCAGTAAATTTCGAGTAAAGAAGTTATGTTTACAAGAGTACTCAACTGAAAATTCCACACCACTGTATTTTGACCAATCAAATGTGTAGTTTTGGTTGCATTACCATGACAACACAAGTATTTATCGGAAATTTTTTTCTCCTGCCTGGGGTACCCCGAATTATAGTGGAATTTTTTTGACATAGTCATTGAATTTGTTTTAACGTTATGTTTGTCATTCACATACATAATTAAAGAAAATGTTATTTTGTACCAGTTGTAGTATTTCAGACATAACATAATATAAAATAATATAAGGTTTTAAGACCCTAAATGACAATTTTATACAACTACAGTTAGTAAAAATAATATCATAAGACTGAAGTACTAGACATAAGTGAAGCTAAGGTATGGGACTAAAAAAATTAAATAAACTATTTTTACCAACAGTGGTAGTATATAATATAAAAGAATAAACAATGATAAGCTCTAAAATTACATATATTTGCAACTACAATTGGTAAAATGGAAAATTTTTATTTTATAGTAAAATTTTAAAGCTCGTGTCAAAGTTACAAATATTAATTTAAAAAAATATTATTTAACACAAACTTGGTGTGAAATTTTCTTACCAAATACCACACGTGCTTAAATTATTTCGAGAAATTTTTTCTCGGCCACGAATATTTTAAGAAAATGCTTCAAGGTATTCGTGGCCTTGCAAAAATTTCCGGAAATAAATTTAGCACATAGTGGTATTACATGTGATAATTATGATCTGATAAAAGATTATAAAATAAATATTAATTATGTAAAAATACTATAAACTACTGTGAATACAAATTCTTTAATTTTTTGTAGGTCCATGATAACCGACTTTTAGACTATGAAACTCGGCACTACGTGGAATGTTACATTGTTGCCAAAGAAGTTGGAAAGGGAAACTTTTCAACGAGAGCCAAACTAACTGTAGTTTTAAATGATGTTAACGACAATCCACCCGAGTTTGTTAAGAGCGAGTTCAAAGGAAGTGTTCAAGGTTAGGATTTTATGTTTATTTTTTCCATTGTTTAAGTTACATTTGACTACACTTATTTACTAGATTGGGGCGCCAAAAATCTCGTCCATTTTAATGCATCCAAAACACAATCATGTTCCTTGTCGCGAAAAGAGTCATCAAATACTCATCCTCTACTTATGAGCGGCCAAGTTTTACAGAGCAAAGACACCTTTAATCTTGTAGGCGTCACATTTGAAAGTAACCTTAACTGGCATAAACACATTGTATCTATAGCCACGGCAGCTTCAAAAAGCTTGGATTTCTTTCTCGAGCAAAAAGTATTTTTCCGCTTCTAATTTATACACTTTATATGTGTCCCAAATCCGACCTCCCTTAGAATATTGTTCTCATATCTGGGGCATGGCGTCCCCCACAACCCTAATCATTTTTGATTATATTCAGAGAAAAGCTATTCGTCTCATTAATAATCCTTCACTTACAGAAAGGCTTCCCTCTCTTGCCCATCGTCGGGCTGTGGGGATTTATCGCTTTTTTATAGGTATTTCCATGGCTTCTGCTCTGAAGAATTGTCCAGTATAGTTCCGCCACTCATGGATCCCAACAGAGAAACTCGTGGTCCTGCGCGTATGCATCCCTATACGGTCCAACTGGACAGGCCCCGAACTTCCCGCTTTGTTCGTTCTTTTATCCCTAGAGTTTCCAGATTGTGGAACCTGCTGCCCGCGGAGGTCTTACATTCCCCCCAAATCTTCAAGTATTTAAGTCCCGTGTCAACAAACTCCCTCTTAGCTCGCTTAAGACAACCACGGTACGTTAGTATTTAGGCTTTTAGCCTTCGTGGTTTGTCCAAAGATAAAAAAATTACGATTTGACTCTTTAATAATCCCTATTTTCGTGTTTTTATTTTTCGTTTCAGAACACGCTAGTGTTGGTACAACTGTACTGGTTGTAGAAGCTACTGACCCAGATAGAGAACCTGGAAGTAAAATACGTTATATTGAATTAAGTGGTCCTGGAAGCGAACTATTTAGGTAGAAAATGTGCAAAAGTTTGATTTCACAATATATGCAACACTTATTTTTGTTTTTAGTTTAGAACCTGACACTGGACTTATAACCGTCATTAACTCCAACCAACTGGATGCAGAAACCTATCCAAAAATAACTTTAGATGTCAAAGCTGCAGATGAAAATGGTGACGGGCTTACAACTACTGCTAGAGTAGTTATAACTCTCTTAGACATAAATGATAATGAACCTTTATTTGAAAAAGACATTTACGAATTTATTCTAAATGATGATAGAAGTGAATTTACCACCCAGGCCTTTATAAGAGCTTTGGACAATGATATTTCGCCACCCAATAACGTGGTTAAATATCAGTGGCTAACTCCAAGCGATGATTTGTTCTTGAACGAGAACACAGGAGAGATTTTGGTAAACAACAGATGGAATTATGACGAGCTGGTGACGGTAAAAGCAAGAGCGTATGATGGAGGTGTACCCAGGTTGTTTAATGACTGTGAGGTAAGAAAGATATTTTCACTAGCATTGCTTTAACCCCAATGAAAGAAAAAGTAATAAATCACGTTTAAACCTACGAAGAATTAATATATTTTTTTCATAGTAAAAAAAAATTAAAGATCTAGGCGTTTGGTTTGCGGAAAATCTGAGCTTTGCGGAGCACATTAATAAGGTTAGTCTTAGGGGTATGAGAATGCTTGGTTTTGTACATAGAAGCTGTTCTGAATTCTCACTTGCCACCGCCAGACTTTTGTACTGCTCCTTGGTTAGGCCAATTTTGGAATATTCTACTGTGGTATGGTCACCACAGTATGCTGTTCATTCTGATATGCTGGAGAGGGACCAGAACAAATTTTTGCGGTTTGCCGCATACAAGTCTGGGGTAAGGATGGAGAATTACCACCGCTCTGATTTACTGAGAAAACTAGACTACACACTTTACAGCATAGACGTCAAGTTTATGATCTCTGTTTTGTGTTTAAGCTATCTAATGGTCTCATTGACTGTCCCGACCTTCTATCACTTGTTCAACTTAATGTTCCCTCTCGTAATCTTCGGAATTTTAATTTATATCATATCCGCCCTCATACCACAAACTATCGAATGCACTCACCGATGGATAGAGCTCTTCGTGTGCTGAAGACCTTTGGTACGCGAGTGGATGTTTTTAACAGCACATTGTCTCAATTTAAATCTAAGATCAATCATATGGTTCCTTAATAAATTAGTACTTTACTTGTAGCTGTGATCTTTTTGTGATTTGCATATAAATATTTTTGATCTGCCTATATGTACCTGTTATTTGTTAGTTATTTAATTGTAGCTTAATTTTATTTTGTAGTTATTTTTTTTAATAATTGTAATAGTCATTGTAAAAATGGGGAATCCTGTATACTTAATAAATAAATAAATAAATAAATACTTGTATGTTCTTACAGATCCAGTGGTCAAACATATTGAAAAATTCGGTTTTCCAGTAAATTTTTTACCCGACTTCAATAACGAGGAGGTCTAAATTCGCCTATATGTTTTTAAACAAGTGTTTTATGTGAAAACTTTTATTTAAACGATTTTTGGTAAATTACCTTCTATTTATGAATTTTGCAAAGTCTTTAAATTAATAACTCAACCCTGTGTTGTAGGTTCGAATATATCCTCCAGAATCAAAATCAAGAAAGATGGTTTTTATTGTACCAGAAAAAATCCTGATAAAAGAAATACAGAAAGAACTTTAAGCACATTAACAGGTGGCAGAGTGGTGGTCGACAAAATCAGGCCTTACACAGGATCCGAACCTGGTGCAACGTATGTTACTAGGGATGAAAATGGCGATAGGTTAGTACATCCCTTTATTTCGTATTAAATATTTAACGGTTACTTTGGTCCTCATTGTACAATTTTTAGGAGTGTTGTTGAAGCTACAGTTTACTATACTAAAGACTCTATAGTGGACGTCAATAGAATTCAGCAACTTCTCGACGACCAAAATCAACGTCAACAAAATACTCATCAGAATAATCAACAGAATCAACCCAACCAAAATAATCAACATACAATCATCAAGGAAAGAGAAGAAACCAGAATCAAGCAAAGTTCTAGTGGTGATCTTTTATGGCTGTTGATATTATTCATAGTATTAGCAATCATAGCCGCGATTATCTTAATTTTATGCTGTATATGTCGACCATGTCCATTGTACATTCCTCCCAAAAGAATAAAAATTAGAAGTGCTGACATGGTGGAAAAATTGGTTGTTAAAGGTAAAAATTCAAACTAAAATACTTAAAATTCTAAAACAAAAGGAAAGAAAAGTTTTTAACTTGTTTATTTAGCGTCAATTATTTATTTATTTATTTATTTATTACAAGCCCAACAGGTAACCATTAACAGGGCTACAAATATAACTATAATATAAACTATATAAAATTCAATAATACGTTAGAGAAAATAATTTCAAAGCAAAATAGAAACTCAATATAACTTTAAGACTAAAATCTCATACCTAAAGATGTTCTATGCATACTTGAACAAACACTCTATAATTCATGGAAAAATCACAGTGATATGCAATGCCATTGTATAAGGAGCACATTCTTTGAATTGGTGACATATACAATGCATTAGTACTGGGCAATGGCAAATAAAAATATCTACTGTTCCTACTTGCAATCCTCGGGATCGCGAAATTAATTTCACCTAACAGAGATGGACAGACGATGGCCCCATTAATTAATTTATATAAAAATACCGTGCTATGAATATTTCTTCTTTTCTCTAAACTTTCCATACTGAATCTTCGTCGCAAAAGGCCATCATCTATTCCCCTCTGAGGGTAAGTGCCTTCTTCTTTTAAAACCAAATATTTTAAAAACTTTCTTTGGACTCGTTCCACTGCTCTCACATATTTATCATAATATGGTGACCAAACTACCGATGCATATTCAAGTTTTGTTCTAACCAATGAAAAATAAAGTCTTTTTAAAGCATCAATGTTATTAAAAGATTGACAATTTGTGAAAATTAAGCCCAACATTTGTAAAGATTCTGAGACAATCTTATTAACATGCAAATCAAAACATAATTTTGAATCTAATACAACCCCCAAATCTCTTGTATTACTTACTCTGGTCAATTTAGTTTCACCAATATAATAATTGTAATAAGCAGCATTAATCTTTTTAGTAAAAGTCATAACTGAGCACTTTCCAGCATTAAGAAGAAGGTAATTATTCCTACACCATGCCTGCACAGCACTTACACTTTCTTGTAATATATCACAGTCTTCCGTGCTCTCAATTCGAGTATACAGGTTCAGGTCATCTGAAAATATTTGATGTTCTACTTTAATAACATTAGAAATGTCAATTATACTTATTATAGTTTCTGATTTAGGTTCAGGTCATGGTAGAGAAAGCAAATCCGTTCAAGTTGCAGAATGGTTTGGCCGAAAGGAAGCATGGAGTGCTGATAAGGAACCAACTGCTGTTATAATAGATGCTGAAGCCGAATCTTTAAGGAGACATGAGATGGAACGTGGTTCTGACAGAGGGGAAGTTCGACATAGTCAAGTGAGGTAAATTTATTATGTTTATTCCATTTAATTAACTGGTTAAACTATTGCAAGATATTATTATTTTAAATATTGTGGAAACAAATCAAGTGATTTAAAACTTAAATCGTACAAATCCTTATAATAATGTTTAAATAGAAAGCTTGCAACTCTTTTCACAAATATAATATTTCACAAAATTCCGAAACTAATAAAGTTAGATGTACTTAATGTTGTGTTTTTTAAAGCTCTTTTAAAGGTCTTTTTAATGGTGATACTGGTAGTAATATACAGGGTAGAAGAAAAAGTACATATTTTTATTTAAGAACCCTGTATTTTATTTTACCATTAAAAAGATCTTTAAATGAGCTTTAAGAAAATACCACATTAAGTACATCTAACTTTATTAGTTTCGGAAATATAGCCATCCAAATCAGGTATTTAGGTAATTTTTAAAGTACCGCCATTTTGTAATAGGTGAAGATATTGACTTCATATTCTGGGGTTATAAAGTACTCGTTAGGAGCTTTAAAATGATGTATCACTCGACCCGCCTTCTCATTTAAGAATTTTGGGGTGGTGGCCCTGGTGGTTAAGGGGGTAAAGGGGCGCCGTCCAATTTTTTGTTTTCTCAAATCTATCTCGTTTCGAAGATAACTTGAGTGGAAAGTTTTCAAATGAACACCCTGTATATTTAATTTTTTTTTAAATTTATTTAGGCATCAGCAATTGCAACAGAGTCAGAGCATGCAACATTTAAACCAGGCAGAAGTTGCAAGGGACCAACTTTACATTCGAGAAGGCAATGCAGATATTTTAAGGCTTATAACAAGGTAAGATACTTATTTTTGGTATACGTGGGGTTTTTGGAGCGCTGATTACGAATTTTGAGGATTTTTTTTCGGAAACGTCTTGTTCTCGAGATATCCATCATTAATGTTGAAAATTGAATGAACTTTATATTCACTTTATCTCTCCTTCTTTTTGCACACAATTCTTGAATAAAAGCTAAAGTGCCACACAATATTTAATTATGTAACACTATTTAAAACCGTTTTGTTTTATTTATTTTACAGCTTTTTTCTATTAAATTGCACAGCTTCAACCCCCCAAACGCAGCAACCACAAATACACATAGTAAAGCTTAATTTAAATGGTGTAAGGGCTGGCTACGATAAAACGTGGCAAGCGTCGAGCGGAGAGCACTATGCTAACATCAAGATCTGCTGCCTCTTAACTTTATGTTACTATAACTTTTTCAGCGGTATAACGCTTTCACCCTTCTTTCATATTCGTGATCAACGGCCCAAAAATCCCCCGTATACCGAACTTCGTCAAAATCGGAGTTGCCGCAACTTTCTAGATAATTACCCTCTTTTTGCATGGGGCTGACTTTCAATAAAATCAAATAATATGATATAGAAAAATATATTGTGGTTTCTGCTTAGGGCTGGAGGAGAGCCCCAGAGACATAGTGCAACATTTATGGATCAACACCAACAACACTATATGGTTGACAGCGGAAAAGATATACTTATGCGAAGGTACATTGACCAACAACAAGCTGAAGCTGCAAGGTACTTTTTATTTTGTAGTATTTTTATAGTACTAGAAAAAGTTCTCTACCTTAAAATTAAATTTTATTCCTAATTTTCAGAACACAAGTCTTATTACCTAATGCCGTAAACAAGCTTCAGTCAGAACACGAATTTTTAGAAGCTTCTCTACGTCAACAGAATGCCATGTTGCGTCAGCTTATCTTGGAGAGAGAACGAGATTTGCGATTGGAAACACAATCATTACCAGCAGGTAAAGTAGAAGTTAAAGGCAGGGAGTTCTACTCCATATTACTGCAGTCTAAACTGAACAGTACATGTGCATTGTTGAGAAGATTGAGAGATGCACTTTTTGTAGACAGTATACGCAGTTTCTATTTTTCTTGTATTCAGTCTCTTATAAGTTATGGGATTCTGTTTTGGGGATCTTCTACTCATGCAATTAATATCTTTAGAACCCAAAAGCGTATTATCAGATGCATACTTAAAGTGCATCCTCGAGCTTCTTGTAAACCCTATTTTAATAGCCTAGGCTTTTTAACTATCCCTAGTCTATATTTCTTGGCCTTGGTAATGTTTGTGAAGAAAATCCCCATTTATTCACTGTAAACTCCGATTTTTATTCCAACTCAATGACAATTGTCACCAGAGGCAGGAGTGATCTTAGTCTTCCTTCTCATAATTCAACGTTCTTTGAGAGAGGACCTTATTACCGTGCTGTCAAGGCTTATAAATCCTTGCCACCTACCTTGTGTGAAATAGAGAACAAGGATAAATTTCGAAGGGCTGTGATACAGTTCTTGCAGGATAAGTGTTTTTACTCTTTTAATTTTGATTATTCATCATAGACTGTTAAACTCTTACTACATATTTTAATTGTGATGTCTGTTAATGATTTTATTACCACCTGTATTTTTGTATCATTTTAACTGTTTTTAACTATTTAACTAAATTTCTTAATTATTGATCATAATCTGTTCAACTATTACTAGATATTTTAATTGTGATGTCTGTTAATGATTTTATCACCACCTGTATTTTTGTTTTATTTTAATTGTTTTTAACAAATGAAATGATTTTAAATGAATGTAAATTTAAACTATTTTATTATTTATTCTGTAGTGAAGTTTCTTTGTCGTTGTAACAATGATTTGTGGAAATAAAGGATATTATTATTATTATTATTATTATTATTATTTATTATTATTATTATAAATTATTTAATGGTTAAGGTAGGTGGGGATTAAGCACTGGTTGTTTTACTTAACTTAAACTTGCCCCTAAAATAAAGGTTAGCAGTTTCTATATAGAACTTTAATTTATGATTAAAAAAGTAACACTTTTTGTCGTTTAGTGTTTTTGTCGTATATCGTACAATGCATATTGTAGGAACCCAAACTGATCAGGACAGAGGAACTCAAACAGAGCCTCAATATCTGCGCCCACCAAGACGTAAAGTACAGTCGGATTGGGAAATGAGTGACGGATCTGATGATGAAATAGCCATCATCAAAGCAAGAGCGAGACGTCGCCATAGAGTTATGAAACCTAGAAAAATTAAAACTCCCATACAAGGTAAAATTAATTTTAAATTACCAAATTTCATTTTACCACCAAAAATCTTTGTTAGATCAGATTGTTTATATGATTTTTTTTGTGTTTCCTAATGTGTATTTTTATTTCTTCTAGAGGAAAGTGAATTAGAAATTATGGAAAAATATGAAAATTCTTTTAAGCAAAAAAGTGTCGATAAAGGGACTGACGCTGAAACTGGGCCGAGAATCAAACAAACTCGTACGAGTGAGCTAAGACGAAAAAAGGCCAGTCATGAGGGAAGATCCTCTAGAAGATCATCATCTTCAAGGTATAGAAGGAACAGTTTAAAAATGTAAATTCGGTGCTCTTTGATAAGAAAAAAAATCACAAAAAGGTTAAAACAAATAAATCGGCATGCTTGTCTTCGCGGCCGCCTTTGCTATATTTCTTTTATGATATGCCGGTTGATGCAGCTGGTCATCGCACTATGGGATACAAATTAATTTTTTGGTCAAAATTCTGAAACTTATCAATCTAACGTAAAATGGGGTGCTTTTTACTGGAAAAATATTGTAAATTATTACAAATGCTTTTTGGAAACCTAAAACTTATTACATGTTATTGTAAATTTACATCTCCCTTAACATTATTATTTTTTATTGTACAAAATAAACTAAAATGTCAGATTGTTTGGTTAATTCGGTAGTATTCTAATCAGTAATCCGATGATTATTATCTCATATGATATACAGGGTACGACAATAGGTATAATTTTTTTAAATGGAATACCCTGAATATTATATTACCACCAAAAAATCTTTTAAAATGCTTTAAAAAAATACTACATTTAATGTGTCTATCTTAATTAGTTTCGAAAATATGACCATCCAAATCTGAAAAATAATTTTAAATTATTCTATTATATACATCTTCCCAACTTTATTTTTTAACGTATAAAATAAATAAAAAACACTGTTTTGTTGGCTAGATTTTGTAGAATCCATATCTTTCATCAGAATGCTTTTATCTTTTAGGATATACAGTGTAGGACAAAACATATTAATTTTTAAAATGAAAAACCTTGTAAATTATAAAAAATCTTGTATCTGTTCTTACACTCAGAAGTAGCATGAAGTAGGAAGGCAATTGTAAGTACAAACACTGATAAAGAAAAAGGTAAAAAAATCTTTGACAAAAGTAGCGAGACTGCATCGGAAACACAACAATAGCTCTTATTATTTAAACTCTTTTACTTTTTTTAGTAAACAAGGCTAATCATAAACAAAGTAGATTAAATGTTGTATATTTATGTTTACTTAAAATACATTTTCAAGTTTCTTATTACCCCAATAGAAATCGTCATATCCTTTTATAATTTTCCGTACATGTAGTTTGAAGTATCTACTTTGAAATACACAGCATGAGCCATTAAAATTTCAAAGTTGCTTTTTGGCCAAAATAATGGATTTCTATCCCATAGTGTATCGGCGCGTCGATTTAAAGGATAGCGGCGCCTTTGTATAAGCATCCTATTTTGTTGCTAAAATGTGATGCTTAAAAAGTTTCAGATTTTTTCTTAATATTAAGAATTAAAAACACTTCTTTTAGATCTGGTTTAAGAAAAGAGGTTCTAAGAGAAATCTCGGCATCTTTAAATCACAGTGAGGAGGAAACTGATAGTTATTTGGAAAAAGATAAAACGTCTCCGGATTACTACTCGGAAGATAGTTTAGAAGAAATTAGTCCTAGGTCTGAAAAAACGACTGATTCGGGAAAACACAGGCAAGTTAACTAAACAATTATAAGAGATTTTTGAAAAATTCTTTTCAGGGCGTTTCTATAGGTCGATTATGACACAAATCTGTGTGCGCGTTTTCCAAAATCCATTTCTATAATTTATTATTAATAAAAACATATTTACGGGACGGTGGAGTGAACAGGGGTGCTGGGTGGGGACGAAACAGTAGAAATCCTACATTAAACGCCCAAAAACAGTATTTCACAGTACACACCGCACTTTCTGTTTACAAAAATGTCCAAAAATTGTTTAAAAAATTAAAAAATAAATAATAGTACAACAATCCCGCCATGGCTGTCACTGCATAAAAAGAAGAGTTTGGCAATAGAACTGTAAAATGTCTTGCGATGTTGCCAAATAAAGTGAGAAAGTGTCAATAGCTTAAAAAAGGAAGATACAGGACAAAATTCATATGAAAAATTAAGTTATTCCTTCTTCCTATTATAATTTGTAGAGAAAAAAGGAAAATACCTAAACATAAAGAAGGAGGCATTTCTACAAAAAATACCATTGTTTCTCATGGAAATGGTGGATAATCCCTGAAATAGCCTTGGTGTTAATTCTTCATAAGAAGTTTGGCAACGCTGCTTCTATCAAGACTGTCATTTTCATAATGACGAACTTCATGTTATCAGCTGACCAAAATGAATGCGCCTATTTTCCTTCTTTAATTAATGGCGGACGAGATATCTCATATGTGTGGGATAGTTTTTCGAAAAATTTAATACTTTTCAAAATTAATTTACATTTTCATGTTGCCCCGAGTGCAGTGTATTAATGTTTTCTTGTGTTTGACGTTGGATTTATACTGTTTTGTCCCCACCCAGCACCCCTGTTCACTCCACCGTCCCGTAAATATGTTTTTATTAATAATAAATTATAGAAATGGATTTTGAAAACGCACACAGATTTGTGTCATAAACATTTCGTATTGGATGATTCATCATAAATCCTTTGTTGTTGCTTTACTAGCCGATATACCTTTTAGCCATTGCTTATACACTATAGATTAACAAATGTTTATTCTAATATTTCAGATACTACAGATCAGAATCATCAGATCAAAAGAGTCGTCGCCGATCAGAATCTACGGATCATAAAAGTCGGCGAAGATCAGAATCTGTGGATGTAAACCGTCAGAGAGGTTCAGAATCCCTGAATAAAATTAAACGAAGAAGCTCTCGATCACCTACTCGAAAGTCTGGACGGCTTGGTGCAGGATCTATTGAGCCCAAACAGCGGTATCGATCAGAATCTGATCTTAGAATGGTCGAAAGTGTACAAAAAGTTCCCTGGAAAGAAAAAAGTCATTGGCAAAAGTCAGAGTCATATGGACTTAAGTGGTGGTAAAGAGAAGCAGGCCAAAAGGGATAAGAAGCCGGCCACGAAGAGGACCTCCAGGTATGTAAAAAAAAAGTTATACAAATATATAAAAATCTTTCATTAAGTTTTTTGGCCGTAATAATAACAATATTCTATTTTTGAATTAAGATATATGGAATGGTATAAAAAGACAAAGAAAAAGATAAAGATGGGACGCAAAGCCAAGACAAAAAAGATCGCAGGGTATCAGATGCCGGTTTAGATGGCGGAGAGAAGTTAGTAAAGCCGCCGATAGTCGAATCCAGATTGTTTAAAGAAACCGTATCCAGCTCAAGTAAAAAATCGACAGTAATAAAAATAACTTGGGACCTGAACATCCATTACTACAACATTCAGAACACAGGTATAGCTTAGGTTAATTCTAATCCAGTGTTCTATTCATAGCTTAAAAGGGGGAATAACCACAGGCTAAACGTGCTTCAATTGACGCCATGACGCCATGACGCCAAGCACTGCCATTTGACTGTAAGAAGATCAAAATATGATACCTATTTTGCCATTACCATTAGATGGCGCCACATACAATAACATTAATTGATTAAAATGGTCATAACTTTTTTGACCTTCCTGTGTATGCACATTTGCAAGTAAAAATAATAAAACAGCATTTAATTTTGGTCAAAAAAGGTATAATTCTTTGATCTCCAAAAGTAGACCGTTTTCAAAATAAACGACTTTTTAGTAAATAACCGTCAGGAATTGTGGCAAAAGATTGTGGAAGGAGTCAATATCATCAGGGCCCAAGAAGAATTATTATTTGGAGTCAGGCAATATTTAAATAAAAGAATTAGACAATGTATCCTAGTGGATGGTGAACATTTTGAATATTTATTATAATCAATAGCTTTTTCTAACTTTATCGTTCTTAATTAAATTTTAGTGTTCGTGCGCAACCTAATAAAAAAGTCTTTTATTGCAAAAACGGTCTACTTTTTGAAGATTAAAGAAGTATACCTTTTAGACTAAAATTAAATGCTGTTTTATTATTTCCACTCGCAAATGTGCATACAGGGAGGTCAAAAAAGTTATGACCATTTTAATCGATCAATGTTACTGTATGTGGAGCCATCTAGTGGTAATGGCAAAATAGATATCATATTCGTGTTCGTTATCCCAAATAGTAAAAGCACACCAAATTTCACTTTAATCTGTCTAGTGGATTCCGAGATAGTTCGCTAAATGTTTGGTAAAAAAGTAGTTTTAACATCCTGTAGAACGAAAACCAATAACATTTTGCTGAGCGATATTGAGCTCAAACGATTTATTTTCATGTCAGGTATCCTACATTAACCTATGTCCAATTAAATACGGGACACCCTGTATAGAAGAAAAATAATGTGGCTTTTTTATGCCCATTTCCACCATCTTTTTAGGGGATCCCTAGCGCTAAGTAGAAAATAACTTTTATATAAATATTCTCTTCCTAGTGCTAAGGATCCCCTAAAACAGTTCGAGGAAATGGCCATTTCTTTTATTTTTTCAGTTTTGTTTGGCATTATAAAAATCGTTTAGGTTTTTGTAGGTTCGAAGCTCAATATCCCAAAAACGACCTGATGAAGACGCCGATAGTGGAATAGTTTTGACCAAACCGGAAATGGCTCAGAAGAAAAGTGTCTTTACGATAGCGTATAACGATATGCATACCAGCCAGTTAAGACCTGACAGTTCAATCAATACTCCTTAATTACCTATAAAACATATATGTATATATTTTTATCACAAGGGGTAAACAAATATGAGTTTTCATTGCCATAGACTAGCGAGACCTGTAAAAAGTTGTAAAAACAATAAAACATATGGTTATATAAAAATCAATCCACGAAGGCTGAAAGCCTAAATACTAACGTACCGTGGGTGTCTTAAGCAGGTAAGAGGAAGTTTGTTAACACGGGACTTAAAAACTTGAAGATTTGGGGGGAAGGAAAGACCTCCGCTGGCAGTAGGTTCCACAGTCTAGAAACTCTAGGGATAAAAGAACGAACGAAATGGGAAGTTCGGGGCCTGTCCAATTGAACCGTATAGGGGATGCATACGCGCTGGCACCACGAGTTTCTCTGTTGGGAACTGCAAGAGGAGGGACTATACTGGACAATTCGTCGGAGCAGAAGCCGTGGAAGTACCTATGAAGCAGCGATGCATTCCCCAGCAGCCCGACGATGGGCAAGAGAGGGAAGCTCTTCTGTGAGTAAGAGGATCATTAATGAGACGAACAGCCCTTCTTTGAAATGGCAATTCAAGAATGCTGAGGGTTGTAGGGGGACGCCATGTCCAGACATGGGAACAATATTCCAGAGGGTGGTCGGATTTGGGACACAGTACAAAGTGTATAAATTGGAAGGCGAAAATACTTTTGGCTCGGGAAGAGAAATCCAAGCTTTTTTGAAGCCGCCGTGGCTATAGATACAATGTGTTTATGCCAGTTAAGGTTACTTCTCAAATGTGACGCCCACAAGGTTGAAGAAGTGTGCCCCGCCTCTGCAAGACCTGGCCGCTCATAAGCAGAGGATGAGCGTTTGATGACCTCTTTTCGCGACAAGGAACACGATTGTGTTTTGGATGCATTAAAAATGAACGAGATTTTTGGCGCCCCAATCCAATATCAAATTATTGAGATCCTGCGAAAGAGATATCTGCATCGCCCTGCGCTTGCTTTCCAAGTCGGGCTGAGGGATTGGTTTGGGAACCTGAAAAGTGGAGTGAAGGGTAACTATCGTCAGCATAACTATGAATGGGATTGGTTGTGGAAGAAAGAAGGTCGTTGATGTGAAGAAGAAACAAAGTTGGTGCCAGTACTGAACCCTGTGGCACTCCAGCATTAATTTCGTGAAAGTTTGAAGAGTGGCCATCAGCAATGACTGATATACGTCGATTAGAAAGATAACTGGAGAGCCACGAGCAGAGTTTAGTTGGAAGACCGTAGGAGGGAAGTTTATTAAGAAGTGCGTCATGCCAGACTTGGTCGAAAGCTTTAGATATATCAAGAGCAACGATCTGGGACTCACCTAGAAACTCAAGAGACTTGTCCCAGTTGTGTGAAACGAAGGAAAGAAGATCTGCTGTAGATCTCTTGTGACGAAATCCGTATTGCCTGTCATGTAAAATTTTATGTTTTTTCTAAGTACCTAAGAATTTAGTGAGTTAATGGATTTCTCCATTACTTTACAAAGCATTGAGAGAAGTGAAATGGGTCTATAGTTGGATGGAAGAGATTTAGATCCTTTCTTGGGAATAGGTTGGACACGTGCAGCTCTCCAGCTGTCTGGAAATATACCCGTGTCATAAGAAATTCGAAAGAGCCTGGTTAAAATAGGTGCAGGTTCAGGAGCACATTTTTTAAAACGATTGCTGGTATTCCATCTAGCCCAGACGTGGTATTGCGAAATGTCTATATTTTCATAGACCATCAACGTAGACCTTAGGGTGGAATACTTGGTTCAGAGAGAGTTCGGACTGTATTTTTCCGACTAAAAATAATAAAGTTTGTTAAACATATGTATTAAAATAAAATCAAAACTTACCAGTTCCTGAAAATATGCTATTGAAACGGTTTCGTATATTTGAAGAATTGCGTTCGCATCTTTCCAAATACCAAATATGCCATACTCCCGATCATACTGTTGCCTTGATTTAACTGGCAAAAGATTTTCGGTCGCTTTTATGGCCTTTTCTCTTATATTTTGTGAAATTTCTTCCATTTTGAGCAAATCGTTAAATAAAAATGCCAACTGACTAACTGATAGAAACATCAAAGTCAAACTTAACACCAGTCATTATTTACTTACGTATACAGGTACAGGTGCAACTTATTTTTTATATTGCGAATAAATAATGTAATTAGTCATTGAAAAACTCTTTTTGGGTAAAACATAAAGCATTGTATGCACCACGCCCTTGATACATAAATAGCTATTAAGAAAGGCCAAAAATATTATACCACCTAAACTACGTACGCACATTTTTATGAGATTTGATGCAAATTGCGGGTACAGTTTAAAATAATTCATTTTTTACGCAACTTACGACGGTTGTAGCTTGAGGGGATGCATTTTAGGACACATATTAATACGGAAAAAAAGTATAATTTTGACCTCCAAATTACACCCTTAAAATATTTGTCACAAATTTTGAAATACTCTGTATTATATTTAAATAGTTAAGACCACAAACAGTGGTCTTCGAGCAAGAAAAGGGTTTCCTCGTCTATTTGTTCTCGAGAAAATTAAACCAAGGCGAGACCAGAGGGAGAGAAAGAAGGGTATTCTCTTTTAGACTTAAGAGATATTTTCTCTTGTGAGAAACAAAATGAAGCGAAACACTAGGCGATTTTGCTGATCTGATTGTATTTTAACCCGGTAAGGCAATTTATAGTTTTATACTAATTACATACGTATGTACACCATGTCCATGTCCTTGTAAGATATATTATATTTTGTTTTGACTACAGTTTGTATCTCATTAAATAAACCGGAATACCACATTTTAAATAAGATTTTGTTAATTAAACAAAACACTTTCGCAAGTGAAATCTGTAAATTTGTATTTAAAATGAACAGAAAAATGAGTAAATAGATAAAAAGTGCAAGTTGCTTTATTACCTGGGGACAATTCACAGGCTTAAACTCTAATAAGTAGTTTTGTCATAATGTTTTTAAAAATAATAAATTAAATTGTCGTTCTTACTTTTAGCCTATTAAAACTTTGATAAATATTTTGTAACGTTATATAGTCCTTTTTTAGGGTTGTTCCTTTGACTAGTCCACCACAAATATTCCTCCACTGCATGTATGGAAGGGCGCTAGCCAACCTGTCAATGTCAAATGTTGTCAGGTGTCGCACTTAGGCAAACACGTCCTTTTTGTCAGACAAGTTAACCACAATGTTTAATGCAGATTTTTACAAACATTGTCCCAAAATCGTAAAGACTACAGTTACGAAACCCGCTTTCAATCCGATACTCAAAACATGACAATGGGCCTTATGGATTCGTGACTGTAACACTAACGATTTTGGCACATGTTTAAAAAGTGCATGTAAAACATTGTGGTAAACATCCGACAAAAAGTGATGCAGTAACCCAGTCCGTATTTTTCTTACTCTTAACACCAAGAAATCGTCTGGGCTGATGAATCGCAGCAATCGTTTAAAAAACAGTGCTCCTGAGCTCTTTCAATTTCTTATAACACGGGATTTTTCAGACAGCTGGAGAGCAGAAAGAATCTAAATCTCTTCCATCCAACTACAGACCCATTTCACTCCTCTCAATGCTTTGTAAAGTACTGAATCCATTAACTCGCAAATTCTTGGGTATTTGAGAAAACATAAGGAAATTTTACATGTGACAGGCAATACAGTTTCGTCTGCCAAGAGGTCTACAGCGAGATCTTCTTTTTCTTTGTTTCTACACAAGCTGGAACAAGTCTCTTGGGTTTTCTACGGTGAGTCCCGAGATCCGTTGCTCTTGATAGATCTAAAGCTTTCACGACCAAGTCTGGCATGACGCTGCCTAACCAGCAACTTCTCTCCTACGGTCTTCCAACTAAACTCTGCTCTTGGCTCTCCAGTTATCTTTCTAATCGACGTATATCAGTCATTGTTGATGGGCACTCTTCAAGCTTTCACGAAATTAATGCTGGAGTGCCTCGGGGTTCACGTACTCGCACCAACTTTGTTCCTTCTTACATCAACGACCTTCTTTCTTTACCACTACCAATCCCATTCCATAGTTATGCTGACGATAGTACCCTTCACTCCACTTTTCAGGTTCCCAAACCAATCTCTCAACCCGACTTGGAAAGCAAACGCAGGGCGATGCAGATATCTCTTTCACAGGATCTCAATTTAATATTGGATTGGGGCGCCAAAAATCTCGTTCAATTTAATGCATCAAAAACACCAATCATGTTCCTTTGTCGCGAAAAAATCATCAAACACTCACCCTTGCCTTGGTGGCCGGGTTTCTGCAAGCGGGGACACATTTAACCTTGTGGGCGTCACATTTGAGAATAACCTTAAATGGCATAAACACATTGTATCTATAGCCACAGCGGCGTCAAAAAGCTTGGATTTCTTTTCCGAGGCAAAAGTATTTTCTCCTTCCAATTTATACACTTTGTATGTGTCCCAAATTCGACCCTCTCTCTGGAATATTGTTCTCATGTCTGGGGAATGGCATCCCCCTACAACCCTCAGCATTAGCTCGATGCCATTCAAAGAAGGGCTGTTCGTCTTTTAGTGATGATCCTTTACTTACTCGAGGGCTTGCTTCTCTCTTGCCCATCGTGCTGAGCTGTGGGAGAATCTATCGCTTACTCTTCTCTATAGATACTCTTTTGCGGCTTCTGCTCCGGCGACTTATCCCGTATCCCAGTCCCTCCTCTTGCAGCTCCCAACAGAGAAACTCGTGGTGCCGCACGTATGCATCCCTATACAGTTCAACTGGACAGGCCCCGAACTTCCATTTCGTTCGTTCTTTTATCCCTAGAGTTTCTAGACTGTGGAGCCTACCGCCCGAGCGGAGGTCTTTCCTTCCCCCCCAAATCTTCTTAAGTTTTTTTAAGTCCCCTGTTAACAAACTTCCTCTTACCCTGCTTAAGACACCCGCCACGGTACGTTAGTTACGGGGGTTTTGGGGCGCTGATCACGAACCTGAAAGGAATTTTTGGCGAAACGTTTCGTTCTCGAGATATTCATCATCAAAGTTCAGAGAATTTGAAAGTACTATTTTCACTATATTCCCCCTTTCTTTTTGCACACAATTCTTGATTTAAAAGCTAAAATAAATAAATAAAAGTATTTGATTTTCACCTTCTAAAGCCTCGTTTTCGTTTTTACATTATTTTGCGATGAGAGATTGCGTGGCCTTTGATGGCATAAACGGCTCCCAGCCCGCATGGAACTCATCTGCGCAGGGACAATGATTCAAGCCAACTATGCAATTAAAGCAAAAATATGTAAATACGTAAAAAAAAACAGGGGTTTTAAAGAGTGAAAATCCAGATATTGTGTGCCACTTTATGGAATTGTGTGGAAATATTGTAAAAATGGGACTGTTTAAATTTCCGAATCTGATGATGAATATCTCAGAGCAATTTCCGCCTGGACTAACCATGGGGTTTTTAAAAAGGCAAGCTACTTCGAAACATACCACAGGACGGGCAAGGCCTGACCGTCATAGCGTATTTTACTCTCTACAGGATGTCTCAACAAGAAGTGTGACGTATCAAGGGTTATATTTTTTTAAATGGAACACCCTCTATTTTATGACAGTTTATAGATTCTACATAAAATAATTTAAGTTTGTTAATAGTACCAAGTGTCTAATTTTATTCGTTTTTGTGATATTTGATTTTTTCAAAATGCAGGGGGTGCAATTAAATTAATTTGTTTAACAATATAAACTCCTTAAACTTTAAAATTTGTTACAAGATTAGGAAAAGTCTGCACTTATCATGCGTAGGTCATATCGAGGATCATAGATTATACAGGGTGATCAAAAAATAATTTCAATTTTTAGAAAGTCAAATAGCAATATCTCTCTTATTTTAAATGGAACACCCTGTTGGGAAAATTGCGGTGCGGGGGCGTGGCACGTGGAGGCTATTAAGCGAGGCTATTAAGTGTGAGGAACTGACCGTGGGAAATCGTTAGGAATCTTGAGCTATTAAGTGATAGGCTATTAAGTGAGGCTATTAAGCGAGGCTATTAAGTGTGGGAACTGACCGTGGAAATTACGTTAGGAATCTTGAGCTATTAAGTGATAGGCTATTAAGTGAGGCTATTAAGCGAGGCTATTAAGTGTGAGGAACTGACCGTGGGAAATTACGTTAGGAATCTTGAGCTATTAAGTGAGGCTATTAAGATGTTCTTAATAGTGTGTGGGGAACTGACCGTGGGAAGTACTGTAAGGAATCTTGAGCTATTAGGCGAGGCTATTAAGATGGTCTTAATAGTGTGTGTGTGTGGGAACTGACCGTGGGAAATTACGTTAGGAATCTTGCGCAACTCCATATTTAGGATACTGCGCATGCGCGTCATATTTAGGAATCTTACGCAACGCGTTGTTTAAGGCGTGGTCAATCTGTCAAAAGTCATCTGTCATCTGTCATCTGTCAAATGTCAAATGTCAAATGTCAATAGGAATCTAACCTAGGAAATATGGAGGTCACGCCTCGGACCGGTACTTAGGGCTCCGGGCATGGACGTTGCACCTCGAACCGACGCTTAGGGCTCCGGGCAAAGGTTCCGGGTGCCCCACGATCGCAAGTTAACCTTAGTTGTGGACATATAACCTCAAACTTTTATGAGTATTGTATATTGACAAAATGGTGAAGGTAAAAAATATAATCAAGAAAATACATTCGTTAAAAAATACAATTAACGACTTACAACTATTTAAAAATAATAGAATTTTTGTATATTTCCTAAAATTAACCCCTAAAATAAGACTTAAGGGTATTTTTAAAAATATTTTATAAAAGGGTATCATGAAAGATCGTTATCAGCCGGGGTACCGAAGGTACTTTTTCCGCTATTTGCGCAAACTTAACTATAATGGTTTAGCCAGAAAATGAGTTTTAGGGTCTGCGCATGTTGCCAATGTGGCCTAAACAGTTTTTAACGTATATTTCGGCTTCATAGTAGACCGATTTTAGTTGTTCTTTTTGTTAATAATTTAATTTTTATAAATATACAAATATTAATACTAAAATTTTTAATAATTATGGTATTTGAGAGTAAATAGGACCTTAACAGTTTTTGACGTATATCTAGGCTTCTAGTGGTTTGATTTTAGTCATTCTTTTTTAAACAATTTATTTTTATAAATCTACAAATATTAGTGCTAAAATTTTTAATAATTATATTATTTGAGGGTAAATAGGGCCTTAACAGTTTTTAACGTATATTTCGATTTCTAGTGGTTTGATTTTAACCATTTCTTAACAGTTTATTATAACTTTGCTATTTATAAAGATTTTTCAATTATTTTAGATATTTTGAGATATTAGTGACTTATAGGTACTAAAAACAAAATAAAAATTTCAACTTTCTTATTTATGAATATTTTTTTAAATTTTAACTTATTTAGATTCCTTGTAGTCTCTAGATACCGAATATGCAATAAAATAGCCATTTCCGGTCGCAACTTCCGGTTGTCAAAAAGTAGTCTTGTTTGTTTTTAAATGAAAGGTTTTGACTCCGATTTTAGTTGTTCTTTTTTGTTAATAATTTAATTTTTATAAAATCTACAAATATTTATACTAAAAATTTTAATAATTATGTTATTTGAGACCAAACAGGGCCTTAATATTTTTAGCGTATATCTCGGCTTTTAGTGAATCGATTTAACTCATTCTTTTTAAATAATTTATTTTTCATAAATCTATAAATATTAATACTGACAATTATTAATTACTATGATATTTGAGTGTAAATAGGGCTTAAAGAGTTTTAGTGGTTAAAAATACACCAGACAATAAAATAGAAAATACTCATCAACTCTAAAATCCTAAATAATAATAAGGACGTTCGAAGGTCTATAATTATTTAGAAAAGGACACTTACCAAGTCTTTATGTCGTCTACAGTTGTTTTAAAAGGTCGTTCGTCGAACGGTTCTTCAAACAGAGGCACTTTCTTAAAACAATAGCGGTTTCTAAAACAGAAGCGGTTTCTAAAACAGAGGCGGTTTCCTTTAGGCAGTTCTCCGTACCAAATATTATTAGTTTAATATATCAGTTGTCCGAATAAATTGCAAATTATACAGAGTGTTTTGACAAATATTATTAGGTTTTAATATACCGATTGTCCCAATAAATTACAAGTAGAATTTGTTAAAGATAATGGCTAAGTCCGATATGGACAGGGAAATTTCGGCAGAAAACAATATATTTATTTAACGTACATTATTTATTCTACTAATTCTAAATTACAGAGACCAATAAGTTTTACAATTGATTCTCTTTGGTAATTCAGCTTTTTATTTGGTCTAACTCTAACAGTTGTTTAATTAATCGTTGCTTTTCAATTTGTTTTTTTGTACATTTCCTCGATAGACATATCAGCATATCAGTGGTATTGTTGTTTAAAATGTTTTCTGGCAAGAAATACAGCCCTGTTTTTTAAAAACGGCTACACGTTATTTTTCTGTAAATACGGCACCGTTTTCTAAAAACGGCACTGTTTTTTAAAACGGTACCGTTTTCAGTGCACTATTTTGAAAATAGTGCATCTTGAAAACGGTGCCGTTTTTAAAAACAGTGCCGTTTTTAGAAAACGAGTGCCGTGGCCAAGAAAAACGGTGCGTAACGCCGTTGTTTAAAAAAGCAGGGCTGTATTTTCCAGAAAACATTTTTTAAACAACAATACCACTGATATGCTGATATGTCTATCAGGAAAATGTACAAAGAAAACAAATTGAAAAGCAACGATTAATTAAACAACTGTTAGAGTTAGGACTAAATAAAAAAGCTGAATTACAAAGAGAATCAATTGTAAAACTTATTAGTCTCTTGTAATTTAAGAATTAGTAGAATAAATAATGTACGTTAAAATAAATATATTGTTTTCTTGCCGAAATTTCCCTGTCCATATCGGACTTAGTCCATTATCTTTAACAAAATTCCTACTTGTAATTTATTGGGACAATCGGTATATTAAAACCTAATAATATTTGTCAAAACACTCTGTATAATTTGCAATTTATTCGGACAACTGATATATTAAACTAATAATATTTGCCATACACTCTGTATAACTTGTAATTTATTAGGACAAACGGTATATTGAATACCAATAATATTTGCTATAACACTCTGTATAATTTGCAATTTATTAGGACAGATGGTAAAACCTAATAATATTTGTCAAAACACTCTGTATAATTTGCAATTTATTCGGACAACTGATATATTAAAATAATAATATTTACCACTTCTGTTTTAGAAACCGCTATTGTTTTAAGAAAGTGCCTCTGTTTGAAGAACCGTTCGACGAACGACCTTTTAAAACAACTGTAGACGACATAAAGACTTGGTAAGTGTCCTTTTCTAAATAATTATAGACCTTCGAACGTCCTTATTATTATTTAGGATTTTAGAGTTGATGAGTATTTTCTATTTTATTGTCTGGTGTATTTTTAACCACTAAAACTCTTTAAGCCCTATTTACACTCAAATATCATAGTAATTAATAATTGTCAGTATTAATATTTATAGATTTATGAAAAATAAATTATTTAAAAAGAATGAGTTAAATCGATTCACTAAAAGCCGAGATATACGCTAAAAATATTAAGGCCCTGTTTGGTCTCAAATAACATAATTATTAAAATTTTTAGTATAAATATTTGTAGATTTTATAAAAATTAAATTATTAACAAAAAAGAACAACTAAAATCGGAGTCAAAACCTTTCATTTAAAAACAAACAAGACTACTTTTTGACAACCGGAAGTTGCGACCGGAAATGGCTATTTTATTACATATTCGGTATCTAGAGACTACAAGGAATCTAAATAAGTTAAAATTTAAAAAAATATTCATAAATAAGAAAGTTGAAATTTTTATTTTGTTTTTAGTACCTATAAGTCACTAATATCTCAAAATATCTAAAATAATTGAAAAATCTTTATAAATAGCAAAGTTATAATAAACTGTTAAGAAATGGTTAAAATCAAACCACTAGAAATCGAAATATACGTTAAAAACTGTTAAGGCCCTATTTACCCTCAAATAATATAATTATTAAAAATTTTAGCACTAATATTTGTAGATTTATAAAAATAAATTGTTTAAAAAAGAATGACTAAAATCAAACCACTAGAAGCCTAGATATACGTCAAAAACTGTTAAGGTCCTATTTACTCTCAAATACCATAATTATTAAAAATTTTAGTATTAATATTTGTATATTTATAAAAATTAAATTATTAACAAAAAGAACAACTAAAATCGGTCTACATGAAGCCGAAATATAGGTTAAAAACTGTTTAGGCCACATTGGCAACATGCGCAGACCCTAAAACTCATTTTCTGGCTAAACCATTATAGTAAAGTTTGCGCAAATAGCGGAAAAAGTACCTTCGGTACCCCGGCTGATAACGATCTTTCATGATACCCTTTTATAAAATATTTTTAAAAATACCCTTAAGTCTTATTTTAGGGGTTAATTTTAGGAAATATACAAAAATTCTATTATTTATAAATAGTTGTAAGTAGTTAATTGTATTTTTTAACGAATGTATTTTTCTTGATTATATTTTTACCTTCACCATTTTGTCGATATACAATACTCAAGGTATAGGCAACCTATACACCATTTGAAAGAGTATTTGGTTTGTCATCATGTGACGTGTAAAAATACAGGGTGTTCCATTTATAAATAAGAGAGATATGGCTAATTTTGATTTCTCTGAAAACATTGAAAATATTTTTCTGATCACCTTGTATACGATCTTGATCTGACTTACGCATGATATGGCAGACTTTTCCTAATCTTGTACACAAATTTTAAAGTTTAAGGAGTTTATATTGTTAAAATAAAATCAATTTAATTTGCAACTCTGCATTTTTGAAAAAAATCAAATATCACAAAACGAATAAAACTAGACACTTGGTACTATTAACAAACTTAAATTATTTTTATATGTAGAATCTAAAACCGTCATAAAATATAGGGTGTTCCATTTAAAAATATAACTTTGATACGTCACACTTTTTGAGACATCCTGTATAGACTAAAATAATTTTATACTGTGGTCTTATCCGACCTGTATATGTTTCAGTATTTACTTTTTAAAAACCCCATGGTTATCCAGCTACAGACTGTGTCGAATATGGTGGGCCACCCTGTCTTTTATATGCAACCGAACTAAAAATTAGAAAATAATTTTTCATTAAAAAAATATTGTCATTTCATAGTAAAAAGCGTGAAGTGCATTTTACTATTTTTTCATAACTTTTCCATCATAGATATTTGCAAATATAATAATTATAACATTTAATATATTTATCACCCCACGCTTTTTACTATGAAATGACAATATTTTTTTTAATGAAAAATTATTTTCTAATTTTTAGTTCGGTTGCATATAAAAGCGTGTTTTTTTAGTTTTTTTAAACTATTAATTATTTTTTCATTTTTTTAGTTTCTGCTACTCTTGACAAAATGGCGAAAATTTTTTTAATGAACAAGAGTGGCAAATTTTAAAATTTTTTCCAACAGATTGCAACTCACTAAAAAATTTCTTCTTCATTAAGTAGCAAAGTTTGAAATTTTGCCAACAGATGGCAATCCAGGCAATGTTTGGACCGCCGCCAATATATTGCAACCCACTAAAAATTTCTTCTTCATTTAATAGCAAAGTTTGAAATGTTGCCAACAGGTGGCAACCTAGGTGTTGTTTTTTATATTTTTATAATATAAAGGAAATTTTTTTTCCTAGGCGATCCAAAAAAAAAGAATGTTAATTTTTATTAATTGCAACATTATGTATTATGTATACATTACACATAATGTAATTCTTTATTATGGTAATCCTTGAACTCAATGGTGCAACTAACCCTATATTTTTATTGTTTCATAAAAATTGAACACTCATGGTGCAACTAACCAAATTGTGTAAAAACTAAAAAATTTCTTCTTCATTTAATAGCAAAGTTTGAAATGTTGCCAACAGATGGCATCCTAGGTGTTGTTTTTATAATATAATGGAATTTTTTTTCCTGGCGATTCAAAAAAGATAACGGATACTGTTTTTAAATTATTGCATCTTCATCGGTCCTGACACGTGTGCAAAGTTTCAAAGAAATCGAATAGCTGGAAGTTGGTTAAAATTAGGCTCAAAGATTCCGTTACATAGATAGATAGATAGATAGGACCCTCATGTTGGGGTCCCTTTAACAGGGGGCCCGGGGCGGACCGCCCCCTCCGCCTCACCCCTCGGTACGCTAGTGGAAACCTAACACCATTCTGTGTCACCCGGTATTTATGCATTTTTTTGTATTAAATATGTTTTTCATAGTGGATTTAAATTAGCTTTTAAATTTAGAAAATGTGAAAGCAGTTTATTTTCGCGGTTTGCAGTTTGATCAAAACACAAAACGTAACGATTTCATGTAAAAAATTTGTTTATTAACAAAACAGCGCACAATATTTAAACCAATAAGTTAACTTCCGCCAAGAGTCTGGCTCGCGAGAGCAATGGCTTTTGAACTATTCTTCTTATGTACTTCAACGGTTCATATCAACAAAACTCCATCATCTAACACGGTTGTTTATACGGTTCACAACGATTTTATAAATAACAACATTGTCAGGAAAATAAAAATTGTGGCGGACAACATTAAGTGCTCAATTGGATTAAATTTGTAGTGAACACATTTTTGTTATGGAATTGGAAGGGTGTTATTTATTTCTTTATACAAGTGAACATCATTAAAAGGTAAACTATAAATAAATATGTTGGATAACATAATACATAATACTTATTTGCGGTTAAAATACAGGGCGTTCTTTGATGTAGTTGACATGTACTTTTACTTTGTTGAAACCGATTTTTTTGCAAAGCTGTTTGTCAAGTGACAATTTGTCCGAATCGACTTTTAGTTGACGTAATTAAATGTTATTTGTTAATTAAAAGAGCTGGCAAAAAGAGTAGCACTTTTCTTGATAATGCGGCAACCATACATACACATAGGGCTTCATGGCACACTGGGATTGAAATGATTCAAAGTATAGCTATGCAATTTAATGCAAAATAATGTAAAATACGAAAAAAACTGGGTTTTAAAAGGTGAAAATCAAATATTGTGTGCCACTTTAGCTTTAAATCAAGAATTGTGTGCAAAAAGAAGGGGAATATTGTAAAAATAGGATTAGTTTAAATTTCAAGTCTGATGATGAATATCTCAAGAACGAAACGTTTCCGCCAAAAAATTCTTTCAGATTCGTGATC